>OY740802.1:41613885-42141385 GCA_963514005.1 Raja brachyura | reverse complement strand
GAAAATGCTTTCTATGCCACATCTGTAGAGGTTGGCAAGAGTTTTTGGGGACGTACTGAACTTCCTAATTCTTCTAAGGAAGTGGAGGCATTGATGTGCTTTCTTGGCCATAGCTTCAATGTGGTTGGTCCAGGACACATTGCTGGGGACATATTCATTCCGAGGATCGTAAAGCTTTCAACCATCTCCGCTTCAGCGCCATCAATATACACCGCTGTGTGTACACCGCTTAGATTCCTGAAGCCAATTACAATATTCTTTGTCTTGCTGACATTGAGGGGAAGATTGGTGTATTGGCACCAAGCTACAAGCTTCTCAATCTCCTTTCTCAATTACACTACTGAATTAAACGTTTGTCTCCAATGAGAACAAAGAATTAATCTTGCAATGGCAGGAATCAAATGTTCAGTGATTGTGAAATAAGACCTCCTCTAATACAGTGCATTCAACTGGGAAATGCTCGGGACCTAATAATTCGCATCTGAGAATTCGAAGACAGCTGTAAAGGGGCAGTAAATGCATTGTATTGATCTTCCAAATGTTGCTCGATTCTGGGTCAGGCTTAAGGCCCTGTCTCACGGTGCGAGTCCACCCAAGAGTGACCCCAAGTGAAAGAAAAAAAACGGACTCGTGGTTATGCACGAGATTCAAAGTTTATGGTCAAGTTTTTAACCGAGTTCCCACGGGCATGTTTTTATACGATGTGCCAAGGTGCTCTCCCGTGTTACCAAGTTCCTCTCCCGTTACACTTGAGCCAACCGTGAATGAAGGTATGTTTTAATAAAGCAACAATGTTAAAGAAAACATCTCCATCCTGTGGCTTTGAGTTAAAGATAGATATCAGCGCGGCTGCATCTATTAATATGACCTACAGAGGGAAAATGCGCATCAGATTGTTGGGAGACGGAGCTCAGGGTTCGCCTCCTGAGCTGCTTTGGTCCCCAGGCGTGAGGGAGGTTGGGGAGGGTGGGGGGGGGGGGGGCGTCATTAATCTGTCTGGGGTGACAAGTCTCTTGGGTTAGGAGTGGTGTGCAAGGGAGTGGTGTGCAAGGGAGGCATAATTCCCTCCGATCTCTCTGAAGCCCCGGACGAGAACAAAGGAAACCTAACTTGGCAGCGCGTACAAGCCCTTTGTATATTCGGGTCTCGACCCGAAACGTCACCTATCTCCTTACTCCTTCACTCCTTAGATGCTGCTGCACCCGCTGAGTTTCTCCAGCCTTTTGTGTACCCCCGTTGTATATAACTTTGCTGCTGACGTGCACACCCACTCTCTCTCCCTCTCTCTCTCTCTCTCACTGCAGCTCAGAGCCCAACCTCGCCATCCTATAGTGGTAACATTCACATCGGGTCCCCTCCACACCCACACCCCCTCTCTCCGACACACACCCCCCACAAGGCAACAGGCAGCGTGAGAGACAGAGAGTTTGTAGGGTGTTAGTTTTGTATAAGGATTTATTATTAAATTATTAGCCAAAGTCAGATTTACTTATTTTAAACGAAGTTTGGAGCGCTTGACAATACTTTTTTTTCTCTTTGCGCTCGTTTTCAAAAGGGGTTCAGACCCCGCTTAGCTCGTTGCCCCCTTTGAACCAAGCCCTGCGAGACGGAAGGAGGGAGGGAGGGAAGGTGTGAGTGAACAAGAGCGCCGAGGAGGAGAGGGAAATAGTGGGGGTGGGGGAGTGGGTGGAGGAGAAATTGGGAAGAAGTTAGTTGTTCAGATCAGAAACCTGTAGGCTGGGAGCCATAATGGTGAAGAGCACACCCAGTTCTTCTGAGGAGTGCATAAGAGACATCGATCCGAAGCAATGTTCCTCTAGAACTATAACTGAAACCGTGTCCACATCACCTCCTCTTGGTCGGACCGCAACACCAAATCTACGCGTCAGGAAAATCCATTGATTCATCTCCATGGTTTTTATAGCTAATTTTCCAATAAATAACTGCAGTAATCACCCCCAGAAAGGGTAGGATAGGGCTGAAGCCCAGTGTTTAGACGTTGGAATGTTTTTTTTTTATCATTCTAATAGAATGATTTTCCAACTCCTGTGGTAATTAAACCTTTTTTTCACTCCTAGTTTTTTTAACATATTTTTAGGATATACATTATATATAAAAGTGTACACATGGGAAAATAAGACGAAAATGACCAAAAAGCAAAGAATATTTATCTAGGGTGAATTAAATTTTGTGATTAAGACTCGAGCGTGAATGGCACTGAAATATTTTAAAGAGTTCCCACGGTAGACTCACGATTCACTAAGTTAAACGCACGGGCCCTACGTTCTTACAACGAGTCTAAATGTTTCAGTTTTAATCTTGAACACTAAATTTGACTCGTGGAAAAAGTCAAACATGTTTGACTTTTTTCACGAGTTCACAAGTTTCACGGGTACCTGCCGTTAGCGCCAGGAGTGGACAAGTTGATCGCGCGAGGTCCGACGTTCCGGCTACGTTGGCTGTACGTGATCACCACGAGTGAAAACTCGGGGTCACTCGTGGGCCAACTCGCAACGTGAGACAGGGGTTTTAGTTAGCAAGAGGTGAGTAATTGGTAACATTGTGGTAACATTTGTGATCCTCTCTCTCCAACTAAAACCGTCTCGTAATATCTCAATAGATGTCAAAGCCTGAAGCTGCAGGGACATTTGTCAGGTAAAGTTCAGGCCAGCAAATCTGCGGCAAAATGGGAAGAAGATGAAATCGAGATGAAGGTGGGCTTGAGGAACGCCACAGCTTTAAGGGGCAGGAACAGGTGGTTATTAGCAAAAGGACTATGGTGTGGCAAGGGAAGAGAGTGCATCAATGAAGGAGTGCATCAGTGAATAAAGGAGATGTAAATGGCCAAACAAGGGATTGGTGGAGAACCTCGTCAAAGTAGGCATACCCGGAGAAGATTCTGCAGTGTCATAGAGTCATAGAGTGATACAGTTTGGAAACAGGCCCATCGGCCCAATTTGCACACATTGGCCAACATGTCCCAGCAACACTAGTCTCACCTGCTAGCATTTGGCCCATATCCCTCCAGACCGGTCCTACCACGTAGTGGAGCTTTAAAATGAAGAAACAAGGAAAAGCAGATGATGCTGGAAGATATCTTCTTCAAAGTAGGCATCGCTTGAGGAGATTATTCAGTGGAGCAGACTCTCTTCAAAGAGAATGTCTTTGTGTCTTTAGATGTAAATGGGAACAGGAAGTTCATTATCTACATGTGCAAAATTGAGCTTTGCCCTGGTAGCCGGCTGGCAGATTCTCAAAGGGATGAATGGTCTTCTCCGCTCTAATCTATTTGTAGTTCTGTGATTCAAGTGGGGGAAGATGTGAAGTTATTGAACACAATAGTCTGCAGATGATGAAATCTTAAGGAAAAAGCAGTCTGCTGGAGGTGTTTCTGGCATTACTCTGCCCCACTGTCTTTTTCATCTACCCAGTTCCCCCCCGGCACACATCTTTCTTTCTACTTAGCCCCCATCACCCAGATCTATTCCCTCCACCACCTCATCTGTCTGCTCACCACCTACCCCTCCTGATTCTGGGCTCCCAGGCTTACTTCCCACCCCCTTCATTTCTAACCACCATCCATCCCAACCTCTCGTTCTATATTTCACTCTCTGACTTTTCGCAGTTTAGTTTAGTTTAGGGATACAGTGCGGAAACAGGCCCTTTGGCCCACTGACGCTCTCTGCACCCACCAGCGATCCCCGCATGTTAACATTTTCCTACAAACACTGGGGCCAATTTACGTTTACACCAAGCCAATTAACCTACAAATCTGTACGTCTTTGGAGTGTGGGAGGAAACCGAAGATCTCGGAGAAAACCCACGCACGCGGTCACGGGGAGAACGTACAAACTCCGTACAGACAAGCACCCGTAGTTGGGATTGAGCTCAGATCTGGGGCGTTGCAAGTGCTTCTTCTTCTTGCGTTTGAGGCAGCAGCAGTCTGCAGCAGGGTGGTGCTAGCCGGTTCGACATCCATACGTGTCTGCCCGAAAGAGGGCGCATGCCCCGTGTTGGCGCCAAGCTGCGGCGCGGCTGCCGTCTCTGTTTGTTGTCGTTGGCTAGACTGAGGTCAGTTGACAGGGGCTCACCACGGGGAGGTCGACAACGTGAGGCGCGTTGCAAGTACTGTAAGGCAGCAACTCTACTGCTGCGTCACCTTGCTGCCTCTGCTCTTCTCACCAGTGTCTTCTATTTGAACTTATCACCTCTTGTGTAAGTACTATCACCACCCTTCATTCTCCCACCTGGCGCACCTGCTAATCAAGCCCTCCTCACTGCTTCCATCAATTGCTTGGCAGCTCTTGCCCCACTCCTCCCCTCTCCCGTCTGTCTACCAGCTCTCTCTCCTTTACTCCATCATTCTGAAGAAGGACCCGACCTGAAACATCGTCTATTTAGGAAGGAACCGCAGATGCTGATTTAAACCGAAGATAGACTCAAAAAGCTGGAGTAACTCAACGGGTCAGACAGCATCTCTGGAGAAAAGGAATAGGTTTCGGGTCGAGACCTTTCTTCAGAAGAGTACTTTTCTCCAAAGATGTTCTCTGACCCGCTACGTTTTGTGTCTATCTTCTGAAACATCGTCTGTCCATTTCCATGCACAGTTTCAAATAGCCCTTGCTAGCTCACTCCAGCCCCTCCCCTTCCCAGTTCTCCCACCAGTCCCACTGTCTCCGTCTACATTCTATCCTTGTCCTGCCTCCTCCCCTGACATCAGTCTGAAGAAGGGTGTCGGCCCGAAACGTCGCCCATTCCTTCCCTCCTCACCCGCTGAGTTACTGCAGCATTTTGTGTCTACATTCCATTCACAGTTGTTGGCTGTACGACTGAGTTCCTGCAGCAGTCTTTTACTTGTGAAGTTGGTGAGATTGATGATGTACTGGTGCAACTAATCAAAAGATAAGGCAGCTGGAACACATCATCATTTTTTTTAAAAACATGATTTCTGCAAGATTTATGTAAATGCTGGTCAATGGCATGGGGTCATGGCTGTAGTGTCAATAGACAATAGGTGCAGGAGTAGGCCATTTGGCCCTTCGAGCCAGCGCCGCCATTCAATGTGATCATGGCTGATCATTCCTAATCAGCACCCCGCTCCTGCCTTCTCCCCATATCCCCTCACTCCACTATTTTTAAGAGCCCTATCTAGCTCTCTCTTGAAAGCATCCAGAGAACCTGCCTCCACCGCCCTCTGAGGCGGAGAATTCCACAGACTCATCACTCTCTGTGAGAAAAAAATTTCCTCGTCTCTGTTCTAAATCGCTTTCGCCTTATTCTTAAACTGTGGCCCCTGGTTCTAGACTCCCCCAACATCGGGAACATATTTCCTGCATCTAGCGTATCCAAACCCTTAACAATCTTATATGTTTCAATGAGATCCCCTCTCATCCTTCTAAACTCCAAAGTGTACAAGTCCAGCTGCTCCATTCTCTCAGCACATGACGGTCCCACCATCCCGGGAATTAACCTTGTAAACCTACGCTGCACTCGCTCAATAGCAAGAATGTCCTTCCTCAAATTAGGGGACCAAAACTGCACACAATACTCCAGGTGTGGTCTCACTAGGGCTCTGCACAAGTGCAGAAGGACCTTATTGCTCCTATATTCGATTCCTCTTGTTATAAAGGCCAACATTCGCTTTCTTCACTGCCTGCTGTACCTGCATGCTCAAGGGTCTGCTTCTGTGCTTCTCTATGACTTTATGGTTCCGCTACTGCTCTGCATTGCTTGGTGACAAATGGACAGTGCCACGGTTGCCCAGCCAGATGCAACTAAATTTAAAGTGGCACTTTCTTCCCAATAACCCTCTCTGGCTAAACCCCTCCCTTCACCACCTCCAGTTTAAATTCCAGTTGGAATATTTTGGAGGAGCAAGTAACCAAGAACCAAGAACCAAGGACCAAGGACCAAGGACCAAGGACCAAGGACCAAGGACCAAGGACCAAGGACCAAGGACCAAGGACCAAGTGCAGGATGATTTGTTAGATCTATGCACACACACAGCGTTTACTGTCGATGTGAAAGTTCAACATAATTAATGGATTTGATCACTGCTAAGTATCTGCCTAAACACTAACGATCACAACATTAACACAGAGAAGAATAATCACAAACATTTGATCATCTCTTAACGTTTGCATAGCAATGAAGACTGATGTTTAAAAGGTGATTTGTTCTTGCAGTGACAATTTTAATGAGGCCAGGTAACATTCATGAAAAAGATGGTGAGATAAAATAGGTCGACTATTCAAAGCCAAAAATTAATGTTTTCCAGGCAAACTTGTTCCTCAAAACTCAATATAGTATAGCACAAGATCAATGGCATGTTTAACTTATAAAGTCCGCACTGCCTGACGCGATCTACATTTCTCCAATTCCTAAAAGCCTCTTAAGTGCCGCTATCATAACTGGTTCTGCATCGTTTTCCAGGTACCCACCATTCTGTGTAAAAAACTAGCCCTGTACTTTAAACGTTGTCTGTTTCATGTTAAAGCTATGCATTCTGGTCCCTGGTATTTTCACCCTGGGGAAATCTTTCTGATTTTTCTGCCATATCTACACCTCTCATTATTTTATATACATCCATCAGGTCTCCCCTCAATCTCCGTTGTTCCAGAGGAAATAATCCAAACCCTCCTTTAGCTAACATCGTCTAGTCTAGGAAGCACTCGGTAAGCCTCCGCTGTATCCTCTCCAATGCCACCTTTGATTAACCAGCCATGGGTGGATTCAGAAATGCAGCGGGTGCGAAAGAGGGTCCATGGAAACTGGACACTAAATGCTGCAATAACTCAGCGTGACTGGCAGCATCTCTGGATGCTGAAGTCATAGATTCATAGAGTGATAGTGTGGAAACAGGCCCTTCGACCCAACTTGCCCACACCAGCCAACAATGTCCCAGCCACACTAGTCCCACTTGCCTGCACTTGGTCCATATCCCTCCAAACCTGTCCTATCCATCAGATTCCTATTAAATATTTTTCCTCTTCACCTTGAACCTATGTCCTCTGGTCCTCGATTCCTCTACTCTGGGCAAAGGACTCTGCGCATCTACCTGATCTATTCCTCTCATTGATTTGTAGACCACTATAAGATCCCCCCCCCCAAATTCTCCTGCGTTCCATGGAATAGAGACCCAGCCTACTCAACCTCCCCCTATAGCTCACACCCTTTTGTACTGGCAACATCCTCGTAAATCTTTTCTGAACCCTTTCAAGCTTGACAATATCTTTCCTATAACATGGTGCGCAGAGAGTCTGAGAGTCTACAGTCTGAAGAGGGGTCTCGACCCAAAAAGTCACCCATTCCTTCAATCCCAAGATGCTGACTGTCCCACTGAGTTACTCCAGCATGTTATGTCTATCTTTGGTTTAAGCCAGCATCTGCAGTTCCTTCCTACACATTTTTATCACAAACATTGGATTACAGCATTTTGTGTCTATCTTCGAAAGTTCAGTTTGGCAAAGTCTTTATTCTTTATTAAAAGTTTAGAAAATCTTCAGTACCAAAAAGGTTCCTTAGTTGAATGTTGTGGATGGTGGAATTGGGAAGGATTCCTGCATCTGTTTTGCAGGAGGTCTTACAGATGCAATGTTGGCAGAATTGTCAGAGGATATTGGGCGATGGGTCAGAAATAGAGTTAAACACACAATCAGGTGGTTGAGAGGAGCAAATGGACACATTCAGGCCAACCTCAAAGAGAGGATATGATTTAAAGGCCAAACAGGGTCCCATGGCATCAGCAATAAGGAGTGAGATTGGTTGCGGAAAACCAACCAGTTGACAGATGCTTCTATCATCCTAATACTCCGACCAGTCTTCCTGCCCCCTTGGTTAACCTTTGGTTTGCTTCGTTGTCACCTTGCATTTTACATTTTCCTTCAGCTGTGTCCCCTTTGATGTTTAGTTTTCACATCTCACCCTTCTTTATCTCTGTGTGTCCCTCTCCCCTAACTCTGTCTGAAGAAGGGTTTTGAACGGAGACGAGGAAACACTTTTTCGCACAGAGAGTGGTGAGTCTGTGGCATTCTCTGCCTCAGAGGGCGGTGGAGGCAGGTTCTCTGGATGCTTTCAAGAGAGAGCCAGATAGGGCTCTTAAATATAGCGGAGTCAAGGGATATGGGGAGAAGGCAGGAACGGGGTACTGATTGGGGATGATCAGCCATGATCACATTGAATGACGGTGCTGGCTCGAAGGGCCGAATGACTTATTCCTGCACATATTGTCTATTGTCTACTCGAAATGTCACCCATTCCTTCGCTCCATAGATTCTGCCTGTCCCGCTGAGTTACTCCAGCATTTTATGTCAATCTTCTATGTAAACCAGCATCTGCAGCTCCTTCCGACCTTTTGCGTTGGTCCAAGTAGGGTTGGTCCCCTTGCCCAACTTAGATAAAGCCAAAGCTTGTGTGAGTCCTGGCATCGCCATGTGTACAAGTTTCAGGTTGTATTTCTGCAAACTGTACCCAAAATTATTGCTCTACGCAAAATAATGTCTCGGGAATAAATTTGCATGAATGAATGCACATGAAAGACAATAGACAATTGACAATAGACAATAGGTGCAGGAGTAGGTCAGTTGGCCCTTCCAGCCAGCACCACCATTCAATGTGATCATGGCTGATCATCCCCAATCAGTACCCCGTTCCTGCCTTCTCCCCATATCCCCTGACTCTGCTATTTTTAAGAACCCTATCTGGCTCTCTCTTGAAAGCATCCAGAGAACCTGCCTCCACCGCCCTCTGAGGCAGAGAATTCCACAGACTCACCACTCTCTGTGCGAAAAAATGTTTCCTTGTCTCTGTTCTAAATGGCTTACTCATTATTCTTAAATGGAACTCCTTCTGAAAGGGCCCTATCTTCATAGCAGTGTGAAAGTAGGGAGGGGGCTCTAACAGTGTCTACATGTTTCAGGGGTACTCTTCAAATGCATCAATCACATTTACATTTCACTACAATGTAGAATAGGCAAATAGATTAGTTGGAAATTATTATCTAAAAATCATTGCATGTCTTCCCACTGATGATCTCCAGGAACGCAGTATATGAGGTGCTGCCCTGTACTCAACAATATCATTTCTGTCCTACTGTTTATTTCTTGTTCTACTTTGTACCACCTTGGCAAGCCTTGGATGGAAACTTGCTGCAGTGAACCTGTGTTTGCTCCAAGCACGTCTTCTCTCACCTCATCCATCTACCCTATGACCAGAGCCTTCAATTCCTTTCTCCATGTTAACTTTTAATCCTTCCACTGAAACACATCGACGACATTCCCCGTTGTAAATAGGCACTTTACAAACTCTAAAAGTGTTCAACACATTTTAATGATAGCACAAGGTATTACATACATCCTCAAATACTGGCTACATTCTTCTAGTGAACCGTATCCAGGAAGGGGAAGGCGTTATGATTGATGTTAACTAGGCGGGGTTAATGGTACTGAGGTAACTATGTTATTGGTTGCATGCAAAACCATCTACATCCTTCCCCTTAGAAAATTTAAAAGAAACAGACCGTTGTCACTACAACAGAATTAAACAGAATCGCCATAACGAACAGGTGGCTTGCTGATCCGGCCCGAGCGCGTACGGATGCCTCCCCCTTCCCCCGGAGGAGCAGAAAAAACAGGGGGACCCGAGACAGCAGGGGAACCAGGGAAGGGCGGTGGGGTTGGAGGAACAGCGGAGGGAGAACCGCGACCGCCAACAGGTGACCCGCGCAGAGGGGAACCGGGCGCTCGATATGGGGACCGAGGCATGCAGGGAACGCTGGCTGGGACAGGAGCCGGCTGCTGGTATGAGAGCGGCGGGGCATAGGGGCCCGGGGCCTGCGGCCTCGGCTCATTAACCGCAAGCAGGTGTTGTCGGCTTCTACGGTAGATGGTTCCCTCATAGTCGACCAGATACGAACGAGGTGAGTCGGCCACCCCAACCACAGTAGCCAGACGGGAGTGACCACTGGCGGTTTGCAATCGAACAACCTGTCCAGGCAACAAAGGATCGAGTGGTCTGCACGACCGATCGTGGGAACGCCGCTGGCTGTCATGTTTCTCTTGAATGCGCCTCTGCACAGAGGCAGGCTCCAGCACCCGAGGTTTCAGCTGGCGCTGGGCAATCGGGATGGTAGATCTGGTTGTTCTGGACATCAGACGCTGAGCAGGGGACCCCATGGCCGGATCTCTGGAAACATTCCTGAGGTTCAGGAGATCCAAATACAAATCAGAGTTAGACAGTCTCGCTTGTTCCATCAGAAGCTTGGCGCTGCGGACGGCCCGTTCAGCAAGGCCGTTGCTCTGTGGGTACTCCGGGCTGCTGGTGAAATGCACAAAATTCCATTTGTCAGCAAAACTTTTGAACTCACGGCTGGTAAACTGCCTGCCATTGTCAGTCTGCAGCCTGACAGGGGACCCAAACGTGGAGAAGTGTTTCCGCAGCTTCCGGATCACCATCTCCGACGTGAGGGATGTCAGCAAATCCACCTCGAACCAGTTTGAGTACGAGTCGACCAGGACAAGGTAGTGGTTACCACGCCACTCGAAGATGTCGGCAGCCAGCGAGGACCAGGCCAAGGCAGGAGCGGGCTGTTGCAGCAGGGGCTGTCGCTGCTGATGTGGAGCAAGACTGTTGCACGTGGAGCAGGCAGAAACACGGTCTCGAATATATTTGGCCATTCCAGGCCAGTAGAATTGGCACTGAGCGTGGGCGAGTGTTGCATCGACCCCGGGGTGTCCGCTGTGGGCTGCGCGGTAGTAAGAATCGAACAGGGAGGACGGGACCACCACTTTATGTCCCTTAACGATAACGCCATTCTGGAGCACCAGTTCGTCACGGACCAGGAAGAAGGGCTGTGTTTCAGGCGGTGCAGCGGAGCGCTTTGTTGGCCACCCTGATTTAATCACAGACGCAAGCCGTTGCAAAACTGGATCGGCAGCGGTGTGCTCGGCCAAAAGCTGCAGCTGCTTGGTGGGAATAAAATTGACGCCCAGTACGAGCAAGTCCTCTGTTTCGTAGGGGTGGCGAGCACAGGAGGCCCGCGGGGCGCGCGATAACGTGTCCGCGATGTGCATCTCGGTGCCTTTCTTGTAGACGATGTCGAAATCAAAGCGCTGGAGCTGCAGCATCATACGCTGCAGCCTGGCAGGGGCAGCATGAATCGGCTTGTTCAGGATTGTCACCAGTGGCTGGTGGTCGGTTTCGACTGTAAATCTGCTGCCAAACAGGAAGTCTCTGAACTTGGAGCAGGCAAACACCACCGCAAGCAGCTCCTTCTCGATCTGAGCGTACCGCTGCTCGGTGTCCGTCATGGTGCGGGAGGCATAGGAGACAGGATGTAACGATCCATCGACAGATTGGAGGCATGCCGCGCCCAGGCCGAACTTAGAAGCGTCACATGTGACGGTGATGGGGCGACTCGCATCAAAAAATCGCAACGTCGGAGTGTTAATCAGCTTCGACTTGAGACAGTCAAACGCCTGCTGGTGCTGTGGGAGCCAGACCCAGGCGATATCCTTTTTTGTCAGCTGCCGCAGGGGAGCACTCAGCTCACTGAGATTTGGTACAAACTTCCCAAGGTAGTTCACCATGCCCAAGAAACGTTGTAGACCTGGCACGTCGGTGGGGGCTGCCATCTCAGAGATGGCCGCTGCCTTCAAAGGGTCGGGTTTTAGTCCGTTAGAGGTGAAAACGTGTCCAACATACGTGACTTCTGAGACACGAAACCGGCACTTCTTTGGGTTCAGCTTCAGGTTGGCCTTTCGCGCCCGATCCAGGACGCGGCGGAGGTTCTGGTCATGTTCGGCAATGTCCTTCCCATAGACTAAGATGTCATCCACGATGATGGCACATGGCAGGCCCGAGAATATCTGCTCCATCGTTCGCTGGAACACCTCACTAGCGGAATTGATGCCGAATGGCATTCGCAGGAATTTGAATCTGCCGAATGGTGTGGCGAAGGTTGTCAGGTCGGAAGATGCTTTGTCCAACGGGATCTGCCAGAACGAGTTCTTAGCGTCTAGGACCGAAAAGACGGTGGCTTGCCCGACCTGAGCCGCCACGTCCTCAACAGACCGCATGGGGTAGTGTGGTCGCCTGATGGCAAGGTTTAAGTCCTTGGGGTTGATACACACACGTATTTCATTCTTGTCTTTCTTTATCGTGGCAACCATGGTGGAGACCCAATCGGTGGGCTCGGAGGTGGAGGCGTGGGTTCGAATCCCACTTCTGACACCATGTAAATAGGCACTTTACAAACTCTAAAAGTGTTCAACACATTTTAATGATAGCACAAGGTATTACATACATCCTCAAATACTGGCTACATTCTTCTAGTGAACCGTAT
This sequence comes from Raja brachyura, assembly GCA_963514005.1. Next base: position 42,129,045 of record OY740802.1, on the reverse strand, counting down.
CCAGGAAGGGGAAGGCGTTATGATTGATGTTAACTAGGCGGGGTTAATGGTACTGAGGTAACTATGTTATTGGTTGCATGCAAAACCATCTACACCCGTAACTGCTCTGATGATATCTGCACCCTCTGGGGAAATTACTGGATTTATTAGCCAACGTCCGGAGGCAGAACCTGTGGCTCATTAGCCGACAGTAAAGATCGGTAGCTTGGTTGCAGCTCAGCTGGCTCCTGCGCTTTGCTCCTGTGCACGGCAGTAAGGAATGTGTGGGAAGGAACTGCAGATGCCGATTTACACCAAAGACAGACATGAAATGCTGGAGTAAGTCAGCGGGACAGGCAGTATATCTGGACGGACGGAATGGGTGACGTTTCGGGTCAAGGAAGTCACGAATAAGCTGAAGGTGAGGTACTGGAGCACAATGCTAGTCTGAGGGGCCTGACAGCAGCCCCAGTCAACTGAATGGAGTCACTGACAGTGTCTGACAACAGGCAGGAGATTGCTTTCTTTCTTTTGCTTCACTTCATATGAATTCATTTCTGATGCAGTCTGAAGTCTGAAGAAAGGTCTCGACCTGAAATACCACCCATTCCTTTTCTTCAGAGATGCCGTCTGACCCGCTGAGTTACTCCAGCTTTTTGTGTCTATCTTCGGTTGAAACCAGCATCTGCAGTTCCTTCCTACACTATTCATTTCTTAATTCATTTCTGGCAGTTGAAGGTTTAGTGTAGTTTAGTTTAGAGTTTCAGCGCGGAAACAGGCCCTTTCTCGCTGACCAGCGATCCCCGCACATTAACACTATTAGACACACACTGGGGACAATTTACAATCTTTACCAAAGTGAATTGATAGTAAGATTAAATGACAACTTACCTGTTTGAAGTTTGATCTTTATGTTATGAGGAGTTACGATGAGCGATTACATGAAGAAGCCCTGCCAGAGCGCACGAGTGTCAATCTTCAAAGCAGCGGTGTGAAATCACAGATAACAGTAATTGAAGTGATATAGTAAGATTAGAGAACTAGAACTACCAGATGACCTTCATGATACGAGGGTTGGGAGCAGAGGGCATGTAATCGCTCATCGTAACTCCTCATAAAATAAAGATCAAACTTCAAACTGGTAAGTTCTCATTTAATCTTGCTATTTTACTTCGGAGTCACGTGAGTGATTCCGTGAAGATTTCAAAGCTCTGTGATTTCATGCCGTGGAAAATTCCACACAAACACAACTGCATCAATTGACCACAGATTATTTTAAGAGAATCATTGATAATGCATATAGACATGACATGGATTTAAAACATGCTGATGTTATTTAATGAACAAATAATAATAATAATAGTAATAATAGTAACCCCTCTCATCTGGGAGGAACTATAAAATAAAACCTAAAATAGAGCTGGTAAATACCCCCGGTCTGGATATGGGTTATTATAAATGTTTGGAAAGCTTGCTCGTTAGACCATACTGCAGTCGCCAGGATGTGGTCCAGTGGAACGTACATAACCCTTGCTGCTGATGTTGTAGCAGCCCTGGTGGAGTGAGATTAGAAAATATTAGTATCTACTCCTGCATAAGCCAAAACCCCGTTTTAACCACCTGAAAATAGTCTGAACTGATACCTTCTTATGAGGTTTTCCGTAACTAACAAACATTGCTAGTATCAGAGCCTCTAAGGCTCTAGGTGACCTTGACGTATTGTTGTAAATGAGTGACCACACATAACCGAAGGTCTATGGGGTATGCCATGAGAGCTAGTTTGAGACCTGACGCCCCTGGCCTGCTCTACTTAACTAAATCATAAACGCAAAATATTATATTATTTGCAGGTGTAAACATCCTGTCCAGTCGCAAATTACGTAGTGAGTGGACCCGTTGCTCTGAAACCAGCGCTGTGAGGATAACTACCTTATGAGAGCCGGGCTAAAGATAAGGATGTAACTGGAGCCCCCTGGTGAAGTAGTGTTAACACAACGTCAATATCCCATACTTCCGTGCACTTGGGTCTGGAAGAACTTGTGTTAAAGATATCCTTTATAAACTGGATATCAGAAGGTGAGACCCGACAGAGTGGGTCCCGCTCGTTGTAGGAAATATGATGAGAAGGCCCGTTGAGTTCAGTTAACGGTTTTATAACTTAATATATTGGCAAGGACCCATTTGAAATGAACTCCAAGACGTCAATAATCTGTGCCGTATTGTATGTAACATAGTATTTAAACAAAATGCTTCCCATCTCTTGAAGAGGAAATGCACTGATTTGTCAGTGCTACCCCTGCACTCTGCAGTGAGCACATACATGGATCGGTCTGACAACCTGAGCCACCGGAGCAGTCTTCTTAGAGTCTGCAAGTCAATGAATTGATTTTATCATGCAGGGGCTGGTTTCCCGAGGCACAGGCTGAACCAGCAATTGTATGTTTAGAATAACCATATAAGGTTCTATTATATTCCTAACATAAGCAGGAACCACACCTGCACAAGCCAGTCTGACAGTACAAAAACTGCTGAAGCAGGATCTTGCTGAATATATTACAAGACCCGACTGATGAGGCAAAATAGAGAAAAGACATAAAAGAGCATTCCCCTGTGTAGAGAGGATGTATCTCTCGCCACTGTGAACGTCATATTTTTGCAACCGGTGAATGAGCCTGGATACAAACATATCGATATTTGGTGTTCCATCGAACCATAATGTCATAAAAGACTTTGTGATCTAACATTCATTCTGTGTTGTCATTGATTTTACGTGATGATGCACCAGTGCCAAATGAGGTTGGGTAAATATGACCGGAACTTTGACTGGATTGCGCCCATGTGACTAACATATGCCACCACCACAGTATATCAATTTGGAATTCAGCATGCAAATTATGCATATTCGCACAATAACTCTTAAACACATAGAATGTACATAGTGTCTATAGATAGTTGATACCAATAACTGGAGAATTGGTAACTCATGCAAATGCCTTCCGCCTCCGTGACTAGAGATGGCTTTCGTAATTTTTCATCTTTGAGTACTAGCATCAGTTTTGTAATACAACTGAAGATTAAGTGACCAAAACTTACTGGAGCAATGCTGAATATTGTTCATCCACCATTGTGACTTTGGTAGCTTCAGCTGGTAATAGCATAGGTGTGTTAACGATGATCTATATGGTACCTGAGAGATTACTTCTTTGCATGTTGTAAGTTCTGATAATGCAAAGGTCCAATTTGCACAGCTGAAACACAGCTGCTATATTGCCAATTACACATGACGAATAGAAGGCTGCTTAATAACAACAAGGTTGTTACAGGCTTCAATTGTTTCCAATCTCTTGCCCCAGCGCAGAGTCACAGGCAACTTAATAATTAAAGGTAAACCCCAATAATGCTAGTTGGTATCAACCTAAATTTAACTGGATGGATGAGGAACCTCAATTTCTCAATTATAGTTTGAGGCTGGAACAGTTGATTTTAGCAAAGTACAGCATTTAGAATACCATCCAGATAAGCCAGAACAAGTGTCTTTGAGCTTTTGGCAGTCCAAGCACCAGTTTAATAATTTGGTAAATAACCTGGGAGCTGAAGTTAGCCCATTTTGCAACCCTTTAACTGTTATCTTTGTCCCAGTCAGATAAATTGCAAATATCTCCGGTGATCCCTGAGAGTGGAACTCAGTTGTTTAACATTAACAAAATGCCATATTCTGTAAAGTCTCTGTTGCACACGCGAGTTAAATCAAAGATGAACCGACATCCTCCACCATTCACAATGGACAGGCTAACCTGCTATAATTCCATACCTATCTTGAACGACAACTGTGACCAGATTCCTGAACCTGTCTGAAAGGTAATTCTCGCCATAATACTGAGCCTGCCTTGAAACACAACTCTGGCCATAATTCTGAGCCTGCCTCGAAGGACAACTCTGGACATATTTCCGAGCTTGTCTGGGAAGGCAATCCTGGCCGTAATACTGAGCCTGCCTCAAAAGCCAACTCTGGCCGCAATTCCAAGCCATGCTTAGAACCCTTGTATACTGTGCAAAATAAACCAATCACATGTTATCATTGTCATTTGTACAAAACACAAGTGTAAATATGACCAACTTGTAAATGGTCCACATACCCCATGTTTCAGAAGAACCAGGGCCCCTGATGTGGGTCCTATTCCGGTCCTCGATTGAAGAGTAGGATTGGTAGGGTGTGTGGATTCCATATTTCCTGAGACTGGCTTGGACCTTGGCCTGAAAGACCGCTGCCCAGCTTTCAAGCTGCCTCCAGCTTCAGTGAACTGCTTACTGCCAATGAGGCATGGGATGTGTCGTCGCCGAAACGATGAAGCTTTATTCGTCATTGGTACGTTAATTAGTCCAACAGCTTTTGCTTCCTCATACCGGTATATCTGTTAGATATGTCTTACCTGAAGAGAAGATTCAGCGGCTGGTTTCATTTCTCCAATGTCACCCCTGATATCGCAACCCTTTTGTTTGCGAGTATTTCCTTGGAGCTATATGCATGTGCTCCAGCATGTTCCACGGACATACTTCGAATTTGAAGTCAGTTACACACTGACCACTCGCACTCCCCTCCACAGAGAGGGAGATTCATAGGCAGCCCTGAAAACAGGTACTTCCGCAGGCCCCTGAGGATACCTGTGCTGACATGGCCCCTCCTGCGGACCTATATCAGGATTTTTGCTCTGAGTCAGATAGGAACTGACCCCGAATGCTCCCCTCCTCAGAGAGGGAGACATTGTGCAGCATTGTAACTGGTGCCATTGTCGTGGGCCCCCGAGGAGGCCCAAGGTGATATAACTCCCTCCTTTGGAGCATATCAATGTGGAGCACCTCTCCATCAGATGCTCCATGTGGGTTAGAACGTTCAAAGATGTTACCCATTGAAGGAGGGTATCCTCTCCATCATGAATCCTCCTGGCCCGACTCGTTTGAGTTAAAGGGCCCCTTCCCTCCGCTCCCCTCCTCATATTGTGGCTAACATTCGAAGCGGGGTTGCCTAGGTGTTACCGGCACCAGTCTGAAGCCGCTGGCTCCACCGCCAGCGACTCGGACGGCGAATTCAATCGCCGCCCGCTACCCGCACTTCCGCCGTCTCTGTAGCGTGTTCCCCGCGGTTCGTGGCCGGGATTCCCCGAGATCATGACCGGGATTCCCTGCGGACCGTGACAGGGATTCCCCGCGGTCCATAAAAGTTTCCCCGCGGCCCGTCCGGACTTCGCCCCAAAATCCAACAGGAAAACTCTGCAAGGAGAGATTCCTACAAGAAAACACATAACCTGGGAATAAGTTTAACACTTACCTTCAGGTTTAAACTTACCGCTGGAAGGAGCAGCACGCCTGGCAGTCAGTCATCGCGCCATGCGCTAAGGCGTAATGACACGCGTGTGCTCTAGCGCGGCTTCTTCACGGAAACACTCACGTGACTCCGAAGTAAAATTTACAAACTTTTTTGGAGTGTGTGAGGAAACCGGAGATCCCAGAGAAAACCCACGCAGGTCACGGGGAGAAAGTACAAACTCCCTACAGATAAGCACCCTTAGTCAGGATTGAACGCGGGTCTCTGGCACTGTGAGGCAGAAACTCTACCGCTGCACCAGGTGGAATAAAACAAATTGTGTGCTTTATTTTCTTTATATATTTTCTATTAATAATTAAATCTCATGACCTGTTTTAACATGACTCTGATCATCATAGTTGTATACAGACAGGATTGACCACCCCCTGTTGAACGGTTGCACTTGGTTAGACGGTCACAGTAGCAAGGCTTCATGTTCGATTGGACTATTGAGATCGCAAAACCTCGCTTATCTCAGCCACTACAATCGTACAGCCAGTGAATGCATAGAGCGATCTGAATTCCCATGATCATGGCATCTGACTTTGGACATCCCGCAGTTACAAGCAACTTTGCTGCATCTAACAATCAAATTCGTTCTGACTTTAATGATTTTTGACCTGGTCCACCAGTTATTTTTTCCAGCGAAATAGCCCCGTCTTATTCTTGCTTTCTGAAATCTGCAACCGCTAAGCGAAGTTTTGTTATTGTCCTTCAATAAACTGAAATTACATTAAATAGTCACAGCATGGAAACAGGTCCTTCAGCCCAACTTGCCAATGCTGATCTAGATGCTCCATCTGTACTAGTTCCAGCTGTCATGTTGGGCCCATAAACCTCTAAACATTTCCCAATCCATGTATTTGTCCACATGTCTTTTAAATGTTGTTAAAAATAACTGTCGCCTACATCTTCTAGCACCTCGTTACATATACCCACCACCTTTTGTGTTAAAAGGGTTCCTTTTACATCTTTCCCCTCTTACCTTAAACCTATGCCCTCTGGTTCTTGAATCTCCTACTCTGGGTAAATGATTCTGTGCATTTACCCTATTTATTACGTTCATGATCTTATACACCTCTTCGTGATCACCCCTCGCCCTCCTGTGATTCAAGGAATAAATTGCGAGCCTGCCCATTCATTCAGGCCCCCGAGTTCTGGCAAGATCCTCGTAAATCTTCTCTGTACTCTATCCAGGTTAACAATATCTGTCCTTTAGCAGGGTGATAAAAACTAAACACAATATTCCAAATATGGCCTGGAAATGTCTTGTACAACTACGTAACATCTCAACATCTACAGTTAATAGGGTTACACAAAAAGCTGGAGAAACTCAGCGGGTGCAGCAGCATCTAAGGAGCGAAGGAGATAGGCGACGTTTCGGGTCGAGACCCTTCTTCAGACGCCCATCTCCTTCGCTCCTTAGATGCTGCTGCACCCGCTGAGTTTCTCCAGCTTTTTGTGTAACCCTCGATTCTCCAGCATCTGCAGTTCCTTCTTTAACAATCTATAGTTAATACCCTGACTGGTGCTGTAAGCCATCTTGACCACCATATCTACCCTGTGATTACATTTTCATGCAACTACAGTTTGTACCTGCACTCCTAGATCCCTCTGCTCTACAACACTCCCCATAGCCTTGCAATTCACCAGTTTGACTTCCTAAAACCTCTTAAGGACCTGTCCCACCAGCATGCAACTCCATGCGATGAGCGCGACCTAATGTGGTCGCTTGAGCCGTCCGGCGTCGCGGGGCCGGTCCCACTTCGATCGCCGGAGCCATGCGGAATTGTGCGGCGTTCGTCCCGACATCGCGCGGGGCTCTGAAAAACTGACCATGTTCAAAAATTCCGCGCGGCAACGGCTTGTCGGCTCGCAGTCGCCTCGACGCATTACGCACCGCCTCGACATCGTGCCTCCGTGAACCTATCTGTAGGTGCCTCCGTGACCCTCTATGTGTGTAGCTCCGTGGCCCTCTCTGTGCGTGCCTCTGTGCCCCTCTCTGTGTGCCCCTCTCTGTCCTGGCGAACTTACCTTTAAGACTTCGCTCCAAGTTCGCCTCACTTTGTGCCGCGTTGCGCCACTCACCCGACCTCCGCGCGGCCCCCGCTGCCGGTTTGGTCATTCTCACCGCATGGAGTCGGATGCTGGTGGGAACGGCCCTGTACAGGGGATCACCCGACCTCCGCGCGGCCCCCGCTGCCGGTTTGGACGTGCTCACCGCATGGAGCTGGATGCTGGTGGGACAGGCCCTTTACTTATCTGCATTAAACGCTGTTAGCCATTCCTCAACTGATCAAGATCCTGCTGTAATTTTTGACAACCATCTTCACTATCCACAATACCATCCACTTTAGTGTCATCTGCAAACTTGCTAATCAAGTCTTGTACATTCTCATCTCCTTGTTGAAGGTGTCATCATCTGTTGAAACAGCGAGAAGTGACGTGTTCATTTTAACCTCCGAGTGTTTCTGTTATTCAGTTTTTTGTTTGCTTCAAAGAACTTCCCCCTTGTGTACATCAACATTTTATTATTTTAAGTGACCTCACAAGCAAATATATCATTAATCAGAGCTGCGGGGCCTTCCACCCCAGTAACCAGGGAACAGCATCACCATCACCACCACCAACACTAACTCCATCTCAAGGGTGATTCTTCAGTAAATGCCGATATTGCGAGCGATGCCCTTGGTCGTATAAATGGTAAAATACCTTTTACCCATCAATAAAAGCATATTTTGCACAATTAATCATATCAAGATCCTTTCCCAAAATGGGCAATCAGACCAACAATAACATGATTCATTGTTATATGGTTATATGTTTGGTCGCGCTAGACGCATGGAATCGCATGCTGGTGGGACAGGCCCTTTCCTGCTCTGGGCCTCCTCTATTGCCAGAATAAAAGCCCAGTCCCACTGTATCAGTTCATTCAAAGAATTTTCCCGAGTTTGCCCTGAATCGAACTCGGAGATTTACGGTAATGGCCGCTCGTCGGTGCTCGGGGCTCTTGTGGACATTTTTTAACGTTGAAAGATCTTCACGAGTCTTCCCCAGTACCTGCCGTTAGCGAGTCTTCCCCAGTACCTGCCGTTAGCCTAACGAGCCGCTAAGAGACGTCCCCGAGCTCCGACGTACCCGCTACATTCATTCTCCGTGCTTACCACGAGTTTGAATTTTTTCTAAACTCGGGAGAGCTCTTGAATGAACTTGCATTGTGGGACAGGGCCATTAGGCCACAAGTAAATGGGAGGAACAGAACCTCATATTCCGCTTGGTTAGCTGACAATCCAATGGTATGAGCATTGAATTCTCCAATGTTTGGTGACTCTTCTACCCCCATTCCCCCTTTTCCCCCCTCTCCTCTATGTCCCACCTGGACTCACATCTATTTCTTCCCTTCTATTCCCCCTTCCACCGACATTCCTTCCTCTAGCTTCACAATTCACAACTCTTCAATCCTTTTCCCACACCTTCCGTCTTTTCATCTCCGGCCTTTGTCCAACCATCTGCCTACCAGAAACCCCTTTCAGCTGCAACTGCCTATTACTTGCCAGGCAGTATTCTGCCCCTCCTCTCTTCCAGCTTTCATTCCCCCTCCTCATCCTTCAATTATTTTGAAGAAGGGTCCTGACCAGAAACATCACCTATCCATGTTCCCCAGATGTGCTGCCTGACCCGCTCAGTTACTCCATCTTTTTGTGTCTTTCTCTCAGAAATGTTGCCTGGCCGGCTGAGTTACTCCAGCATTTTGTATATTTTTTTCCAAGTCGATGCCTCATTGAAGCTGGTCGGCAGAAGTAGATTGAGTCTGGCAGAGCTGTATCATTTCAACAATAGCAGGGACCATTGGATTTTATGATGTGACAGAATCAATGATCTAGTGTTTATATAAATCCATTTTATTTAACATGAGTAAACATCGAAGCTCTACTTCTGAACCATAACCTCACAGCCCAATGACTCAACTCACGAGAAGCTGGGGGAGACAAATAGGCTTCTCTTTGATTAATGTGTGCCCGGTATTTGAAACAATCATGTCCAAAATAAACTTTCAAACTGGTTTCCACAGGACCGGTCTGGATTTACTCAAAATAACCAAACAATCAGTGAAATGTAGATTATAAAATGTGAACAATTGTGAAATGTAGATTATGATCTATTTGTAGTTAAATTCTGGTCCTGGAAAACATGCTCCTCAAAGCCGTCTTACTTAAAAGGCCTGTCCCACTGTACGAGTTCACCCAAGAGCTCTCCCGAGTTAAAAAAAAAATCAAACTCGTGGTAAGCACGTAGAATGAACGTAGCGGGTATGTCGGAGCTCGGGGACGTCACTTAGCAGCTCACGGCAGGTTCTCGGGAAATGCGGTGAGCTCGTGAAGACTCGTGAAGATTTTTCAACATGTTTAAAAATATCCACGAGAGCCCCGAGTACCGACGAGCGGCCAATACCGTAATTCTCCGAGTTCAAATCAGGGGAAACGCGGGAGAACTCTTGAATAAACTCGTACCGTGGGACAGGCCCAATACTTATTAATTACAGACTCAAGGTCCAGATAAAAGACAAGACATGACGTGGAATAAATTACATACAAAGCACAATACATGGTTTAAGATGAAGAATAAAAACAACCAGTGTCCTACAACGAGACACCTATACCGATGTCTCCACAGCTGGGATTGGTAGCGTGTAGTGCTAAACCTTACTTTTGATAAGTTCAAGATGATTTCATTTTCAGAATCAAAATTTATATATAAGAATTCTTAAGATAGTTAGTAAAGTATTGACTCCTGCAGCCACAAGCATTTCATTTGCACTACACCATCTAGTCGGTCACTGGTATTTTCAATGCCTCTTTCTCTTTAACTTTCATTTTATTTCTCCCAGTTCCGTCCTGCTCTGCGTTTATTTCACCCCTCATCCCCAGTGAGATAAAACTCCCCGTGCAGGAAGGCACTGTCGATGCTGGTTTACACCGATGATGGACACAAAATGCTGGAGTAACTCAGCGGGACAGGCAGCATCTCTGGAGAGAAGGAATGGGTGACGTTTCGAGCCGAGACCCTTCTTCAGACTAGATTCCCTGTCTGATAATGACAGACAACAATGATAGAATATTGCTGCAAGTAAAACAGTTTTTTTGTCCAACGGTGTTCTGTGTCAGTCATGCATTGATGATCCTGACAGAGTTGATATTGTGAACGTTAGAGGGGAGAAAACTCAGCGAGATCTTTTAGCAAGGGAGTTGGAGAGAGGGACATGGGGAGAGAGAGAGAAACTTTCATTTCAGATCTACTTTGTAATAATTCTCCTTGCCCACTGCAATAGATGGCAACATTCAGCGTGTGCGATTGTCGGTAAATTAAAAAGCTTCCCTTTGGGAGCCTGGCTGCCGTTTCGATGGAGAAATTATTTTCATTGTGTTTTATTCAATCACCGATTTTTTTTTGTGCTGAGAACATGAACTCCGACAGCAACATAATCCCAGAGCCTACACCGGTCTTTGAGACATTGCCTGGGGCCATTGTACTCATGTACATTATCAGTACACTAATTAACTGCAAGAAGTTGTAAACGTTCGGCTTTGTATTGCCCTCAAATTTCCGAGAGGGCCCAGTCACCAGGCAGCTGTTGAGAGTGAATCATTTCATCTCCTCACAGTCAACTCCAACTCCACCAAAGATCCTATAGCGAACAAGATAGACCACTCGACGAAAAAGACGTAGTACGGTCATGGGTAGACTCATGGGTCATTTTAGGCCCAATTTCCGTAACCGGCTTCCGTCTCCCGACCAATGATCCCGTAGCGGAGCAAAGATACTAGTGCGGAGACGGAAGCCGGTTACGGAAACATCCTCGTAAAAATATATGTTTTTGGTAAAAATCTTCTCCTCATTTTCAGAATTTTAATTTATTAACACAAACTGTTGATTACACTGCAAGCCGGGTCGGGTTACTGAAATGGATGAAAAAAAGGCCCACATTCTGTTCCGTTGCGTACAACCCGCCAGCCCATTGCATTTAGCAGGAGTGGTCGATCTTGCTCCGCAATAGGATCTTTGATCTCCACCTCGAAGGTAGGCACAGAATGCTGGAGTAACTCGGCGGGACTGAAGGAACGGGTGACTCTTTGGGGTCAAGACCCTCCTTCAGCTATCTTCGGTGTAAACCAGCATCTGCAGTTCCCACCTACACATTCCATGTCAACCTCGCTAACTTGGTGGAATCTGCAGCTGTTCTCATGAGCCAGCCACTGAACCATGGAGTTGTCCACCAGTCTAAATTACCAAGAGCACTGTGTATTTACCCGTAGAGTTGTGGGATCATCTCCTTTGAAATTAAGAAGGCGTTTCGAAATTTTCTGTATCACAGTTCGAAGGTTAAATTGCAGTGAAAGGGTAAAGAGAAGATTGACGAAGATGTTGCCAGGGTCTAAGCTAATGAGAGGTTGAGTGAGTTGGGACTCATCATCCTCCCAGCAGGAGGATGAAGGGTGATCTTACAGAGGCATATAAAATCATGAGAGGAGTAGATCGGGTAGATGCACAGAGCCTCTTGCCCAGAGTAGGTGAATTGAGGACCAGAGGATATAGGTTTAAGGTCAAGGGGAAAATAATTTAATAGTAAGATTAAACGAGAACTTACCTGTTCGAAGTTTGATCTTTATTTTATGAGGAGTTACGATGAGGGATTACGTGAAGAAGCCCTGCCAGGCGCATGTTCGGCATACTTCAAAGCAGCGGCGTGAAAAACACAGAACCAATAGCCGGAGTAAGATAGTAAGGCTCACAAAGATTAGAACTACCAGATGATCATTTATATGATGAGAGCTGGGAGCGGAGGGCACGTAATCCCTCATCGTAACTCCTCATAAAATAAAGATCAAACTTCGAACAGGTAAGTTCGCGTTTAATCTTTAAGATTTTAAAGCTCTGTGATTTTCATGCCGTAGATCATTCCATACGACACACTGCTTCAGTTTACCCAGTAATGAGTAAATAATATATATTGCTTGAAATTATGCAATAAATATTTTAATATATATATATATATATATATACACATATCTCCTTATTTATTTATTTATTTTTTTTTACTTTTTTAATAATAATAAAATGAAAAATAATAACCCCTCTATCCCAGGGGAAATAACAACAAATGTTATGCAAATACGAAATAGGTAGATCTCTCCTAATCTCTCTTTTCTTTACTTTCTCCTTCTATTTCAATCTTTTCAGCTTCTCTTCTATGCCCTTTATTTCTTTTGCTATCTGTTTCTCCTCGCTTGTCTATCTATTCCCACACTATTTATTTATTTTTTCTCCCACTGTTCTTTTATTATTAAATCAAAAATACGAACTTGTACAAGAATGGAAATATGTATGTATGAGGTACTCAAGTACCACACTATTGTACTTACTTCTAACAAAAATAAACACACACCAAAAAAAAACAAAAAAAATGTTATGCAACAAAGCAAACAATTTTGAACGGAACCCAACACAGCATGTGCAACTCTGGCACTGTAACAACAGGTTTATCATAAAACTAGGAAAGTTTCTTTTTTAGACCATCCTGCAGTCGCCAGAATTTGGTCGAGCGGCACGTCCTGCACCTTCGCCACGGACATTGATACCGCCCTTGTGGAGTGAGATTTATACGCATCAGTGTCTACTCCAGTTAATCCAGAACCTGTTTATCCATCTAGAAATAGTTTGTACTGTCACTTTTATATGTTTCTTGTGGGTAATGAACATTGGTGTCTCACAATCTCGGAGACTCTTAATTCAATATATATTAATTCAGATGCTTACCACACACAATGTTTAGTTGACAGCGTATGTCTCAAAGATTACATTGGTTCCAGCCTTTCTTGGCTTGCTTTGCTTGCTTAGATCATTGACATAAAACGTTATTTTATCTACAGACAGCTGTATACAATCTAACCACAACATTTGTAATGTTTGTACTCATTGTGCTGATATTAATGGTATGAACATAACCACTTTAAATATTAACTCTGAAAAGACAGTGTCGTAATTGGAGTCTATTGCCGAAGCAACGTGAGAACAATACTGACATTCCAGATTTCTGAATATCTGGGTTTGGTAGGATTTTATTAAAATTCCTCTCATAAATCTGGATATTAACGGATGAGACCCGATAGTTGTCGATTCTGAAATAGTCCTAAATAGGAGGACAAAACACTCCGAGCTCCATTCATGGCACTATAACTCAGGTGCATCATAACAAGGAACTCCAATACATCCGATATATTTGCAGTATGATAAAATATATCTGACTGTATACAAAAAAAATTCCCCATTCCTTATATGACACATATATTGTTTCTTAGTGCTATTTCTCCAAGTTGCAGTTATGACATCCATGGTCCTAGCCAACATTCCATCAGAATCTTCAGATTAACAATTAATACGGTCATGTAATGGATGACTTCTGCTGTTACTGGATGTACCAACAATTACTGCACCTGGGATTTGTCATGAATGTCTGAATCATCATTCTGAGCACCAATGGGAACAATGTATGTGTAGTAATGGTCCCTAGATAAGGGACGTATCAGATATTAACTGATAAGAAAAGATACTACACTTGATCTTAGCCAAAAGGCCGAGAACAATACCAATTTGGAACCACCAAATGCCTGCGGCGGAGACTTGCTCTATTTTGATGACACATTGTCTAATCAGACAAAACGGGGAAAACATAAAAGACTATACTTCCCCAATGTAGCGAGAATGCATCCACCGCTAATGCTCCTGGGTCTGACTCCCACGAGACACATTTAGACCACTGGAGATTTAATCCAGACACAACAGATCAACATTTGGTACACATACTGTCTGACAATCTTTTTGAAACTTTTTGAATTTTAACATTCATTCTGTATTGTCATTGCACTTTCGTGATCTGTTGTCTTACCACAGTATTGTATTCTCCCACAGTTGTGGTATTGTCTACTCATAATTGAACATGTAAGTTCTTTATTGTAGAACAACAGCTATCAATGCATAAAACGCCCCCAATAACTCCAAATAATTCAACGATGCATTTGGAGAATTAATCGTCTTGGACAGTCCATCGACCACCACAACTGGTGTCGCTGTCCTAAGCTCCCCATCCGAGAGCACTCTCATCAGTCTGTAATAACACTGGAGACTTCTGAACAAGCACATTTTTACTTCTAGTAACTTGTGCAACGTTGAGAATCCATCATTGAATTCAACTCAACCTTTAGTTGGGTAACTGCATGGACCTAATCAATAACCTGCACGTTTTTTACTCTTATACTCTGGTCTTTGCAGACTTTGATCATGCAGAGGGCCTAATTTCACAGCATGAATGCAGCTATCACTTTACCACTTTACCTTCTTGGATGGTGGGATAATGTTTTTTCCCAAGACAAATACAGGCATTTGTAACATCCCCAACCTTAATTTGTTGATAAAGTTACTCACATATCAACTGAATTAAAGACAAACCCCAAATAATCAACTGTTCGGGATGCCTGTAACTTCCATGGTGTTTGGATGTACAGAACCTTAGCCTTTCAATAGGCTTATGGTTGCTGAACTCAGTTCTTCAGCTGTCTCCCATTTACAATTAACATATCCTCTAGATAAGTCATTACAATGTGATTCTGAGCCCTCATTAACACCAGTGCTGGTTTCAATAATTGTGTGAGCAATTTGAGGGGTGAATTTAACCCCTTAGGTAATTCCTTCAGCTGACCCATCCAATTAATTGAAGTACCTGAATAATAAGGCATCTTTTTAAATCTAAAAATAACCACATAGCAGCCTTGTGATAACAAGTTCATTATAATGCTGAAGTGTACTTTTTAAAATGTTCATACTAGACTATAAATTTATGTTTGTGAGTCCTAGAATGACTCTGCAACCCCCATACTTGTGTCTGGGATATATTATCTCTACCTGACAAGTTCCTGGTACATTCAAACACCAAGCCGATCAGATTAATGCAGAATTACAAAACAATTGTAATCTTAACCAACCAGAGGTTGTTTCCCCAGAAATTCCATGTGTAATGGAATGACTTTCTGTACTTCCATAAATGAACCAGAAGATCTCCTTCTGCTTAATATAGGGGTTTGTTTTCATCAATCATAAATCTGGTTATAGCTTGCCCACATAATCCTGCATTTTTGGGGATAATGTTAGCCAAATGGCAATTTGCATCATACAATTGGGTTTGAATATGCATTGCAGAGTAACGCAAGCATGTCTTAAAAGTATTGGACATTATCGACCCATGTATGTCTTCCCCAAATACAATGATGCCAACTGAATATCAGCTAGAGGACATACTGGAACACATTTCCTGTCCTCGCATCATTGACTCATGGGTGCCTAATTACTGAGTTACTGTTGGCACCCTGAGCAAAGCACAATAGACAGGTGTTATATATATTTTTATATATTATTTACTGTTTCAGTGATAACAGTATCTTGGAGTAGGTGAGAAACCAAATAATGTTGGCCGCCAGGTTCATCCATAGCCTCACCAGTCCATACCGATATAGCAAAACTTGGTGCTACATCGGGAACACCCGGAATATTTCTATTGTGCTCTGGTGTATACACATAAGTAGGGACACCAGCTTCAGGGTCAGTTTCATCCTGCCCTGGTACTCCCGAGTCTTGCTCTAGGGAGACTTCATCCAGACCTATGTAAGGCACTGGTGTATGAGATTCTCATTCTTCATAGGCACCATACTTAGTGTATGGAAACTCCTTCGGAGCCTGCCTTAGAATCTCATGGGTCTTGAAACCCTTAATTGTTTAGAGTTTTGAGCATTTTATCTTGCTCTAAGGACTTCATCCAGACCTATGCAAGGCACTGGTGAATGAGATTCTCATTCTTTATGGGCACCATACTTAGTGTATGGAAACTCCCACGGAGCCTGCCTTAGAATCTCATGGGTCTTTAGAACCCTTGACTGATTAGAATTTTGAGCATTTTATCTTGCTCTAGTGACCTCATCCAGACCTAACCAAGGTACTGGAGAATCAGAATCCCATTTTCATAGGCACCATACTCAGCGTATGGAAACTCCTTTGGAGCTTGCCTTACAGGAAGACATACATGGGTCTTAGAACCCTTGACTAAGTCAAGTGTGGAGCATTTTCTCCATTTCCAGCCTCCCTCACATTCTTGTCCTCCCTTGGAGGAGAGTTACTTTCTTTACTGTTTTGTATTTGTGCATAAATCATATACCTTTAAAATTATAATTATGACAGGCACATTCTGCTTGCAGAATATTAGTATTAACCTCAGTATCACACAGGGTTATCTACATTTCCATAAAGGAAAACTGCATCTGGTAACATATACACAGAGCAGACTTTATTTTACCATTGTGGGTATTTGGAGCCGGCATTTAGCGCAGCCGTTATCTCCAACCCCGATCTAAATAGCGGTAAATAGCGGGAACCGGCTTTTAAATCAGCCTTATCTCCCGATCTGATCTAAATCGGAAACTGCGGTTTCAGCACGTTCCATTC
Source organism: Raja brachyura (assembly GCA_963514005.1). The sequence goes on along the minus strand of OY740802.1, from coordinate 42,112,157 downwards.
AATTACCGCAATTTAAATACTTATACTCCATCTGGCCCGTATTTTCAAGCCAGATTTATAGAGCTTTAAAAAAATTTCCGCAATACATATACACTCTAGCTGGCTCTGCAGACTTACAGAGTTTAAAAAACACTCGCAAGAAGTTCAACACTGACTTACCTGCGGGTTAAACTTACCGCTGGTGGGAGCTGCGCTCTCCACCCTGTCGGTGTCCACATGAGTCGACGTAATGCCGAACATGCGCCTGGTGGGCCTTCTTCACGTAGTCACTCATGTGACTCCGAAGTAAAATAGGAATCTGAAGGGTAACCTTTCACACAAAGGGTGGTGGGTGTATGGAACAAGCTGCCAGAGGAGGTAGTTGAGGAAGGGCCAATCCCAATGTTTAAGAAACAGTTAGGCAGGTACATGGATAGGACAGGTTTGCAGGGGTATGGACCAAACACAGGCTGGTGGGACTAGTGTAGCTGGGACATGTTGGCCAGAGTGGACAACATGATGCATATCCCACCATTCCCTGCATATCCACGTGGCTATCTAAGAGCTTCTTAGAATCCACTCTCAGCACTGCTTCCACCACCACCCCTGGCAGCGTGTTCCAGGCACCCACCACTCTCTGTATAAAATCTTGCCCGGTGCTGCCCAACCTCCCTTACATTTTCCTCCTCTCACCTTGAAAGAATGGCGTTTTTGCCATTTCCACAATGGGGAAAAGAATCTATCCACCCAGTCTATGCCTACCTTTGGTTGTTCACAGAAGAACCATGAGCAAGAAGGTGAAAACTTGGAAAATAGCAGCTGCAACGAAAAAAATAGACAGTTGGCGACTGCTAAACGGGATCATACAGCATGGAAACAGATCCTTGGGTCCTACTTTATCTAAGCCGACCAAGATGCGCCATCTATACTGGTCCCACCTTAAGTTCTTAAATTCATGTGATAGGAGCAGAATTAGGCCATTTGGCCCATCAAGTCTATTCCACCATTCAAACATGGTTGATCTATCTTTCCCTCCTAACCTCATTCTCCTGCCTTCTCCCCATAACCCGACACCTGCCTGCGTTTTGCCCATATCTTTCTAAATATTTCCTATCCGTGTAACTTTCTAAATCTCTTTTAAATGTTGTGATAGTACCTGCCTTAACTACCTCCTCTAGCCACTCATCCATGTCCTATCATCCTCTCTGTACCAAATTGGCCCTCGGGTTCCTATTAGGTTCCAATTAAATCTCTCCCCCCTCTCCACCAACATATGTCTTCTGGCTCTTGATTCCTTGACTCTGGGGAAAAAACCCTGTGCATTAACCCTGTTTATTCTCCTCATGATCTTTATACACCTCTACAAAGATCCCCCCCCCCCCCCCCCCTCTCCCCTTGCGCTCCAAGGAATAACATTCTGGCCTGCTCATCCTCTCCTTACAGTCAATGTGCTAAAAGCCTGCTCGACTACCCTTGATTTACCTGTGCTGCCATGTTCAAGTTTGTAGATCCTAGGTCCCTCTGCTCCACGACACTCCCCAGGCCCCTACCATTCACCGTGAAGAACCTGCCCTGGTTTGCCTTCCCAAAATGAAACACATCGTGCTTATTTTTTATTAAACTTTATTTATTAACCATTCCTCAGCGCGTCTGCTCAACTGATCAAGATCGTGCTACAAATTTTGATAAACATCTTTGCTATCGACAATGCCACCCACTTTTTTATCATTTGCAAACTTACCGACAATGGCTTTTACATTCTCATCTAATTTGTTGATATACAAATCTTGATTTTCATATCGATATAAGGTCATAAGGTTATGTGATAGGAGCAAAATTAGGTCAGTCAGCTCATCAAGTCTACTCCGCCATTCAATCATTACTGATCTATCCCTCCTAATCCCATTCTCCCTCCTTCTGACTTAAACCCTAACACCCGTACTAATCAAGAATCTATCTATCTGTGCCTTAAAAATATCCATTGACTTGGCCTCCACATCCTTCTGTGGCAAATAATTCCACCGATTCAACACCCTCTGACTAAAGAAATTCCTCCTCATTTTCTTCCTAAAGGAACATCCTTTAATTCTGAGGTTATGATCTCTAATCCTAGGCTCTCCTACCAGTGTCCCACAGGTGACAGAGGAAATGTCCTCTCTACATCCACTCTATCCAAGCCTTTGGTAAGTTTCAATGAGGTTCCCCATCATCCTTCTAAACTCCAGCGAGTACAGGCCCAGTGCCGTCAAATGCTCATCATATGTTAACCCACTCATTCCTGGGATCATTCTTGTAAACCTCCTCTGGACTCCCTCCAGAGCCATCACATGCTTCCTCTAATATGGTGCCCAAAATTGCTCACAATATTCCAAATGTGGCCTCACCAGTGCCTTATAAAGCATCTGAACTACATCCCTGTTTTTTTATTCTAAAGCCCGTGTCCCACAGGTGATTTTTACCGTGACTACATGCGACTGGGCTGTTTTCACATGGTCGTGGGGTGAAGCCTGTATGAACGAGAGTAGTCTCCTTAAGTTGCCCAAAGAGTCATAAACGTTTTTCTGGTCGCCGCTGGATTTTGAAATGTTCAAAACTTTCCGGCGACTGTTGGCTTGACGTAGCTTGCCTCCTCCTGTCATAGGTGCTGTCATAGGTTATCGCTAGGATGATGCAGGTTGTCGCTAGGAGACGTTGGTTGTTCCATTGGCGACTACCTACGTCAACCTCCGTCAACCGGCAACAGGTACCGGCGACTGAATTGTCTTCAGTTGTCTTCAGTTGTTGCCGACAGGGTCGTAGCTTGTCGCGGATTTAGGTTGACTTTGGCTGGCGTAGGTTGTCACCTGTGTGGCCGTAGGTTGTCATAGGTGTGGTCATAGGTGGACGTCCTAATGGCTCGCCGGTTATCGGTAGTTTGCCGTAGCTTGGCGTCGACTAGGTGGAAGTCGTCATAGCTTGTCGTGGACATTGCCATAGGGGAGTCCTGCTGCATTTTTTCAGCGACCTGCTACAACTGTGACAGTCGCCGGCAGTTGCCAAAAAAATCGCCTAAGTAGAACAGACCCTCTTGAAATAAATCCTAGCATTGTGTTTGCCTTCCTTACTACTGATTTGACTTGCAAAGTAACTTTTTTGGGAATCCTGCAACAGCACTCCCAAGTCCCTATGCACATCCAATTTCTGGATTCTCTCTCCATTTAGAAAACAGTCTCCATTTAGAAAATAGTCTATGCCTTTATTCCTACCATAAAATGCATGACCCCACACTTTGCTACGCTATATTCCATCTGCCACTTCTCTGCCCACTCTCCCAGTCTGTCCAAGTCCTTCTACAGATGACCTGCTTCCTCTACATTATCTGCTGCTCCACCTGTTTTTGTATCATCTGCAAACGTGGCCACAAAGCCTTCAATCCCCTCGTCCAAATCATTAATATGCAACGTGAAGATCAGCGGCCCCAGCACCGACCCCTGTGGAACTCCACTAGTCACCGGCAACCAACTAGAAAAAGTCTCCTTTATTGCCACTCTGTGCCTTCTGCCATCCAGCCGATCTGCTATCCATGCTAGGATCTGCCCTTTGATACCATGTGCTCTCATCCTCCTTAGCGGCCTCATATGTGACACTTTATCAAAGGCTTTCTGAAAATCTAGTTAACAACATCCACTGGCTCTCCTTTGTCTGTCCTGCTATTTACTTCTTCAGGCAAGCTCTCCCATACGCAAAACCATGCTGACTTTGGCCCATTTAACATGAACTCCTAAGTACTCCGTAACCTCACCCTTTATAATGGACTCTAAAATCTTACCAACCACTGAAGTCGGACTAACCAGCCTTTACGTCCCACTATTCTGCCATGCTCCCTTTTTGTGCCACGGGGTAATATTGGCAGTTTACCATTCACCTGGAACCAATCCTGACTCTAGTGATTCTTGAAATATCACTATTAATGTCTGCACGGTCTCTAAAGCCACCTCTTTCAGAATATAGATCAAGACAGCAAGAAAAAGAAAAGTACATTGTTGACAGAAGTCGATTATTAAATATTAGTTGAGAAGAATTCTCCTTGAGAATTCTGGACAACAAAGATCACACACCAAGAACACAGATCAGAATATCGAGTTAACCTATTGAAATTCTGGATGCAGCAGAAATGGGTATTGGACAATGGTGTAGGCAGGAGTGCCTACCTGGCCAATCCTCCTATCCCTAGGATGATTGGAGGTTTCAGCTTCAGTTTAGTTTATTGTCACGTATACCGAGGTACAGTGTAAAGATTTTGGTGAGTGCTATCCATTCAGCAGAAAGACAATACATGATTACAATCAAGCCACTTACAGTGTATGATAAGGAAATAACGTTTAGTGCAAGGTAAATCCAGCAAAGCCCGATCAAGGATAGTCCGAGGGTCACCAAAGAGGTAGATAGTAGTTCAGCTCTGCTCTCTGGTTGTGGTAGGACGATTCAGTTGCCTGATAACAGCTGGGAAGAAACTGTCCCTGAATCTGGAGGTAGACAAAAAAAATGGAGAAACTCAGCGTGTGAGGCAGCATCTATGGAGAGAAGGAATAGGCGACGTTTCAGGTTGAGACCCTTCTTCAGACTCAGCATCTACGGAGAAAGGAATAGGTGGCATTTCGGGTCGAGACCCATCTTCAGGTGTATCTCTGGAGGTGTGCGTTTTCACACTTTTGTACCTTTTGCCCGATGGGAGAGGGGAGAAGAGAAGAGGGAGTGGCCAGGGTGCGACCTGTCCTTGATTGTGCTGCTGGCCTTGGCGAGGCAGCGTGGGGTCTTCCGTTGTTGATGTCATCAGGAAACTTAGCTCAATCATCAAGTCTTGGTTCAGTCTTTCTCAAGAAAAACTCAATTAAATTGTCGCCTTGATTTACATGCCAGTCATTATTTCTTCACAATGCCCCCTGGGCAATTAGTTAGATTTGTGCTGTAATCTATTGATATGAAAACAAATATTCCAGGCACTGCACCATAAGAAAGGCATAAATGATGGATCAATCCCTGTTGTGGTAATGACAGATGGTTAAATAGTAATCAATGCGTGGCAGAACTCTTTATTTCTTTCGAATGGGATATTTTACATCTAAACAGGTATCTTGATTTAACATCTCATTAGCTCCTGACAGCACATCCACTTAGTTCTGTAGTAACATGTCTGCCAAGATTATGTGTTTGGTTCCTATAAGTGTTTCGAGTTTAGAGATACAGCATGGAAATAAGCCCTTCGACCCACCGAGCCCATGTCGACCAGCCATCACTTGTACAATGGTTCCGCAGCTCCAGAGATGAAAAAGTTCACTTAAAAAGATAGACAAAGTACAAATTCTTAAGACCATACAAAGCTTTAATTTAACGTCTGACAGGTGTGGACCTAGAGACCCAGAGGCTACAGTTTCACATCTGAATCTCCAGCAGCACACACAAAGAAATACCAGAGAACTCCAGCTTATATACGTACAGACATAAAACAAATTGCATGATGGAAATGTACAAAAAATCATCATCCACCTCCAAATATGGAATTGTTTTACACTCTTTGCCAAAAGCCAGACATCCCAATGGCATCTTCTTGGGCCCCTTCTTATCTGATTAACCTCTTCAACTTACATAAAACACCTTGTACGGGAGCTGTGAACTATTCAACTTAAGTTAAAAAAACCCTTATCACGATGTGAGTTGTCCAAATCCCATCATGCATTACAATTGGCCTTTTCCAAAACGAAAGTTTAAATATGACAACAATCAATTAATAACTAACTCTTCCAGAGACCCGGGTTCAATGCTGACTACGGGTCCTCTCTGTTTGGAGTTTGTACGTTCTCCCCGTGACCTGCGTGAGTTTTTTCCAAGATCTTCGGTTTCCTCCCACACTCCAAAGACGTACAGGTATGTAGGCTAATTGGCTTGGTATAAATGTAAAACTGTCCCTAGTGTGTGTAGGGTTGTGTTAGTGTGCAGGGATCGCTGGTCGAGGTTTACCAGAATGTTTCCTAGATGAGGCAGTATTAGCTACCCCCTAATCCAGGGAGAGGATGGACAGGCTTGGATTAATGTTTTCTGGAATGCTGGCGGTTGCGGGGAGACCTGATAGAAGTGAATAAAATTATGAGAGGCACAGATTGGGCAGACAGAACCATTTTCCCAGGAAGGAAAACACAACTATGAGAGGACATTGCTCTAGGTGAGAGGGGAAATATTTAAAGGAGACGTGCCAGATCTCTGTTTTACTCAGAATGTGGTAAATGTCTGGAATGGACAGCTGAGGTTGGTGGTTGAGGCAGATGCTATAGTGGCATTTATGAGACTTTTGGACTATGTGGACATAGATAAGAGATGGTCTTGGCATCATGTTCAGCATTGACGTTGTGGACCAACGGGCCTGCTCTGTGTACTATTTCTAAAGTAGACAATCTGGCCATAATCACAATCTTGTTTGTGGGTGCAAGTTGTCATATCCAGCAGTGTACTATCTCCACCATTACAACAGTGGACTGTGCTTTAAAAGTAACTCCTTAGCCGGAATATGTCTGCGCTGAGAGAACTTTAGAGTCAAATTAATTTAGTTTAGTTTGGAAATACAGTGCGGAAACAGGCCCTTCGGCCCACCGAGTCCACACCGACTAGCGTTCCCTGGATATTAACACTACCCTACACATACTAGGGACAATTATACATTTTACATTTAAACCAAGCCAATTAACCTACAAACCTGGGGTAGACACAAAATGCTTGAGTAACTTCACGGGCCAGGCATCATCTCAGGAGAGAAGGAATGGGTGACGTTTCACAGACTGAAGAAGGGTCTCAACCCGAAACGTCACCCATGCCATCTCTCCAGAGATGCTGTCTGACCCGCTGAGTTACTCCAGGATTTTGTGTCTACCTTCAATTTAAACCAGCATTTGCAGTTCTATCCTACACAACCTACAAACCTGTACATCTTTGGATTGTGGGAGGAAACCGAAGATCTTGGAGAAAACCCGCTCAGGTCACAGCGAGAATGTTTAAACTCTGTACATCCAAGCACCCGTAGTCAGGATCGAACCCGGGTCTCTGGCGCTGTGAGGCAGTAACTCTACCGCTACGCCACCATGTCACCCACAAAATGGTAAGATGCACAATAATTGCTATAAGTGGCTATAGAATAATATCGCAAACCAAAATTAAAATTCAGATAATTGAAGGAAGTTATCATAAATACAACAATTGAATGAATTTAATCATTCTATATAAAGTTGGATGAATTTGGAGCCTTTCAAAGCTATTTCTAAGAAATATGAAATATCATTCCACTTTGAAAGTATTGCACATAAAAACATAATACTTGCACATAATTTAGTTCTTTAAGGTCTAATATTATGCAATGTGAAAGGATTAACTAATGGAATCATAGACACATAAAGCTATAGCTGCTTAACTGCGCTAGACCCACTTGACTATGCCTGGCTCATATCCTTTAACTATGCCTGGCCCATATCCATTCAAATTTTTCCTATCCGTGCACCTTTAGTTTGTTTGGAGATACAGTTCGATAACAGGCCCTTCGGCCCACAGAGTCTACGCCATCCAGCGATCCTCCGCACATTAATACTACCCTACACATTAGGGCCAATATTACAATCATACCAAGAAAATGAACCTTCAGACCTGTACATCTTTGGAGTGTAGTAGGTAACCGAAAATCTCGGGATAACTCATGTGGTCACGGGGAGCATGAACAAACTCTGTACAAAACAAGCACCCATATTCAGGATTGAACCCGGGTCTCTGGCACTGTAGAGCAATAGCTCTACCACTGTGCCACCTTGCCATTAGGCAAAAGACAATAGGCGCAGGAGTGGGCCATTCGGCCCTTCGAGCCAGCACCGCCATTCAAAGTGATCATGGCTGATCATCCACAATCAGTACCCCGTTCCTGCCTTCTCCCCATATCCACTGGCTCCGCTAATTTTAAGAGCCCTATCTAGCTCTCTCTTGAAAGCATCCAGAGAACCTGCCTCCACCGCCCTCTGAGGCAGAGAATTCCACAGACTCACCACTCTCTGTGAGAAAAAGTGTTTCCTCGTCTCCGTTCTAAATGGCTTACTCATTATTCTTAAACTGAGATACAGCGTGGAAACTGGTCGTCCAGCCATTTGGGTCCGCACCAACCAGCGATCACCTATACACTAGTTCTATCCTGCAAGGGACAATTTATAGAAGCCAATTAGCCTGTAAACCTCTATGCCTTTCGAATGTGGGAGGAAACTGGATCACCATGTGGTCACAAGGAGAACGTACTAACTCCTCACAGACAAAAAGAGAAGAAACCCAGTGGAATAGATTAACTTCAGAATTAATCAAAAGAAGATTAAGGAAATGATAAAGAAAAGGAAAATAGTCCGGTGAGGTTAATCTAGTGAGAAATATGTAAGGAGCATAAACGTCTATAAATGTAAAAAGGTGTAAAGATCTGGTGTAAAGGTTTGTGTTGGCCCCTTACAGGCTGAGACAGGTGAAATTACATTGAGGAGGACAGAAATGGCAGAGAAAACAAACTAATATGCTGTGTTTGCCTTCAGGGAAATAAACAGTGAAAACTTCCCAGAAATGCTGAAGAACAGCTAGTCCAGGATGAATGAGGATGTGAAAGAAATTAGCGTTGGTTAAAATAAAGGATTGGATAAAATAATGGAATTGAAAGCCAATAAATCACCAGGACGTGTATGGTTTTGGAAGAAGTGACTGTGAACTGCTGTGTATCTTCCAAAATTCCATAGATTTTAGAATGATTCACATGTGTTGGAAGGAAGCAAATGAAAGAAAGGCAGGAGAGAGAAAAAAAAACCATGTAACACAGATCAGTCTGCCTGACATCATTATCAGGAGAGAAATGTTCAAATCTATTATTAAGGCTGTGGCAACAGGGCATGTCGTAAATAATAATGGGACTTGGTAGAATGAGAATGGATTTACAAAAGGGAAATCATGTTTGACCAATCTGATAGAATTTTATGAGGTTGTAACGGGCAGCATAAATAATGGAGAACCCAGTGGTTGTGGTTTATTTGAACATTCTGAGGGGCTTAATTGAAATGCCATGTAAGAGGTAATTAAAAATTAGAGCACATAGGATGAGGGTTAATGGATTGAGGGTTGGTTAATTGACAGGAAGCAGAGTGAAAATAAATGGTTCATAGCTGGGTGCAGCGGGAATGATGGAGACAGACCTTGGGGACATTGGCTAAATAAATGGGTGAAGATTCAACAAGTACTACATAATTTGGAACTATGAGAGATCATCTGCCATAGTAGAAGAAAATGGAAACACAAATATTAAAAAAATTGATAACACGTAATTTATTCTACATTAATTTCAAAGAGAAAATTGCGACTTTTTGGAAGGAAGTTTGAAGCTTGTCCAATTCAGTCTGAAAAAATGTTTATCAATGTACTAGCTGAGTCAACTTGTCAGGTGGCACAGTGGTGCAGCAGGTAGAGATGCTGCCTCACTGTGTAGGAAGGAACTGCAGATGCTGGTTTAAACCAAAGATAGACACAAAATGCTTGAGTAACTCAGTTGGACAGACAGCAACTCTGACTTCAGAACTGAAGAAGGGTCTCGACCCAAAACGTCACCCGTTCCTTCTCTTCAGAGATGCTGCCTGTCCTGCTGAGTTACTCCAGCATTTTGTGTCTATCTTCGGTGGAAACCAGCATCTGCAGTTCCTTCCTACGCACCCTTGTGACCCTGCGTGTTTTCTCCGGGTTCCCCAAATTCCACCCATAGAATTGTGAGATATCGCTTGTGCTCACAATCACTGCTCAGAGACTAAATCATCGAAACAAGAAATGCTTTTTATTTATTTGCGAATCTGCAGAATTCGGGTGCCTCTCCAAATTGAGACACACCGGAATCAGAAAAGTAAAGCCCCTTTATACACACAATTCTGCTGACTTAACCTCCCCTTCTGGCTCTTCCCAATCAGAGCACTGAGGTGCACAGTCTATGGGTACATCCCCCAGTACCTCCCACATCATACATACCACGTTCATACATGTGCATGGTAATGAGCAGTTTCCCGACCAGGGGCGTGTCAGTAATATTCATTCATTTTATTAAGCATGCCCAGTTGCAATTGACCTGGCCTAGTTTTCTCACCTCCAACTGACATATCTCAGTTTTTTTATATCTGAACTAAAGCTAGTCTCTACTGACAAGGGTCCCTTTCATCCCTAGTCCCTACTGACAAGGGTCCCATCTATCACCTCCCTTCTACGCTATACTATGCCATCCATCCTCACCCAAGGACAGTTGTGATAAACCCACTCCCAGCTATGTCAACATCCTCTCCCTGCCTCTATCGGCTAGAATCCTGTTTACAAGTTAAAATCCTCTCCTGAATCCTTACTATAGTGGGGTTTAATCACTTTATCCCTCACAGAATTACTCCAGCATTTTGTGTCTGTCTTGCTGCCTCACCGTGCCAGATTCCTGGGATTTATCCTGACCTCGGGTACTATAGTGTGGAGTTTGCATGTTTACCGAGGAAGAGACACAACAGCCAATAAATGGCAGGCAAGTTGTTAAACTGCGAGAGATAGTTTTTACATTCAAAAGTCAAGTTGGTGAGCAGCCATTTTGACAGGAGAATGAGATTTTTTTTTAATTCAGCAGGAGAGTGGAGATAAAGATGTAGCTTGAAAAGAGGTTTGTTTCAAGTCACAGCAGGACATTTGAAAAATAGGTGTTTGATCTGTTGTGGAACAGGCAGGGAAGGTTTAACGGAGTTCCATATTGGGAGCGGCCATCTTGGGAGCGGCCATCTTGAGAGACAGATTGTGCTCAATGAAAATGTTGTGTTGCGGGTAAGTGCAACATTGCAGCTTTGGCTCAAGAGGCTTTAGTGAGAAGGCTGGGAAAAGGGGAGTAACTGGTTAAGGTACGGTCTGTTTTTCTGAGTAATTCTTCCTAGGTTTAGGTGTCATAGAGATGGCAGGTGGGATAGTGGAATGCTCCTCCTGCAGGATGTTGGAAGTCAGGGGAATTTCTAGTGCCACTGAAATGGTGCGTTCAGTTAAAGCTCCTTAAGGACCGTGTTAAGTAACTGGAGCTGCAGGTGGATGACCTTGGGATTATCCAGAGGTGTGAGAGTGTCATAGATAAGGCTGACAGTGAGGTGGTGTCACCCAAGGTAGAGGCAGGAGGTACATGGGTTACCACAAGGAAAAGGAGTAGGCAGAAAGTGCAGGGACCTACTCGGGCCATTCCCCTCGACAACAGGAATGTCCCTTTGCATATTGTTGTGGTGTATGACCCGTCAGGGGGGAGAAGCAGCAGCAGTGGTCTGGCCTGAGGTGGTGAGCCTGGCTCTGAGGCGGAGTGGGGAAGACAACAGTCAGACTGTGCTGTTGTGATAGAAGACATTAGTTAGGGGCACAGACAGGAGATTCTGTGGCTGCAAACAAGACTCCACAATGTAATACTGAGGCTCTATAAGGCGCTAATAAGGCCGCATTTGGAATATTGTGAGCAATATTGTTAGGTCTTTATTCTTTGGAGCGCAGAAGGTTAAGGGGGGTACTTGATTGAGGTCTTTAAAATGATGAAAGGGATAGACAGAGTTGACGTGGATAAGCTTTTCCCATTGAGGGTAGGGAAGATTCAAACAAGAGGGCATGACATGAGAATTAAGGGACAGAAGTCTAGGGGTAACATGAGGGGGAACTTCTTTACTCAGAGAGTGGTGGCTGTGTGGAATGATCTTCCTGCAGAAGTGGTGGAGGCAGAATCGATTTTAACATTTAAAAGTAAAGTGGATAGGTATATGGACGGGTAGGGAATGGAGGGGTATGGTCTGAGTGCAGGTAGATGGGACTAGGGGAAAATAAATGGTCGGCATGGACTGGAAGGGCCGAGAAGGCCTGTTTCCGTGCTGTAATTGTTATATGGTTATATGGTTAATACTGGGCACCATATCTGAGGAAGTATGTGCTGCCTCTGGAGAGGGTCCAGAGGAGGTTTACAAGAATGATCCCAGGAATTAGGTTAACCTATGATGAGCGTTTGTCGGCACTGGGCCTGTACTTGCTGGAGTTTAGGAGAATGAAGGGGGAACTTATTGAAACTTACAGAATAGTGAAAGGCTTGGATAGAGCAGATGTGGAGAGGATGTTTCCACTAGCGGGAGAGTCTAGGAGTAGAGGTCACAGCCTCAGAATTAAAAGGTACTCTTTTATGTAGGAGATGAGGAGATATTTATTTAGTCAGATGGTGGTGAATTGTGGAATTCGTTGCCACAAAAAGATGTGGGGGCCATCAGTGGATATTTTTAAGGCAGAGATAGATAGATTCTTAATTAGTGCGGGTGTCAGGGGTTATGGGGAGAAGGCAGGAGAATGAGTTTTGGAGGGAGAGATAGATCGGTCATGATTGAATGGTGGATTAGACTTGGTGGGCCGAATGGCCTAATTCTACTCCTATCACTTATGACCTTGTGACGATAGTGTGCTTCCTCCCTGGTGCCTGTGTCCAGGATGTGTCTGAATAGTTGTAGAAACGTCTCTAGGGAGAGGGTGAACATCTGGTAGTCATTGTGCGAGTTGGCACAAATGACATCAGTAGGAAAAGGGCTGACATCCCACAAAGTGAATATAGGGAGTTGGGCAGAATATTAAAAAAGCAGGACCCCAAGGGTAGTCATCTCTGCATTAATCCCTGTGCCATGTCCTGGCGAGGGAAGAAATGGGAAGTGAGGACTGATGAATGTGTGGGGTCAGGAGTTTGTGCAGGGGACAGGGATTCCGATTCTGGAGCAGAGGTGACATGTACAAGAGGGACAGGCTGCCTCTGAACAGGAAGGGGACCAGTATCCTTGCAGGGAGGTTTGTTGGTGCTATGTGTGAGAGTATAAACTAGAGTATCAGGTAGGTGGGAACGAGAGTAGTAGCTCAGACATTGGAAGGCATGTTGAGAAGGTGGAGTTTAGGACTAGTAAATCTCAAAGGAAGGACAGGCATGGAGAGATGATGGAATGTGATGCTGGTGATGGAGTGAAGTGTAACAGTCATACACAGTGTGGAAAAACGCCCTTCAGCCCAACTTGCCCACACCGGCCAACATGTCCCAATAGACAATAGACAATAAACAATAGACAATAGATGCAGTGGTAGGCCATTCAGCCCTTTGAACCAGCACCGCCATTCAATGTGATCATGACTGATCATCCCCAATCAGTACCCCGTTCCTGCCTTATCCCAGCTACTCTAGTCCCACCTGTCTGCATTTGGTCCATATCCCTCAAAATCTGTCCTATCCATGTACCTATCTAACTGCTTCTTAAATGTTGGGATAGTCCCAGCCTCAACTACCTCCTCTGGCAGCTTGTTCCACACACCCGCCACACTTTGTGTGAAAAAATTACCCCTCAGATTCTTATTACATTTTTTCCCCTTCACTTTAAACCTATGTCCTCTGGACCTCAATTCACGTATTCTGGGCAAGAGACTCTGTGCACCTACCCGATCTATTCCTCTCATGATTTTATACACCTCTATCCCCTCATTCCCTCAATCTTATGCAACTGCAACATGGCCTCCAAACTGCTTTAGTTCAATACAAGATGTATTGTGGATCAGGCAGATGAAGTTAGATGACTAGTAAATCTCAAAAATGAAGTTAGATGATCCTGTAGCGGAGCAAGATAGACCACTCCTGCTAAATGCAATGGGCTGACATGTAGTACGGAATGGAGCGGAACGTGGGTCTTTTTTTCATCCATTTCCGTAACCCGACCCGACCCGACTAGCAGTGTAATCAACGTTGCGAGGGTACAGTTTGTGTTAATAAATAAAAATTCTGAAAATGAGAAGATTTTTACCAAAGAACTTTTATTTTTACGAGGATGTTTCCGTAACCGGCTTCCGTCTCCGCACTAGTATCTTTGCTCCACTATGGTGCGGAAACGGAAGCCGGTTACGGGAATGGGGCAGAAAATTACCCATGAATCTGCCCGTACTGTGTGTTTTCCGTTGAGCGATCTATCTTGCTTGCTATGGGATCTTTGCTTGGGACTATGGTGTTGTGGCCATTGTGGAAATGTGTTAGCGGGAGGGATATGACCGGCAGTACAATGTTCCAGGGTTTCGATGTGTCAGATGTGATCGAGAGGGAAGCAAAAGGGGAGGAGGGGTTGCACCACTGATCAGGGAGGATCAGTCACGACGACACTCAGAGAGGACATACTGGAGGCTTCACCTGCTGAAATAGTGCTAGAGTGTAGGGAATGGATGAGAAAGTGGGATAGCATAGAATTACTATGAATAGGCGATTGATGCTCAGCATGGAGCTAGTGGGCCAAAGGGCCTTTTTCCATGCTCTATCTTTCAGTGGTGTACTGGGTTTTGAGGGGTGATCACTCTGATTTTCCCTGCAGGATTTTAACATGCAATCCAGAGCGGTGGTTGAGCAAAGAGATTTTCTCGCGTATTGCAACTAATTGCCTCTGCAATAGATTGTTTTTGGGAAGCACATTGGGAACAGTATGATTAGAATCCCAAACAACAACATACCCTGATGCTCAGTCTTGGATGTTACCACTGGCACTGTGGTGCAGCAGTAGAGTTGCTGCCTTATAGCACCAGAGAACCGGATTCGATCCCGACCATAAGTGCTGTCTCTACGGATTTTGTACATTCTCCCTGTGACCGCATGGGTTTTCTCTGGGTGCTCCAGTTTCCTCCCACTTTTGAAAGATGTACAGATTTATTAGTTAATTGGCTTCTGTAAATTGTCCCTAGTGTACAGCACAGCGATCACTAGTATACGAGTGATCGCTGGTTGGCATGGACTCGGAGGGCGAAAGGGCCTGTTTCCTTGATATCTCTCAACTAAACTAAAACAGAATTTCACCAGATCCCTTTACTGAGACACAAAAAGACTATCTAATTCTCATGTGATTAGTCAAATGATATCCAAGAGGATTCTGGTGGCACTTGGCCATTATAATTACTGGGCAACAGCTTGCTAAATATTCAAACAAGATAAGTTAAATTGTTTACTTTATCAAGAGTCGGATGCAACTATGCATAACAGAACTTCCTTCAGTTCGGATGCAGGCGATATGTGCCAACTGCGTATTTTTAGCACGTAATACCAGAATATCATTGCCTTTGTTTCATGACTTCCATCTGGTCACAATAATTAGTGGGAAAATGACAGAGAAGCCAATCTGGCCATTGATTGCTAATGGAATCCATGCAAAGTAATTGGCATGATTGATTCACAGCTAAGGAAGAGCATTCCTGGTGGGATCTGGGCTCTGACAGGATTTCAGGGTGTTATGAATGCGCGTGGAACTCATACAATAATCAATATCTGATGGCGTGTGCGATATCAAGAGCTTCCTGAGTCCTGAAAACACAAGGACAAAACATAGTAGATGTTAGTTCATTTTAGTTTAGAGGTTCAGCGCAGACACAGGGCCTCTCCCACTGAATCTGCACCGATCAGTGATCCCCGAACATTAACACCTCCCTACACTAGGGACACACTAGGGACAATTTTTTAACATTTCTATCAAGCCAATTAACCTACCAATCTGTACATCTTTGGAGTGTGGGAGGGAAGAAAAGATCTCAGAGAAAACCCACGCAGTCACAGGAAGACCGTGCAAACTCCGTACAGACAGCGCCCATTGTTGGGATCGAATTCGCGTCTCCGGCTCTGCAAGTTCAGCAAGCGCTGTAAGACAGCAATTCTACCGCTGCACCATCATGCCGCCCCAATGATCTTGAAAACATCATCTTATGTATCTGTTGTAGGTGTAGGCTGAGAATGTTTTGTCCATTTCTCTTCAAGAAGGACCTGGAGAGAGAATTACAGCAGGGAAATGCTTTTCCAAAAACAACGTATGTTTTCATGATTATTTTAAAGGCAGTTGATGAATGATATTCTAATCCAAAATTGTGTCTCTGGAGGAAAATGATTTATACTCCCATCTATTAAACAGAATCCACCTTTTATCCACAGTGTTGAAGTTTTTCAATCTGTCAGTAAGAGGTAAAAGAGGCATCTGATGTGACACAAAGAAGCCAAGGGAGCCATAAAAACGAGATGATAAATCAGTTCTGTTCGAGCGTTGTACTCTCCTTGCTTAGTTGAAAACATTGAGCATGTTGGGGGTGTTTATAAGAACTTGCTTAAGAGATCAAAGAAATAAAGCATTTATCTAGCCATGTCAACAAACAACTATTGACACAATTGGATGTACTCACATTCTGTTGGGCCCTGACTTTAGTTCACATGACTTGTAACACTATGACTGTAACACCATATCGAGTTTGCACATGTTCCTGTTGTTATGAAGATAGACACAAAATGCTGGAGGAACTCATCAGGACAGGCAGCATCTCTGGAGAGAAGGAATGGGTGACGTTTCGGATCGAGACCCTTCTTCAGTCTATATCTCTCGCTCCCTCTCCCCTGACTCTCAGTCTGAAGAAGGGCCTCAACCTGAAACATCAGGCATTCCTTCTCTCCAGAGACACTGCCTGTTTCGCTGAGTTACTCCAGCATGTTGTGTCTATCTTCGGAGTAAACCAGCATCTGCAGTTCCTTCCAACGCATCATTGTGACTATGTGTGTTTTCTCAAGGTTGTCCAGATTCAACCCGTATCCCCAAAAACATTTTGGTTGGTCAGTTAATTGCCGTTAAATTATCATTATTATTTAGATAAGTGGAAGAATCTGAGGACAACTTAATGGAAATGTGAAGAATGAAATGTGATTAATGTACAGTTGGTGCAAATGACTGCCTCGTGGGTGACAAGGAAGCTAAGTTGCTAAGACACCGTAGTGCATGGCATTGCAGATAGTGAAGATGGTGATCAAAAATTACAGCAGGATCTTGATCAGCTGGGCAAGTGGGCTGATGAATGTCTAATGGAGTTTAATGCAGGTTAATGCAGCAAGGTATTGTACTTTGGGAAGTCAAACTAGGGCTGGACCTCCAGAGTGAATGACAGGGCCCTGAGAACTGTGGTAGAGCAGAACGATTTAGGATTGCAAGTATATAATTCCTTGAAAGTGTTGTCACAAGTAGATATGGTTCTCAAAACGGCTTTTGGTACATTGGCCTCCACCGGTCAGGGTATTTAGTATAGTTGGGATGTTATGTCCCAGCTGTGCAACATATACAGTTGCTGAGGCACATTGGGCAATATATTTGGAGTATCGTATGCAGGTTTGGTCACCCTGCCATCGGATTAAGATCCTGCTATAATTTTTGATAACCATCTTCACGTCTTTGGAGTGTGGGAGGAAACCGAAGATCTCGGAGAAAACCCACACGACCACGGGGAGAACTTACAAACTCCGTACAGACAGCACCCGTAGTCGGGATCAAACCCGCCCCAGTAGTATCAGCAAGCAATCAAGAAAGCAAAAGGGGTGTTGACCTTTACTGCAAGAGAATTTGAGGATAAGTGTGGAGAGGCCTTGTTCCAATTATATAGGAGCCCATTGAGACCCAATTGACATGTTGTGTACAACTTGTTCTCCTCAATAAAAGAAGGGTATACATGACAGAGGCTGTCATCTTCACCAGAATGTTCACCAGACTGATCCTTGGGATGACAGCTTTGTTCCACGAGGAAAGATTCAGTAGTTTGGGCTTATACAAAGTTTGACAGGACAGATCCGGGGATGATGCTCACCCTGGCTGGGATTCCTCTGGAATGTTGGATTGGTCTGGGCAAGCTGGGATGTCTAGAACTAGGGAGCAGAGTGTTCCACCAGAGCATGTTGAATCTTTGGAATTCTGCCTCATGGAAACTGCGGAGGCTCAGCCAGGGAATACATTGAGAAAGGAGTTCAAAACAATGTTTGGATGTCAAGGGACATGAGGTTTATGCAAGAAGTGGGGTGAAGGTGAAAAGTCAGGCATGGAGCTGCCGTCAGGGGAGTGGTTGGCAGATCACAATGTGTAGGAAAGAACTGCTGATGATGGTTTAAATCGAAGGTGGACGTTTTCCCCGTGACAGCGTGCGTTTACTCCAAGATCTTCAGTTTCCTCCCACTATCCAAAGACATACAGGTTTGTAGGTTAATTGGCTTTGTATGAATGTAAAATTGTCCCTAGTGTGTGTTGGGTAGTATTAATGTGCGGGGATCGCTGGTCGGCACGGACCCGGTGGGCCGAAGGGCCAGCTTCCATGTATCTCTGAACTAAACTACAGACAATTCCAATTAACTATGTGAAACTGCAAAAGTGACACGTGTCCTCATCTCTCCTGTCCCTAGATACTTTGCTAACACAGGGGAAAGTTTCTTCCAACTGTTTATTTGCTACACTTAAAACATTTAGCCAGCGATTAACACTCTACAAAGCTGTGATCTTATGTTTTGGTAACACATTCTCAATGTGCATATAATATATCAGAAGATTGTTAAGGGCCTGTCCTACCAGCATCCGACTCCATGCGATGAGCGCGATCAAACTAGAAGCGGGGGCCGCGCGGAAGTCGGGTGATCCCCTGTACAGGGCCGTTCCCACCAGCATGTGCTTGTATGCGGCAAGCGCGACCAAACCGCAGCGAGGGCCGCGCGGAGGTCAGGTGAGTGGCGCAACGCGGCGCAAAGTGAGGCGAACTTGGAGCGAAGTCTTAAGGTAAGTTCGCCAGGACAGAGAGGGGCACACAGAGAGGGGCACAGAGGCACACACACAGAGGGCCATGGAGCCACACACATAGAGGGTCACAGAGGCACCAACAGATAGGTTCACGGAGGCACGATGTCGAGGCGGAATTTTTGAACATAGCCAGTTTTTCGGAGCCTCGTGCGATGTCGGGACGAACTCCGCACAATTCCGCATGGCTCCGGCGATCGAAGTGGGACCGGCCCCGCGACGCCGGACGGCTCAAGCGACCATGTTAGGTCGCGCTCATCGCATGGAGTTGCATGCTTGTGGGACAGGCCCTTTACTCCTCATAGTGTGTCCAAAATGACAGGTTTGTCAGATTTTGTTCGGTTACATTAGTTGGTGTCATTTTTGACCTGAACTGGAAACGTCTACCTGCTTGCTCCTTGGAAAATCCACATGTGCTGGAGGCGAGAATTTAGCAAATCTGTAAATGGCGAGGACGACTTGTTTGGAAGCTAGGTCTGCAGGTTTGAATGAATGAAAGAATGAGTTAAATAATTAATTAATGAACAAAATACTTTATTGTCACATTTGGCAAGTCACAGTGAAATTCTTTTCTTGCATACCCAAGGTATGCAACTAGTCGCTGCATAAAGGGCGCTGGCAAAGTTACAACGTAAGTTACAAAGTTACAAAGTTTGTTAATTGCACAAAGATAGACAATGTTGCATGTAGGGTGCTGGAAGGAACTGCAGATGCTGGTTTACACCGAAGATAAACTCAAAATGCTGGAGTCTGCAGAGGGTCGCAACCTGACACGTCGTCCATCTAAATGCTGGAGTAACTCAGTGGGACAGGCAGCATCTTTGGAGAGAAGGAATAGGTGACGTTTCAGGTTGAGGGCTTTCTTCAGACTGAGTCAGGGTAGAGGGGGAGATACGGAGGGACATGGTGTGAAAACGAGAGATCAAAGGGAACGATGATCAAGGAAAATGTGGAATGAATCATTGGTAGCTGAGGGGAAGGTGAAAGCGAGGCATACCATCAGTAAAATGTAATCAGGAGGTCAGCGAAACTAGTTGGAAACTGGCGTTGTATGTAGTGTTGATGGATGCAACACGTTACACAGATATTATTTGACTGGATGTATGATAGAATACGGATCATAGAATTTGTAATCTGTGGAATTCTTTGCCACGAAGGCTGTGGAGGTCAAGTCAGTGGATATATTTAAGGCTGAGATAGATAGATTCTTGATTAGTATGGGTGTTGGAGGTTATGTGGAGATGGCAGGAGAATGAGGTTAGGAGGGAGAGGTAGATCAGCCAGGATTGATGGGCCGAATGGCCTAATTCTGTTTGATTCATTTATGATCTTATGATCCTGGTATATAGCTAAGACCATCTACCTTGCAACCAAAAAGCAAAGGTAATCATCTGTGTTTGCCTATGTGTTCTTCCCAGTTACATGGTGTTGCCCTACTGACTGCTGGAGTGTCGCCCAGATAGTTCCAGGTTCAGCAACCCTGGAGTAACTCAGCAGGTGAGGCAGCATCTCTGGAGTGAAGGAATGGGCTAAATTTCAGGTCGAGATTCCTCTTCAGATTGTCTACTTAAGTCTACTTAAAAGTAGTCCAGGGGTTGGCCTCCCTCAATTTCCAGAGGTTAATGGACCATCCAAGGGTGTAGTCACTCGCCAAGTCTGGGTAGAGAGGCCCAATTCAATTGATCATAGGGAAAAGGTGATAGAACTCGGAAGAGCAGGATCATGGATTAACACTAATCCTCAATCTTCTTATCCCCTGGATCCACTCCATTTCCCATGCTCTCCACAGTTCTCTGTCCTTGCCATCACAATCCCAACAAATATTCTCTTCCTCAATCATTTCTGCTCCAAATTGTCATTCCACCTCCAGTCCTCTCATCAACTTTATACTGACCCTGTCTCTCGCTCCAAAATCGTCTCATTCTCAATCCTCTCCTCCTGATCTTCTCTCAATCCACGCGTATCTCCCCCAATCACTTCCTCCAGGTCTTTTCTCCCCAAACTTCTCTTATCCCCCTTACAATCTTCTATCGACCTCCATCTCACTGCTGTGTCTGCCTGCATTTTATGCTTCCCACCATAGCTTCAATATAGGGGGAGGTATGGACAGAAGTTCTGCATGAGAGCTGAAGCACACAATACTTGTCTCATTTCACCTGCTGCCCAGAATCCAGTGCATAGTAGAGTGTGGCCTTCTGCAGGACCCTCTCTGAATTGCCCTGCCCCATATTGAAGTCTCATGCCAGGTGTAAATGTGAGCGTCATGGAGTGATACAGTGTAGAAACAGGCCCTTCAGCCCAACTTCCCCACACCGGCCAACATGTCCAAGCTACACTAGTCCCACCTGCTGGCATTTGGTCCATATCCCTCCAAACCTCTCCTATCCATGTACCTGCCTAACTGTCTCTTAAACATTAGGGCCGTCCCAGCTTCAACTTCCTACTCTGGCAGCTTGGTCCATACAACCAACACTATTTGTGCGAAAAAGTTACCCCCAGATTCCAATGAAATCTTTTCCCCTTTACCTTAAACCGATGTCCTCTGGTCCTTGATTGGCCTACTCTGGGCAAGAGACTCTGTGCATCAATCTGATCTATTCCTCTCATGATTTTATACACCTCTCATCCTCGCCCCTCATCCTCCTGTGCTCCAAGGAATAGAGACCCAGCCTACTCAACCTCCCCATATAGCTCAGACCCTCTACTCCTGGCAACATCCTCGTAAACCTTCGCCTTTTCCTTTCTAGCTTGACAACATCTGATGGATGCAACACGTTACACATATGTGCCCAGAACTGAACACAACACTCTAATTGTGGCCTCACCAACGTCTGATACAATTCACACCCTCTGTCCTATACTGTCTTGTATAATTTTTATGTAATCCATGTTTAATTTATACTTTTGTCTGAAATATATCTTCATGCTGTGATGCTGCTGCAAGCACATTTCCATGGTACCTGTAACTCATCATACTTGTGAATATGACAATAAACTTGACCTGACAACTTTTCAGGCAGTGCTTTTCTAATTGTTCATCACTCTGCCCAGAGAACAGAGCATGCCCGATGACATGTGTGTGGCTGTGGGGACTGAAGGGGTTGCTTCCTTGAAAAGCTGACTTGGACCCGATGGTCTGAATAGCTGCCTCCTACATCATGTGTAGGAAGGAACTGCAGATGCTGGTTCACATCGAAGTTAGACACAAAATGCTCAGTAACTCAGAGAGACAGGTGGCATCATTGGAGAGAAGGAATGCGTAAAGCTTCGGGTTGTGTCCCTTCTTCAGAAGGCGAAACGTCACCCATTCCTTCCACCCAGTGAAGAGACCTCCTGTATCATGTTGGGTGTAAACCAGTCACATCGGAGGTCATGACATTTTAATCCAGTGTTAGGCACTTAAATCATCTGTGCCTTCAAACTTCTTTATGGCCAAAACAACATATAGAAATTGGGAGAAAACAATTAACTCGCATAAATCAGTGAAAACTCATCAGCAGAACAAAGTACTTACACTGGTGTTAATAACAACGGAAATGCAAAGATCTGTAAAAGCATTGCATCATAAAACAATGGAAAATAAAGGCAGTTAAGCAGACAATACAGTTAGGGAACTTGCAACACAGCAGAATGTCTGTTGCCTAGAAATTCAATTACCTAACCCTGTTACCTCAGCATTATGCAAATAACATTTGTTTTCATTTGGTGACAAATGCAAGAAAATAAAGGGTCTGGGATTTAACAT
This sequence comes from Raja brachyura, assembly GCA_963514005.1. The sequence continues at coordinate 42,089,750 of OY740802.1, read as the reverse complement.
GGAGATAAGCAAAAACATTTTCTCTGGGAAGGTGATACATTTAGGTTCTCATTTCTTCAAAAGCAGTTTGATATTTGTTAATATTTTTAGTGCAGCGGTAGATAGATTCTATGAGACCGTAAGGCTTAGGAGTGGAATTAGGCCATTCAGCCCATTGAGTCTACGCCATCATTCAGACATGGCTGATCTACTTTTTCCTCTCAACACCATTCTTCTGCCTTATCCCTGTATCCTTTGGTGTCCTTTCTAATCAAGAACCTACCAATCTCTGCCTTAAATATACTCTTTGTGTTAGTCCCCATAGCCATCTGTGGCAATAAATTCCACAGATTCACCAGCCTCTTGTTAAAGAAATTCCTCCTCATCTCCACTTTGAAGGTACGTCCTTTTATTCTGATGCTATGGCCTCTGGTTTCAGATGCTCCCATTACTGACAGCATCCTTTCTACGTCCATTCTATCTAGCTAGGCAAGTATTCCAGATAGGCATGGGAGTGAGAGGATACCATGAGCGGCCTGCAGTGTAGAGATGCGATTACATTCAGATAAGGCATCATCTTATGAACTGAGATTGTGGGGCTATTCCTGCTCCTGTATTCATCTCTTCTCCATCCACTCCAATTGTGAGTCTTATGCCCACCCTTCCTTTCATCCATCCATGCACCACCGGGTACCGAACCATACTATTCTGCCTCCACACCACTCTGCCCTCCCACACTAATCATCCTGTCCCCATCACAACCTCACGTCTCTCTCCCCCACATTGTCCAATCTCCTCCTGCACCCTCCCTCTCCCCTCACCACCCTATTACTTGGAAAAGCTTAGCGGAATATTGGGAAAATTAGACTAGCTGAGATGGGTCATGTTTAGTGTAAGATAAAGCCTGCAAAATCCGATAAATGATAGCCCGAGGGTCACCAAAGAGGTAGATAGTAGTTCAGCACTACTCTGTGGTTGAGGTAGGATGATTCAGTTGCCTGATCTATCCCTGACTATCCTTGATCTATGCGGGCTATCCTTGAATGGACCTTGGTGTCTTTACCTTGCACTAAATGTTATTCCCCTATCATGTATCTATACACTGTAAATGGTTCGATGGTAATGATGTGTTGTCTTTCTGCTGACTGGATAGCACGCTACAAAAGCTTTTCACTGTACCTCAGCACACGTGACAATAAACTAAACTGAACTGACAGCAGAGATATTGAATATCACAGCCTTTACGAAGTGATAGGCAGGAAATATGGTCTACTTTGGAGTACTGAGTCATCACAGGCATCAGAATAATTGAGCAGTTTGCTCCGGTTGGTGGACACTATCTGGAATGTCTACCCCATTATCCCAATCCAGGAGACCAGAGAAAGAGAGGATATCACAGAATTGAAATGACCTACTGACCAGGCAGCTGTGATTGCAGTTACAGACTTTGTAAGATTCGGCTAATGCCAGCGTACAACAGGCATCAGAATTTCACCAAGTCCAGTTGCATGGTTGGACTGGAAGAACTGTAATTTGCTTTTGAGAATGTTTTTTTGGTGATGAAAAGCATCACGCAAAGAGTCTCACACCAATATATTCAATGCTGATGTAATCAAGAGAGAGTTAGCTCTTAGGGCTAACAGAAATAAGGGATATGGGGAGAAAGCAGGAACGGGGAACTGAGTTTGGATGCTCAGCCATGACCATATTGAATGGCGGTGCTGGCCCTACTGCTGCACATAGATTGCTATGTTTCTATGCCTCTGTGTTTCTGTGGAGAGCCACTTAACCTGGGTCAGTGCCAACCTATTCCTGAATTATAGGCCGATGCTTAACGCACATAAATAGTGCACGGTGATTGAATTATTCTCCTGGAACGAAGACACTCAATTAATACTCAAAGTATAATTCTGGTGTTAATGAGGTTCCTAACAAGCAGTCTCATGATTTTAACATTGACATATGCTTGTGTTTAAAGTCTAGTATTGAACCCTCATTTTTCAAATGAAAAAAGAGATCTGAAATATTCAACAGTATTCCTGTACTTATATCAAGGCTGTATTCTCTCTCTCTCTCTCTCTCTCTCCCTCTCTCTCGCTCTCTCTCCACATAAATGAATATAAAGCACACAATTATTGTTCCCTTATTGAATAAACATTGCTTTGCCTTACAATTGCATGTGTTAAAATATAGTTTCCATTTCATTCTTGCTTTGATGATATTTAAATTTAATTTAAATCCATGCAGCAATGTAAAACCTCTGACCCCACATCTGAAGTTTATTCAGGACAAACTCGTTAAGGGCCTGTCCCACTTACGTGTCCTTGGCACGCAACTTGAGCGACCTCGTGGTCGCGTTGAGCCGCGACGGTCCCGCGAAGGTCGCGCACGATTTCATTCGACCGCACAGCCGTCTGGAGCGCGTGACGTTATTTGAAGATGGAGTAACTCAGCGGGACCGGCAGCCTCTCTGGAGAGAAGCAATGGGTCATGCTTCGAGTCGAGACATTTTTTCAGTCTGAAAGAAGGGTCTCGACCCGAAACGTCACCCATTGCTTCTCTCCAGAGATGCTGCCGGTCCCGCTGAGTTACTCCAACATTTTGTGTCTATCTTCAATTTTCTTTGCCCCACTCTGGGAGTAGAAGTGGGGGCGGATCCGGACCGCAACGGCCGTGAGCCCCAGGCCGAGTTCGGCGAGTTTGCCTGCTTCTGCTGCTGTTGCAGGTGTGACGTTGCATCGTGCCAGGGTCTTGGGCCTGTCCCACTGGCCATCAGTTACGCGACAGGCCGTTAGCGTGCGAAGATTTCGTTCACTACGGAGGGGTATGTAGTTGTGCGATGTCGCGCACAACTACATACGCCTCCACGCTTCTCAGTGGGACCGGCCCCACGCGGTCACACACTGCCCGTGCACCTCAACGTGACCATGAGGTCGTGTCATTTGCGTGACAAGGACACGTAAGTGGGATAGTCCCTTTAGAGTGTCTCAGCAGAGAGTTCCAGCTTTGCTGCAGGTTGGTGCTCAGTGGCTGGATCTCCCTAACCATACATAAACTGTAAAGGGCCGTTCCCACCAGCATCCAACTCCATGCGGCAAGCGTGACCAAACCGGCAGCGAGGGCCGCACGAAGGTCGGGTGAGTGGCGCAACGCGGCGCAAAGTGAGGCGAACTTGGAGCGAAGTCTTAAAGGTATGTTCGCCAGGACAGAGAGGGGCACACGGAGAGGGGCACAGAGGCACACACAGAGAGGGCCACGGAGGCACCTACAGAGAGGGTCACGGAGGCATGACGTCGAGACGGTGTGTAATGCGTCGAGGCGACTGCGAGCCAACAAGCCGTTGCCGCACGGAATTTTTGAACATGGTCAGTTTTTCGGAGCCCCGCGCGATGTCGGGACGAACTCTGCACAATTCCGCACAGTTCCGGCGATCGAAGTGGGACCGGCCCCGCGACGCCGGACGGCTCAAGCAACCACGTTAGGTCGCGCTCATCGCATGGAGTTGCATGCTGGTGGGACAGGCCCTTAACAAACAAAACTCCTACCAGAAGATGGAAGTCAGGATTGGTGGCTGAGAAATGTGCCTGGAAATTGAAGCTACCAACTGTGGGCGGCAGGGTGGTGCAGTGGTACAGTTGGTGCCTTACTGCACCCGTGACCCGGGTATAATCCTGACTACAGGTGCTTGTCTGTACGGAGTTTGTACGTTCTCCCCGTGACCTGCGTGGGGTTTCCTCCGAGATCTTCAGTTTCCTCCCACACTTCAAAGATATACAGAATAGTAGGTTCATAGGCTTGTTGTTATTAATGTAATGTTGTCTCTACTGTGTGTAGGATAATGGTAATGTGCGGGGATCACTGGTCCATGTGGACTCGGTGGTCCGAATGGCCTGTTTCTGCATTGTATCTCGAACTAAACTGAACTAATTCTTCCACCACCAAAGCCCTCAATGAAAACTTGCATGTGCTCTCCCAATGTCCTCTTTCAGAAGTCAACAATTAAACCCTTGATAGACACAAAATGCTGGCATAACTCAGTGGGATAGGCAGCATCTCTGGAGAGATGGGGGTACACAAAAGGCTGGAGAAACTCAGCGGGTGCAGCAACATCTAAGGAGCGAAGGCGATAGGCGACGTTTTGGGTCGAGACCCTTCTTCAGACCCTGATGGGTGACGTTTCGGGTCAAGACCCTTGTTCAGACTGAGAGTCAGGGGTGAGAGAAATGAGAGATATGGAAGGGTAAGGTGTGAAAACGAGAGATCAAGGGGGATGATGATCAAGGAAGATATATAATTTAATCATTGTTAGCTGAGGGGAAGGTGACAACCAGGCATACAATCAGTTGGACAGTGAAACTAGTCAGAAACTGGTGTTGTATGTAGTGTTCATGGATGCAACACATTACACAGATATTAGTAGACTGAGTGAATGGTAGAATATGATATATAGCTAAGACCATCCACTTTGCAACCAAAAAGCCAAGGTAAGGAAGGTTGAGGTGTGCAAACAAGAGATCAAAGGGGACAAAGATCAATCAAGGAAAAAGTAGAATTGATCATAGCTAGGGGAAGGTGACAGCGAAGCATACAGAGTCACCTTTTATCAGGAGGACGGTCAGTGGTCAGAGTACTAAAATAGGGGATGGATGGAGAGAGGGAAAGCAAGGATTGCTTCAAGTTAGAGAAGTCAATATTCATACCGCTTGGTTGTAAGCGAAATATTGACTTCTCCTTGATCTTCGTCTCCTTTGATCTCTGTTTTCTTTCACCTTACCCTTCCTTATCTCTGTATCTCCCTCTCCCCTGACTCTCAGCCTGAACAAGGGTCTCAACCTGATATGCCACCATTCCTTTTATCCAGAGATGCTGCCTGGCCCGATGAGTTACTCCAGCATTTTGTGTCGTCTATCTTCTGTGTAAACCAGCATCCGCAGTTCCTTCCTACAGATTAGATCCATGATCTTGACCGAGCGTTTGTTGGTGGTACATCACGCAACCAGGTGGTCTGGCTCTCTCTTGTACGCTGACTCATCGCTACCCATAATTCAGCAAACCCCCACACTGGTGACGTCGGGGACTGTATTGATGGCATTGGAGTTGTGCATAACCACAAAATCTTGGATGCTCCAAGGGTTAAGCAGGTGGCTCAGCAGGTACCCCTTAGGCAAGGATTCCCAACCTTTTTCATCCCGTTTACCCCTGGCAACTTTAATAGCACAAAACAAGCCTTTCACTTATTTATGGACAACTAATAATGAACAGATACCGATATACCAGAACCAAACACAGTCAGTCAACGAGAAAAAATATGTACAAATCCAGAATCAACAAATGTACCCCCTGGGTTGGTGAAAGCCTTGCCCTAAGGTGTAGATATGTTGATGGTCTTTGAGGAGGAAATTAGGTCTGTCATTCAGAAGGTCAAGGATCCAGACACAAAGGGAGGTACAGAGGCCCAGAATTTGGAGCTGAATGAATGAAGGAATTTATTGTCACATATGAGCTTAGTGATGAGTTTGGAGCTCAATCATTTTTAGCTGATATTTTAAACATTTGGAGAGCTCAAATTATACACATGTGATTAAAGTGGATAAACTTGTTTCATTATTATTTTAACATTCTTTACGTTTTGAAATATTGATCCTAATTCTAGCCCATTAGAATGCCGTTGAAATCACCTTTGAACACCCTGCAATAAGGCATGACATCGGTTGGGTATTTTGTGAAGATTATATTGTAAATGGCTGAATAATTAGTTTACTTGATTCTCTTGACTTTGGCACAAGGCTAGAAAAGGCCCCAACCCATAAATGTTGTGAAATCATTGATACTAACACAGGCACAGAAGGAAATAGGAGTGGGAGGTGGCCACCAGCCTCTTGAAGTCCACCCCATTGATCCATGCTGAACTCAACTCCTGTGTCTTTTCTAATATCCCACTATTTCTAATACTCCAGCTTTTATCACCTGCTGGGGCAGAGAATTTTAAATATTCACCGTTCCCTGTGAGAAGAAATTTCCATTCCCCTCCATTTCATCCCATCATTTACCTTGTTAAGGCCCCTTTGGATCTTATACTCTTTGTTTGAGGAGGTCACCCCGAATACTTCTGAACCCCAAAGAATATAGGGCTAAACCATTTAGTCATTATTGGTAAGAAAACCCTCTCATAGAGCCATAGAGTCAAACAGCGTGGAAACAGGGCCTTAGGCCCAACTTGCCCACACCGGCCAACATGTCCGAGCTACACTAGTTCCCTGCCTGGGTTTGGTCCATATCACTCCAAACCTGTCCTATCCATGTATCTGTCTAACTGTTTCTTAAGTAGTCCCAGGCTCAACTAGCTCCTCTGGCAGCTTGTTCCATAAAATCAACACCCTTTATGTGAAGTAACTCCTCAGATTTCTATAACATTTTTTTCTCCTTCACCTTAATCCTATGCCCTCTGGTCTTCGATACACCTACTCCGGGCAAGAGACTCTGTGCAGCTACCTGATCTATTCCTCTCATGATTTTACACACCTCTGTAAGGTCATCCCTCATCCTCCTGCGCTCCAAGCAATGGAGTCCCTGCAAACTCACCCTTTCCCTATAGCTCAGACCCTCTAGTTAATCATAATTTCAACCCCAACTGATCCCATATCACGATGCATTGACTCCATATCACAACTCCGCACACCTCTGGCACCTTCCTTGATTCACCTTCTCTCTCCTTTGGTTTGTTCTTTTGGAACAGTGCATTACCTGGAATATTCTGTTCCCAGTCTTAGTCATCCCGAAAATACAGATGGTCACGGTGGCGCGGAGGTAGAGTTGCTGCTTTACAGCTAAGTCAGCGCCGGAGACCCGAGTTCGATCCTGACTACGGGTGCTGTCTGTATGGAGTTTGTATGTTCCCCCCGTGACCTGCGTGGGTTTTCCCCGAGATCTCCGGTTTCCTCCCACACTCCAAAGACATACAGGTTTGTAGGTTAATTGGCTTGGTATATGTGTAAATAGTCCCTAGTGGGTGTAGGGTAGTGTTAATGTGCGGGGATCGCTGTTCGGCGCGGACCCGGTGGGCTGAAGGGCCTGTTTCTGTGCTGTGTCACTAAACTAAACTAAAAACGTCTCTATAATGGCATTTACATGAGACTCACATATTGCTCTAGGTGCTATCAACATCTATCTCGTTGCAAACACAATCTGCATTTACATAAAGACCATTAAGTTTCAATTTGTTGCAGCTCTGGACTTGCTCTGTATTGCATATTTTTACATCTTCTGCCCTGGCTTCTCACCGTATTACTCTCAGTTTCCATCACCCTATTCTGCAACACTACTCTTTCATTTCACCCTGTTTATTAAGTTTTCCACTCTCGGAGGCCTTCCCTTACACCGTTTTAGTTTAAAGTCCTGTCTGGAACTGTGTGAGCCACCAAAACAATGGTACAAACATGGTCGAGGCTATTATATACTGCAACCTCCAAATAAGCTCTGAACTATAGAGACTATTATTGTTATTAATGCACTATTATTGTTTGTTATTTATGTGTACGTATGTGTGCAGTACAGTTTGTGTGTGTATATATATATGTATATGTATATATATATATATACTGTATGTATGTGTAGGAAGGAACTGCAGATGTTGGTTTAAACCAAAGATAGACACAAAATGCTGGAGCAACTCAGCGGGACAGGCGGCATCTCTGCACTCTGCATTCTCTGGAGAGAAGGAATGGGTGAGGTTTTAGATCGAGACCCTTCTTCAGACAGCAGATCCTCAGATTTCAGCCATTTCATCCGAAACGTCATCAATTCCTTCTCTCCAGAGATGTTGCCTGTCCCGCTGAGTAACTGCAGCATTTTGTGTCTATATATAGACACAAATATATATATATGTATATATATATATATATATATATATGTGTGTGTATATATGTGTGTGTATATATATATATATATATATATATATATATATATGTGTGTGTGTATATATGAGTGTGTGAATGCATACACACACTGAACCTTTTTTCACATGTTTACTATGTCCATGCCAATCAAGTGAGCATACTGGACAATTCCAATTTGCCTGCATTATACCCCAAGCCCTTTAAACCCTTCCTATCTATATATCTGTTCAAATGTATTTTAAAAATCATATTTGTAACTACTTCCATAACTCCCTAATTCCAGATTAAGGCTACTTTCTGAATGAAACAGTGCACACAAGGCCCATCTGAAACCTCTCCCCTCTTGCCTTAAGCAAGTCAAGAGAGAGTCAAGAGGGTTTTATTGTCATACTAGACTAAGTATAGTTAGTTGGGTCCCACTTTCACACGGGAGGCCTGGTCCCCCAACACATTATTCCACCACTCACGCATAGCCCCCCAACTGCGCAGGCAAGGCTGACTGGTTTCCGTTGTGATGTCCCTGATTGCCTCTCCTCCCCTTAGCCGGTCCTACTCCGCCCTTTGGCCTTCCCCTCCTCTCCCACGCACTGACTTCATTCCCCCCCCAAACCACATCCGCTCTTGGCGGCTCTCCGGCGGCGCAGCCATTCCTGCCGATTGTGTTCCCATTGTGACGTAGACAACGCAGGTATTACTGCGCAGGCCCAGCTGACGGCACAGCAACTGGAAAAGGGATTTATTAAAGCTTAAAATGTGAATAACTCTTAAAATATAACAACAGTTTAAAGGTTAAAGATAAGATTTATTCAGTCCACTCTTTCTTGGTGCGTCTTTTGTTGCATTCTGCAACTGGTAGAGGGGCATGGCTTCAGGCGGGGCCTGTCAGGGACCAGTTAGCAGGGCAGCGCTGTCGTGGCCTACCGCTGCCTACCTCTGCCACTGCCTATCCCTGCTGTAGACTAGATATAGCCGGGGGAGGGGGACAGCTTCAGGCAGGGACTGTCAGGGGCCGAAGGAGTGAAGAACGTCCTGCAGCAGGGCGAGGGGGATAGCTTCAGGTTGGGGCTGTCGGGGACCGGTGGGAGGGCGCTGCCGTGACCTACCGCTGCCATGGCCTGTCGCTGGTGTTGGGCGGGGAACGGTGGGGAGCATTGTGCAGCTTGGGACGGAGAGAGCTACAGATGGGGGCTTGTGGGTGGGGGCGTCCTGTAGCTGGGGATGAGGATGGCTTCAGACAGGGTGGCGGGAGTCCTGTAGCCAGGGGAGGGAGCATTCTGGGGGGCTAGTACGGGTGTTGTGGGCCAAACAGTGGGGGGGGGGGGGGAGAGCGTTCTGTAGCTGGGGGGTGGGGACGGCTTCAAGCAGAGGGGGTGATGGGAGCATCCTGTAGCTGGGGATGGGGATGGGGATGGGGATGGGGATGGGGATGGGGATGGCTTCCGCCAGGGGCCAGCGATAGCTTCCTGTAGCCAGGGGATGGCTTCAGGAGAGGGACAGTGGGAAGGGTGCTTTCTGGAGGGCTAGTACATTTTGTGGGCCGAATGGACTGCATTCCAGAGGGCTAGTACAGACATTGTGGGCCCAAGGGACTTTTCCTGGGCTAGTCCAGGTGTTGTAGGCCCGAACTGACTTGTTTCTGGAGGGCTAGTATGGACATTGTAGGCCAATTTGACTTTCATGGGCTAGTACCGGTGTTGTGGGCTGAAGAGAATGGTTTCTGGAGGTTTAGTACGCACATGAAATCATACTTCTACCATGCATTAAAACATGATTTTAATACATCAAATTTGAAAATGTCCCTCCACCCCCTTCCCACACCCTCCCCCCACTCAGTTGCTCCACTCCCTCGCCGGGTACCCCCAAGGCCAGTGATCAATGATCAGTGATCGCTCAGCCTCCCCACTTTCAAAAATGCTCCGTGGACCCTGGTTCATCAGAGAGCACTGCCAGATGTGAGCGGGGAACTGAGGCCAGTTGTCCGTGATGTCTGGATCCCAATGCTCAGCGTTTTGTGTTTCGTAGTTGGCTAATGTTATTAATTTGTAATTAGTTCCCAAAACCTTAATTTATTAATCTGGAATATCCAGGGGGATGGGTTAAGTGTAATATTAAAATGACATGCAAGGTGTCAGGCTGTCACAACATACAGCCCTGATAACCCAATATGTCCTTAAGTTAAATTTTTCGAAGCTAGCACTATTGTCATTTGCCACTCAACTATTATATTTGTTGACCTCTCTGACTATTTCTAAACCACCTCCCCCCCCCCACCCCCCAAATTCCTTTGACAGGTTGAATAGAAATGTCCCCAATCTCGTTTTATTAATTGAACACATAGATGAACATCCTCAAGGAGTGTAATCAGATGGAAACTGATTCAAATGCTATGTTTAAGAGCTTGTTCAAAGAAAGGGCATATTTTAAAGGAGTGACAGAAATACTTGCAGGAGAATGTGTGAGGTTATTATTTGACTTTAGTTTTAGCTTTGAACCAGGATATCCGAAGATTCAAAGTTTAATATAGTAATTGTGCTGATACTGACTCCAACCAACCACGTAATGAATATCATATATTCCGGAGGTTTTATTTTTCTAATGCCATTTTAACTTCACTTGGATTTCAATCACTTCAATGTAAAAGTAATTGGGAATGGGGAGCATTGGAACAAAAATGTGCCCTTGGTACATATTAACTGTAATATAATAATGTATGAATGTTGGTAGGTGCAATCAAAACAAAGATCTTTTTATCATTGTTGTGTTATGAATACCACAGAAAATATTATGTACTCTCAAGATCACATTTAATAGAATAATATTGCTTAAATATATTGTTATTGGACTTTGCATTTCGGAAAAGTCCCAGGTGAGAGGAAGACAGCAAAATACTGAAAATATTGGGGGTGAAAATGACTTCAGGACAGTTTGTTAGGAAAATGAAAGAAATGGTAACAGGATACTTATACAGCTGAGTGAGTATAATTTTATGGATGAGAAATTGTGTTCAACCAATAGATGACTTCTTTGACAAAGTAACTAGCATGTTAGATAACAAGGAAGTCAATGGATGTAGCAAATGTTGTTATATAAAATTTGGTCTGTGAAGTGCCCCATAAAAGATTACCGCATTAGATAAGCACCTGTGGACGTGAACGTAATAGGTTAAGTCTAGGGGGTCAGATATGGGGCTTTATGTGTAGGCCAGATATATTGTCAGTGCAGTGGGGCTAGGAGCCTTAGTGTGCATCCAGAGTCACGGTCTGGAATAGTACTAGGTGTGCAGTCAAAGCTAGGACAATGGGAGTGTTCAACACTGGGAACCTAAGCAGGTAAGCAGCTATGATCAGGGTAGAATAGGGAGCCAGGTGTAAGACTGGACTCAGGGTCAAAATGAGAGAAGGTATGCAACACCCCCATCCCACACCCTCCCTCCCCCCCCCTCGATTGCTACACTCCCTCGGGCTTGGTCTCTCTCAATTTCTCACTCCCAACACTCACCCAATGTTGGCAGCTCTGCCAATGTATAATTCCCTACAGTCACAGAAAGGACACTCAATCCCATGTTTCATAACTAGAATTGGAGCAGGAGTAATGATTAATGTGGATAAAACTAGTTGTGGCCCAATGAGAATAGCGTATGCTGTTGTGATTCTGTGGGATTCTCTGCTACTGAAGGCAGTGGAGGCCAATTCACTGAATGTTCGAGAGAATGTTAGATTTAGCTCATAGGGCTAACGACATCAGATGAAATGGAGAAAAAGCAGGAATGGGGTACTGATTTTGGATGATCAGCCATGATCATATTGAATGGCGGTGCTGGCTCAAATGGCCTACTCCTGCACCTATTTTCTATGTTTCTATGTTTAAACACTCTCATTCAGGAGGGAAGAATGAGTTGTAGGCAGCCGACAGAGTAGATTCACTAGAAGATGCCTCAAATGGGAAGCAGCTGTTATGAGAAAGATAATTCACAGACGTCAGTCAACCTACATTACCTGCACATTATTGGAATGTGTGAGAAAACCAGAGCTCCTGGAGAAAACCCACGCAGGTCATGGGGAGAACGTACAAACTCTGTACAGACAGCACCCAAAGTTAAGATCGAACCAGGGTCTCTGGCGCTGTAAGGCAGTAGCTCTACCACTGTGCTGCCCCCCTGATTTAGTAAAACAAAATTAATTTATATTTTTCATCTATCAGCCTCTTCAAATTTAAAAGACTTTTAAATGTCCCAGATTATCAGAGATATTTTCCATATATTCAAAACCATTTCAAAGATTTCATGCCAGTGAAGCCCCGTCTCAGCCCTGTCAGGTACAGCACAGTGGCGCAGCGGTAGAGTTGCTGCCTCACAGCGCTTACTGCGCCAGAGACCCGGGTTCGATCCCGACTACGGGTGCTTGTCTGTACGGAATTTGTACGTTCTCCCCGTGACCTGCATGGGTTTTATCCCAGAACTTCGGTTCCCTCCCACACTCCAAAGACGTACAGGTTTGTAGGTTAATTGGCTTGGTACAATTGTAAAACGCTAGTGTAGGATAAGTGTTGTACGGGGATCGCTGAACGGTGCAGACTCGGTGGGCCGAAGTCCTCTGTTTCTGCGCTGTATCTCTAAACTAAATTTCACTACAGGGGCACTACAACAGTAGAAGTCCTGTCACCCTTTGGACCATGTTGCCGGTCTCCAGGATGTGGATGGGCAGTAAGGCTGACACTTCACATTCAGGCCGAACAGTTACACATGTGAGCTGCACAGGCTGTGGTGCTGGGTGTGCGTTTAAAGCCAGCGCAAAAACCTGGGGTAGCTCAGCAGGTCAGACAGCATCTCTGGAGAAAAGAATAGTGACATTTCAGGTTGAGACCCTTCTTCAAACTGAGAGTCAAGGGGAACAGCATGTCATATTTCGCTTCAGCTTACAACCCAGTGGTATGAATATTGATTTATCTAACAATCAACTCGTGCATCCGCTCTCTCTCCATCCCTATACTACCCATGTCATTGTACTAGGTTCAGAGTTGTCTTGTTGAGTCTCATTGTCTGTAACTCGTTTTCACCTAGCCCGCAGCTAACCATGGCCTGTTTCCTTTATCATTGTTACTTTTTCGCATTTCTTTCATTCATTTATTCTATATCTCTCTACATCATGGTCTATATCTCTTCTTTTGCATTCCCCTGAGTCTGAAGAAGGGCCTAAAGCCGAAACGTTACCTATTCCTTTTTTCCGGAGGTGCTGTCTGACCCGCTGAGTTACTCCAACATTTTGCGTCTATCTTCAGTTTAAACCAGCATCTGCAGTTCCTTCCTACACAAGCTAGCACAATCTTGTGAACATTGTCTTCCAGGCCATGTCATAGAATCATTGACCCTCACTGTGGGACACAATGACTGGTGTTGCATAGTAAGATCTAAAAGGATTTTTGAAATATAATGACTAACTGGTAAGGTAAATGAGGAAAAAGGAGATGTGAAAAGGATATGGAAAAATGCTGTTGAAAAACAAAACCACTTTCTTTCTTTGTTTCAGCCATTGGACTTTGAAACCAAGAGGACCCACAGTCTGCTGTTGGAAGCGGTGAATAAATATGTTGACCCCCAGTTTGAGAACCTCCGATCCTTCAAGGACTGGACCAGTGTCAGGGTGACGGTTAAGGACATCGACGAGCCACCTGAGTTCACCTCACAATCTAACGTGATAGATGTTCAAGAAGACACCCGTGTTGGAAGTGTGATCAGCTCCATTACTGCACGGGATCCTGACTTAATCAACAGCCCCATCAGGTACCGGCCTTGCAATTCTGGTAGCTGCACGAATGTGGAAGGGCCAAATAACTACTGTGCCATTCAGATCCTTTGGTACCTGTGGGTGCCACGGTGGTGCAGCGGTAGAGTTGCTGCCTTACAGCGCTTACAGTGCCAGAGACCCGGGTTCAAACCTGGCTATGGGTGCTTGTCTCTGTGGAGTTCATATGCTCTACCCGTGACCGCGTGGGTTTTCTCCGAGATCTTTCATTTCCTCCCACACTCCAAAGATATTTAGATTTGTAGGTTTATTGGCTTGGTATGAAAGTAAAAATTGTTCCTCATGCAGTATCGTGTTAACGTGCGGGGATCGCTGGTTGATGCGGACTCGGTGGGCCGAAGGGCCTGTTTTTGCACTGTTTTTCGAAACTAAACTAAGCTAATCTAAACTAAATTAAATACTTATTAATTACCACACTTAAAGGAAGAGCAATCTGCATTGTTATCATGACTTTCAAGTTCTCTCAGTGCAGACGCATCCCAGCTAATGAGTTACTTTTAAAGCACAGTCCACTGTTGTAATGCTGGAGATAGTACATTACTGGACACGACAACTTGCGCCCACAAACAAGATTGTGATTATGGCCAGATTGTCTACTTTAGAAATAGTACACAGAACAGGCCCGTTGGTCCACAACGTCAATGCTGAACATGATGCCAAGACCATCTCTTATCTATGTCCACATAATCCAAAAGTCTCATAAATGCCACTATAGCATCTGCCTCAACCACCAACCTCAGCAGTCCATTCCTGGCATTTACCACATTCTGAGTTAAACAGACACATCTGCCACATCTCCTTTAAACTTTTCCCCTCTCACCTAGAGCAACGTCCTCTCGTGGTTGAGTTTTCCTTCTTGGGAAAATGGTTCTGTCTGCCCGATCTATGCCTCTCATAATTTTATTCACTTCTATCAGGTCTCCCTGCAACCTCCCCGCAATCTCCCCGCAACCTCCCCGCAACCTCCCTGCAACCTCCCCGCAACCTCCCCGCAACCTCCCCACAACCTCCCCGCAACCTCCCCGCAACCTCCCCGCAACCTCCCCACAACCTCCCCGCAACCTCCCTGCAACCTCCAAATTCCAGAAAAAAACAATCCAAGTCTGTCCAACCTCTCGCTGGATTAGTGGGTAGCTAATACCGCCTCATCTGGTAAACATTCTGGTAAACGTCGACTGCACGTCGACTGCACCCTGTTCAAGGTCTTCTCATCCTTCCTGTAATGGGCTAACCAGAACGGCATACAATACTCCAAATGCAGCCAAACCAAAGTCCTATAAAGCCGCATCATGTCTGCCTGACTCGTATATTCAATGTCCTGACCTATGGAAGCAAGCATACCATACCCCTTCTTTGCACTCCATCTACCTTTGAAGTTTCCACTTTCTAGGAGTTATGGGCTTGGAACCCCAGATCTCTCTGTACATCAATGCTGTTAAGGGTCATGCCTGTAATTGTACTGTATGTCTACCCTTTACATTTGGCCTCCCTAAGTGCAACACCTCACATTGCTTGGATTCAATTCCATCTGCCACTTCACCACACATTTCTGTAGCTGAGCTGTACACCTCGTACACCTCGATGACCTTCCTTATAGTCTGCAGCATCAGCAATATTGGTGTATTTAGCAAACTTAACAACCAACCCATCTACGTTTAAGTCAAAGTCATATATGTGGGCGCTTGCCTGTGGGAAGGATCTGCAGAACTGCAGATACTGGTTTATACTGAAGAAAGATACAAGATGTGTATAGTTTAGTTTAGTTTAGTTTAGAAATACAGTGTGGAAACAGGCCCTTTTGACCCACCGGGTCCGCGCCGACCTGCGATCACTGCACATTATCCTATAGGATACTATCCTATACCCACGAGGGACAATTTTTACATTTACCAAGCCAATTAAACATCATACCCGTACGTCTTTGGAGTATGTGAGGAAACCGAAGATCTCGGAGAAAACCCACGCAAGTCACGGGGTGAACGTACAAACTCCGTATAGACAACTCAGTGGGTCAGGCAGCATCTCTAGAGAAAAGTAATAAGTGTGACTTAGGCAGGACTAGGGAGTGTGTACGGGAAGCAATTGTTAATGGGCAAGTCTAAATCTGACAAGCGAGAGGGATACAAACAAGCACCCATAGTCGGGATTGAACCCGGGTCTCTGGCGCTGTGAGGCAGCATCTCTACCGCTGTGCCACCGTGCCGCACTAATTCTATCTTCTAAAACCTTGCATGTGCTTCTTTTTTGTTTTTGACCAAATTTACAACCTCTTTGGTCATACAAAGTGCTTTTACTTTGCCATCCTTATTCCTCCTCTACTCTGGAACATGCCGGCTCTGAGCTTCAACCAGACTTGCCCATTAACAATTGCTCCCAGTATACACTCCCTAGTCCTGCCTAATAAACTCAGTGTTTGCCTTACATAAAGTTGTAGTTTGCCTTGCCATTTGTTGTTTGAGCCCTAACCTTATGTAAAGTTATCAGGCATACTACCACAGTGCTTCTCCAAAATAGTTCCAGTAGATCTTCCACCCACAAGAGCAAACAATTTAATTTATATGCAATGTGCTGCCTGAAAGATAACATCTACAAAGGTACTGCACAGGATTTTCATTTGATCATTTTACGGGCAAAGCTCGAGAATGGAATGTAAGATCACACCCCGCAAATTCAACCTTAGATTGGCATTGAATTAGTGAATGGCTATCTCTTCCCCAAATGCTCCCCTTCAATTCCACCATGACAGTAGATCAGAGTTTTAAATCTCTCTTGGAATCGAGCCGTGATCCTGGGTTGCACCTCACACAAGGCTGGCACACCGTCGCCTCACAGCGTAGAGATCTGGGTTCAATGCTGAACCTGGGTGCTGTATATGATACGTTTGCATGTACTCCTACTGAACATGTGTGACACTCCTGAGACTCTCTCAAAGTGCCTCATTCAGGCAGTATTAACTCCAGAGCCCCTGTACTGTGGCTAGGAGCTTTTACTTTTTAATAAAGCTATTTTTGGAATAATCAGACTATTTAAGTACAGAATGCATCAAAGCCATGCATAATATTCATATAGTCACAGTCATAGAGCGATACAGTGTGGAAACAAGCTCTTCGGCCCAATTTGCCCAAATGCCCCAGTTACTCTAGTCCCACCTGCCAGCATTTGGTCCATATCCCTCCAAACCTGTCCTATTCATGTACTTGTCTAACTGTTTCTTAAACATTGGGGTAGTCCCTGCCTCAACTACCTCCTCTGGCAGCTTGTTCCATACACCCACCACCCATTGTGTGAAAAAGTTACCCCTCAGAATCCTATTAAATATTTTCCCCTTCACCTTAAACCTATGTCCTCTGGTCCTCGATTCACCTACTCTGGAGAAGAGGCTCTGTGCATCCAGCCGATCTATTCCTCAGATGATTTTATGATTCCTTTCACCCAACATCCATCGCCATCCACGATCCGGTAGGAATGATTCAGTAATGGTCAAAGTTGGAATTTTTAGGTGATTTTCCACCTCTTTGAAAACTAATCATAGGAATAAGAAGGAAATATTCAAAACTGACGTGAAACATTTCCTGGAGTATAACCAATCTGAGTGGTGTTCCCGTGGCCCGTTGTACAGCTATTTGTCTTCTAATACAGTAGCTGCCAGTAACAGATTCATATCAACGTTAATAAGTGAGGTAATCTAACAGTCATGACTAATTAGAAAATAATTATCATCACCCTTTGATAGTAGTCTACCAAATAATCTTTTGTGCTGTCAAGAATTGAATTACAAAAAGTCGCAGATTTAATCATTTCCAGCAGCCTGCTATGTATACCAGTGAAGGGACTGGGACACAATTAACAATCTAACCAAGAGGAAGTTTCCCTCAAGCGTTTACACTTGACAGACTGGCTTATTGTGGATAAATTTAGCATGTTGCTACTATTGGGAATTAATGCATCAGTGGCCACATGCTGAGAGCTGTGGGCTGGATCATTGCATTTATACGAGCTTGAGAATGCAAATTGGTCAGTAAGTGTAAGCTGCCCTCTGGCTTGTGGATGCTCCAGGACTTTGCTGCACCTCGCCCCCTCCTGCTTCTCAGCTCAGTGATGCCATGGCCTTCAGCTAACCACCACTGGTGTATTGGGAGCTGGTCAATATAGAAACACAAAAGGCTGGAGAAACTCAGCGGGTGCAGCAGCATCTAAGGAGCGAAGGAGATAGGCGACGTTTCGGGTCGAGACCCTTCTTCAGGAAACATAGAAAATAGGTACAGGAGCAGGCCATTTTTGCCCTTCGATCCAGCACTGCCTTTCAATATGATCATGGCTGATCATCCAAAAGCAGTCCATTCCATTAGCCCTAAGAGCTATCACATCACATATCGCTTCACATAGATTCCAGCTGACAGTGGGAGCCTCGGAGTGTGAAGGCAGGCAAAGGCCATGTGTGAACTTGTCATATGCACAATACCACCATGATGTCTTGGGTGGCATGGTTGCACAATCAATCAATTCATTGCTGTGCATTTGACAACTTTCTTTCACAACTCTCTGCCCTCTGGATTTGATGGGCTACCTTCTGCAACCATTCCTCCCCACCCCCCCCACCCCCCTCTCCCGCCCCCCTGTACAGTAGCTGTGATTAATGCAGACAGACACTGCAGGAATGAGTGAATGAAAGAAAACCACGTGGGAATTTTGGATGGCATGGTAGCGTAGCGGTAGAGTTGCCGCCTTACAGCACCAGAGGCCCAGGTTCGATCCTGACTACAGGTGCTGCTGTACATAGTTTGTACCTTCTCCCCGTGATCGCGTGGGTTTTTGCCGAGGTCTTCGATTTCCGCCCACACTCCAAAGACGTACTGGTTTGTAGGTTAGCTGGCTTGGTGTAAATGTAAAATTGGCCCTAGTGACTGTAGGATCGTGATAGTGTGCGCGGATCGCCGGTCGGCACAGACTCGGTTGGCCGAAGGGCCTATTCCGCACTGTATCTCTAAACTAAAACTAACTCAAGGGTCAAGAATGTTTTATTGTCATACGTCCCAAATAGAAAAATGAAATACTTACTTGCAGCAGCAGTTTGTGTGTACATACAAAGGACAAAGGCCATTTATTGTCATACACACCAATTGGCGCAGTGACATTTGAGTTATCTTGCAGCTCACAAATAAGATAAACACCACACTTTAGAATTTAACATAAAACATACAAATATACACACACTTACATTCACAGATATATACATACAGGATATATTTAGTTTTTAGTTCATATATGTGTGTGTATATATCTATCTCTATCTCTATATCTATATATAGTGGTTTAAATCAAAGGGGGACACAAAATGCTGGAGTAACTCAGCGGGACAGGCAGCATCTCTGGAGAGAAGGAATGGGTGATGTTTCTTGGTTCTTGGTTACTTGGTCCTCCAAAATATTCCAACTGGAATTTAAACTGGAGGTGGTGAAGGGAAGGGTTTAGCCAGAGAGGGTTATTGGGAAGAAAGTGCCACTTTAAATTTAGTTGCATCTGGCTGGGCAACCGTGGTTTCGAGTCGAGACCCTTCTTCAGACATTACTCCAGACATTAATTCAGAGTTACTCCAGCATTCTGTATATATATATATATATACAGGTATATGCATTTCAGAGCTTATTTTGAGGTTGTAGTGTTTAATAGTAAGATTGAACGAGAACTTACCAGTTCGAAGGTTGATCTTTATTTCATGAGGAGTCGAAGTGAGGGATTTCGTGAAGAGCCCGCCGGCGCGCATGCTCGACATACTTCAAAGTAGCGGCGTGGAATCACAGAACCAACAATAGAAATGACTTCGCATAGTATGATTGAATTGACTAAGATTACCAGATGAAGGTGATTGAGGGTTGGGCGAGGAGGGCACGAAATCCCTCACTTCGACTCCTCATGAAATAAAGATCAACCTTCGAACTGGTAAGTTCTCGTTCAATCTTACTATTTCATTTCGGAGTCACGTGAGTGACTTCGTGAAGACTTCAAAGCTTCTGTGATTACACGCCCTGGACCACGTCCATGCTGACACACCACTACCAGGGATGGATGGGAGGAACAAACTGGCTCAATAGCTCATACTGCAAAACAAAAGCATATTTATTAATAACAAATCAAAAACCCCTCATGCGGGGACATCTCCACGTTCTTGACCTGCATTCAGCACGGCTTCTGCGAACTGTAGAGGAGCAGCAACAGGCTTGTTATAAAAACGCTGGAACACAGCTTCATTCGCCCATCCTGCTGTGGCGAGAATTTGGTCCATGGGCACCTCCATGACCCTCGCCGCTGACGTCGATGCAGCCCTGGTGGAATGAGACTTGAACACATTAGTGTCGATACCTGACTTACCCAAGACGACTCGAAGCCACCTGGATATCGTCTGGACTGTCACTCGATGATGAGGTCTCTTATGAGTGACAAGCAGGTATCTCTCCATTCCTCTGATGCGTGCCGTCACCTTGACATAGTGGCGGATATGTGAGGCTAAACATAGCCTAGCATCTGCGGGGTATGCCGGGAACTTCAGCTGCAGCCCTGTGCACCCAGGTCTATGCTGCTTTAGTAGCTCGTCAACGAAAAAGACTACTTCTGTAGGGGTAGATGTCATTCTGTCGACACGCAGTTTGTGTAGTGTCTGTACCCTCTGAGCTGAAGTCAGCGCTAGTAACATCACCAGCTTCATGGTGAGTTGGTCCAGTTGGAGCCCTTCCATGGGAGACCACGTCCTGAGCAGGGTTAATACGTCCCTGACATCCCAGGTGATATTATAGCGTGGTGTAGGCGGATTCATATTGAATATACCCCGCATGAGTCTGGACACTAGCCTGTTGGATCCTACCCCAATCTTGAGGTAGAATGATAGCGCACTTCTGGCGCTGTTGATGGCACTGTAACTTAAGAGTTCATCATGGTGCAACCCCGCGAGGAATTCCAGGACGTCGGTTATTGTCACGTCATCGTACGTGATGCGAGAGCGGCTGCAGTAGGCTTCCCACTTCTTAATATGCGAGCGGTATCTTCGCCTTGTGGACTCTCGACACGACGCCCCGATGGTATCCATGGTCCGAGCCGAGAGGCCGTATTGGACTAACGGCCTGTTCAGAACCTGCAAGCCAACAAATTTAAATAGCCATGGCAGGGATGTGGCTCCCCTGACACAGGGTGAGTAACCAATTGTGGGCAACCCTTCAAAAGGACCCAAGGTTCGTTGAGCATGTCAAAGACCACCGGATACCAAGGCTGTGTGGGCCAGTCGGGTATAATAAGGATGCCCTTGGCAGCATCTGCCTGAATCTTTCGCAATACCCGACTGATGAGGCAAAACGGAGGGAAGGCATAGAAAACCCAATTCCCCCAGTCCAGCGAGAATGCATCTAGCGCTATTGCCCCAGGATCTGGTTCCCATGAAACGTAGGCTGGTACCTGATGGTTCAACCGTGACGCAAAAAGGTCAATGTCCGGTTTACCAAATTTGGCTGTGACTTTAGCAAAAATCTCAGGATGCAACATCCATTCAATGTTGTCATTAAATTTGCGTGACCTGGTGTCCGCCACAGTATTAAGCTCACCTGGCAAATAGGTAGCTGAAATCCAAATGTCTCTTTGAATACACCAGAGCCAAATTGAGTTAGCCAATTTGTCACACGAAACTGACCTGGTACCACCCATATGGTTTAAATATGCCACAGCTGTGGTGTTGTCTATTTGGAGACGGACGTGTGCTCCAACAAGCTTGGAACAATATGCACGAAGTCCGTGGAATGCTGCCAGCAACTCCAAATAGTTAATCCCTTGAGTCAACCACATCGATGCCTCAAGGGTGTCCCATCTACCCCCACAACTAGAGCAATTATCAGTAGCTCCCCAGCCATTGGAGCTTGCATCAGTCTGTAAATATACCACCGGATTAGCCTCCCTGACAGGCTTAAATGAGTTGCTAATGTGACACACCCACCATTGCAACTCAGTTATCGCTTCGGACGGCAGCTGCATAGATCGATCGTAATGACCAGCGTTCCATTTTAACGCAGTAATTTTAGCTCTTTGCAAATTCTGATAATGCAAAGGTCCATATCGTGCTGCCGGAAACAAAGCCACTAACTTGCCAATTACTGTGGCTGTATGCCGAATGATGGTATATTGGTGCCAATTAAATCTCTGCACACCTTAGTGACTTCCTCAATTTTGTTAATTGGTATAGTTATCCTCATGCTCATTGAGTTCACCGTGAACCCTAGGTAATCAATTACCTGGGCAGGGCAGAACTTTGATTTCTCTGGATGGACAATGAATCCTAATTGTTGAAATATATTGACAGCAGCTGCAACACCCTGTTCAGCCAATTGCAGGGTGTGGCCCACAATAAAGACATCATCTAAATAGGCCATAACTATATGATGTCGTTGTCTCAAATAAGCCATGATTGGCTTCACCAATTTAGTGAACAATCTAGGGGCTGTAGTAAGCCCATTAGGCAAAGCCTTATACTGCCAAAGTTGCCCCATCCAGATAAATTTCAAAAACCTTCTATCATCTTTCTGGATGGATACTGAATAATATGCATCCCTCAAATCAATGCATGCCATAAAGCAGCCATGAGAAATCAATGATTTGGCTGTTTCAAACATATCCATTTTAAAATGAGTATATGTTACAAACGTATTCAAACGGGTTAGATCAATAATGACACGACAGCCTCCATCCTTCTTAGGTCTAGTAAATATGTTCGAAACAAATTCAATTGGCTCATGCACTGTTTTCTCAATCACACCCTTCTGTTCCAAACTTAAAATTTCCTTGTAACCTGCTGCCTGTTCTGCAGCAGACAATTGGAACGTACGACCAGGCATGTGCTGGGATGGAGGAATGTCGCCATTAATAAACTCAATTTTATGCCCCTGAATATTCCGCAACACATACTCATCACCAGTAAAATTACCCCATGCATCCAAAAACAACCGTAAACGACCACCAACATGGGAAGTTAAACAGAGAGAAAAGAGAGAACCAGACCCCCTCACCTCCGTGGTTACCGGCGGTCCTTGACACGTGTGGGTGGCCGTGGAGGTGCTGGGTTGGCTTGAGGGCGCGGCGTCTTCGATTTCCAAAAAGGTCTCTGCCGACCCTGTCCTAAAAAAGACCCTTGGTGCTGGTTCTGGTGTTGTTGTCGTTGTGGAGCTAGAGGGTGAGTCCTCGTCGAGGCACTGGCCGACCCTCGTGAGCGAATGTATGGAGCTTTTGAGCCGGACGGTGTGGGGGCACTCTTAGAGCGCATGATCCCCACCGTTTTGGCTTGTTCGTCAAGCTCTTTGACTCTCTTCGAGAGGTCCTCACCAAAGAGCTGACGGGGCGGCGGCGGCGGCGGTGGTTTGCACAATCCTGCAAACTTCGGGTTGAGTGCTGGGCGGATGCTGTTTTTGCGAAACCCGTTGATTTCGTGCTGGGTCGCGCACAATAAGGCCAGAGCATCTTCCTGGTCCAAATTCAGCTCGTCCTCGTCCACCGACCGCGCAAAGGCGGTAATACCGGCCGTGAGGAGTTTCAGGATCCGCTGCAATTGTAGCTCTTGTTGACGGATAGCCGCACTGATGTTGCCCCATATTGGCGTATTGACCACAGGCACGTTGAGGGAGTTGCAGTTTGATGGAGCCTTGTGACGGCTCATAGCCTGGATGAGGACTTCTTCCTGCAGCACCTGATTATTAAGAAAGTCCACTGTGGCTGCCAGCTTTGAATTGAGAGGAAGACCAGCCGTATGTGGGGCCGCGAATTTGGTCGCCACATCCAAAAGTTCCTCCGCTGGCACCTCCACCGGAGGTGGTACGGGATCCACCAGAACCTCCTCCTCGTGCTGCTCCAGGCTGATAGTAGATGTTGGTGAAGACGCCCTGTGCCTGTTGCTGCCCTGCTGTTGTTGACGTTGAAGCAGGAGCTCCAGCAGCCGCTCCATACGGTCAATACGCCCTTCACCCTGAACACTCAGGTGGTCGGAGTCCTCCGGCTCTGAAAAGAAAACCGGGCTCCTGTCATCGGCCCGCACCTCGTCGAGGCCCTGCCGGTGCCGGTAGTTGTCGCTAACAGCCGCCGAGGCGAAACTGCGCGATTCCTGCGCGGGCGTGTTCAATCGCCTCCGTTTAGCGAGAGCTGAAGCCGCTGCCACTAAGGGCACATGCGGCGAGGTGTCGGCACCAGCCGAAGCATGGCTGCCTGGGGCCCGCGCAGTCTTGCCGGCTGCCCACATCGTGGACGTTGCCGACGCATGGTGCCGCCCACCCATCCATGGGGGGCTCGGCGACCGCGACGAGACCCGACTCAACCGACCCGTCCCGGCGTCGAGAGTCGGGGTGTGCCGGCTGGACCTCACAGCCGCCCCGGGTCTCGCCCTGGAACCTGACCGCTCCTCCGCGACAGGCAATGCCTTAGCCCTAACAGGGTTAGGCTTCTGGGCTCCTCCCCTCCCCCTTCTCGGAGGGCTGAGTGGAACAGGCCGTGCAACGGCACGCGCCCTGCTCGAGGTCGCCAGCGAGCCCGCTGACAACCTGACTGCCATGGCAGGGTCCCCCTGCTCTGGCGGCACACCACACTCCTCCTCACCGAACTCCTCCGAGCTGTGGTGTGCTGGCGGATCTGGACCTGTGAACACAGGGCTTACCCACATCTCCGCCTGAGTCCCGGCCTGCGCTGCAGGTACTGCCGATGGTAAAGGCCCCGGAACTGTTGACCGGCGAACTCGTCCTGACGTCCTCCGGCCCTTCGAACTCCCATCCATGTCCTTGCTGCAAGACATAATCAGACAACAAGGACCACCAACTAAAGGTGGAATACTCACCTCCGTGGCCCCTTATGAAGGGCTGGCGAGGAGCGTGCTCCACCGCCAGCCGTCGCAGCAACGCGTTACGACGATATGTCGAGCATGCGCGCCGGCGGGCTCTTCACGAAGTCACTCACGTGACTCCGAAATGAAATAGCCTGATGGCTGTCGGGAAGAAACTGTTCCCGAACCTGGTCGTTACAGGTTTCAGGCTCCTGTAACCCATTTACACATCTATCGTCTGCTGAAGCTCAGAGCATCCTCTCTATGAACTTGAATTAGTTGATCATACGGAAGGTGATATTCGGACGGAGAAAGACACACAATGCTGGAGGCACTTAGCGGGACAGGCAGAGAAGGAATGGGTGAAGTTTCGGGTCAAGACCCTTCTTCACCCGGAATATCACCCATTCCTTATCTCCAGAGATGCTGCCTGTCCCGCTGAGTTACTCCAGTATTCTGTGTCTATCTTTGGTGTAAACCAGCATCTGCAGTTCCGTTGTACACAAGTGATGCTCAGTCCATTGGTCTATTTCTCCTCCCAAGAGTGCAAGCCAATCAGTCCATGCCCCCCCCCCCCCCACCTCCCGAAACTCCTTTGCTTCCTTGCCACCCTGCATTGTTTATTCTCCCAGCGGCCCATCAACTCACTTTTGATTCTTTGTGCAATGTTCAGTTTAGATTATTATCACATGTACCGAGGTACAGTGACAAGCTTTTGTTGCGTGCTATCCAGACATCAGAAAGACAATACATGATTACAATCAAGCCATGAATATACACCGAGAATAAGTTACAGTTGCCACGGTAACCCCGCAGGATGCCCTATGGAATGTGGGAAGAAACCTGACCATCTGGGTAAAACACGTGATCACCGAGAGAACGTGCAAACTCCACATAGACAGCAATGATAGGCTTGGTACTAGAGTCGTACAGGGTAGAGAAATAGACCCTTTGGTCCACCGTGTCTGTGCCCACCACCAGCCTCCTATCTCCACATCCCATTTACTGGCAGTGCATTCGGGTGTATTTTACATGTTGTGAGAATACCTCCAGCACCATCTGAGGCAGTGTGTCCCAGGCTTCAACCTTCCTCTGGATGAAAACATTCTTTCTCAGATCCCTTCTGGGCATTTTACTTCTCATCTTAAATCCATGTCCCCTGTTGTGAAACATGTGGAATATCTCTGATAGTGGAAGAATGGAAAGCAGTAATTCATTTCAGAAATGTTAGATAGAGGTCGAGTCAGAAAGCCACAGATTGATGCAGAAGAACAAAGGGAAGAGATAAGACTGGGTTACACAAAAAGCTGGAGAAACTCAGCGGGTGCAGAAGCATCTAAGGGGCGAAGGAGATAAGACTTGTGCCTTCCATCACAGTGAGGAGGTGTTGGAGATTCACTGTGATGGATGATTGTGTAAATTGTGTTAAGTGTGGGTCTTGGTTTTTTTTGTATTGTCATGACTGCAGGAATTAAATTTTGTTTAAACCTTGACTGTTTGAATGACAATAAAAGGCATTATATTCTACGTTGTGGAAACAGGCCCTTCGGCCCAACTTTCCCCTACTAGCCAACATGTCCCAGCTATATTAGTTCCACCTGCCAGAGTTTGGTCCATATCCCTCCAAACCTGTCCTATCCATGAATTTGTCTTAAATGTTGGGATAGTCCTGGCCTCAACTACCTCCTCTGGCAGCTTGTTCCATACACTCACCACCCTTTGTGTGAAAAAGTTACCACTTAGATTCTTATTAAATCTTTTCCGCTTCACCTTAAACCTATGTCCTCTGGTCCTCGATTCGCCTAATCTGGGCAAGGTAATTAACCACAATTCTTATATAGAGATAATTAACATCACAATCTTATATATGAAACAGTGACTGTTCCTCTTTATACAGATGTTGCCTAAGCCACTGAGTACAGTCAGCATTTCCTGTTTTGCTGCAGATTTCAAGCATAAGCAGTTATTTTTATTTTCAATTATTTCTGTGGACTTGCTCCGTGCCACTTGAGAATGATGAACTGTTTTCTCTGTCCTAGTAGCCTTCTTTTCTCATATTGCTTGAACTTCTTCCCATTGCCTCTTCTCCCAGTGTGTTGCCAGATCTTGAATCATGACCATTTCTTTGTTTCATCTGATATCTCCATGTTCTCTCAACTAACTGAGAGAACTGAGCTGAGAGAATGGAGCAGCTGGGCTTGTACGCTCTGGAGTTTAGAAGAATGAGAGGAGATCTCATTGATATATATGAGATTGTTAAGGGTTTGCACAAGCTAGAGGCAGGAAACATGTTCCCGATGTTGGGGGGGTCCAGAACCAGGGCCCACAGTTTAAGAATAAGGAATAAGCCATTTAGAACGGAGAAACATAGAAAATAGGTGCAGAAGGAGGCCATTCGGCTCTTCGAGCCACCACCGCCATTCATTGTGATCATGGCTGATCATCCCCTAAATCGAGGAATCGAGGAGACGAGGAAACACTTTTTCTCACAGAGAGTGGTGAGTCTGTGGAATTCTCTGCCTCAGAGGGTGGTGGAGGCAGGTTCTCTGGATGCTTTCAAGAGAGAGCTAGATAGGGCTCTTAAAGATAGCGGAGTCAGGGGATATGGGGAGAAGGCAGGAACGGGGTACTGATTGGGGATTATCAGCCATGATCACATTGAATGGTGGTGCTGGCTGGAAGGGCCGAATGGCCTACTCCTGCACCTATTGTCTATTGTCTAACCTGTAAATTCCAGCATATTCAGTTGTTGTTGCATCAACAACTCACAGGTAAATCCTGGTGTGGAAGGTGGCAGTTTAGTTAGTATACAGTTTACAGTTTAGTATAGATATTGTCATGTGTTCAGTGAAAAACTAACCAGTCAGCAGAAAGACCATACATGATTACAATTGAGCTATTTACATTGTATACAGTAGATACACAAAAAGACAATAACGTTTAATGCAAGGTAAAGCCAGCAAAGTCTGATCAAAGATAGTCCGAGGGTCACCAAAGAGGTAGATAGTAGTTCAGCAATCTCTCAGGTTGTGGTAGGATGCTTCAGTTGCCTGATAACTGCTGGGATGAAACTGTCCCTGAATCTGGAGGTGTGCGTTTTCACACTTCTATAGCTGTTGCCCGATGGGAGAGGGGAGAAGAGGGAGTGGCCAGGGTGTGACTTGTCCTTGATTATGCTGCTGGCCTTGCCGAAGCAGCGTGAGGTATAAATGGGGTCAATGGAAGGGAGGGTTACACAAAAAGCTGGAGAAACTCAGCGGGTGCAGCAGCATCTAAGGAGCGAAGGAGATAGGCGACGTTTCGGGTCGAGACCCTTCTTCAGACTGGTCAGGGATCAGGGAAATGAGAGATATAGACGGTGATGTGGAGAGATAAAGAACAATGAATAGAAGGGAGGTTGGTTTGTGCGATGGTCTGGGCTGCGTCCACAATCTGATGCAATTTCTAGCGATCTTGGATGGAGCTGTTCCCAAACCAAAGCTGTGATGCATCCTGATAAAATGATTGCTATGGTGCATCTGTAGAGGTTAGTGAGTGTTGTAGAGGATATGCCAAACTTCCAAAGTGACTGAATATACCTTGATTCATGGTTAAACGCAAACAACGTGGAACCATGTCGCAAGACTGCCAGAGAGCAGTGCTGAACCTCATTGGATCTACCTCACTGGAATTCTCTTTGATAGGACCTTGCACTAAATGTTATTGCCGTATCATGTATCTAGCTATACACTGTAAACGGCTCGATTGTAAGACATGTATTGTCTTTCCACCAACTGGAAAGCACGCAACAAAAGCTTTTCTCTGTACCTCAGTACACATGACAATAAACTAAATTAAACTGAACTCAAAGATACTTTCAGAATATTTGCCGTTCTTTCAGCTGCAGCATTACAGAGCAGATGCCATTGGATGAATTAATATATGTTTGATGCCATTCCACTGTATAAAGTAACTAAATGGCTGCAAATTGAACCGAGTAGTGTTTTCTGGCACCAGTTTTCCATTTTCACACCGAGTTGTGAAACTTGATTTTTGTTCCTCGACTGTACATGCTTTGATGGGCATGAATTTTCATATCAGACTTCAATGCATATCAAGTGTACACAGATGAGGACTAAAGCGTCCTTCTGCCCTTCTGACAAAATTGGACGTGGACCTTCTGAAATGGTTGTCTCATTCACCCTCACCTTAGTGTTGGTGCTTTAGTTTTAGCCATACAACGTGGAAACAGGCCCTTCGGCCCACCGGCGACCAGCGATCCCCACATATTAACTCTATCCTATACACATTGAGGCCAATTTTTACATTTACCAAGCCAACCTACCTACATACCTGTACGTCTTTGGAGTGTGGGAGAAAGCCGAAGATCTCGGAGAAAACCCGCGCAGTCACGGGGAGAACGTAAAACCCCGTACAGACAGCACCCGTAGTCGGGATTGAACCCGGGTTACCGGCACTGCAAACGCTGTGAGGTAGCAACTCTACCACTGTGCCATCGTGCCACTTTGATGGTGTAATTTGTTTCTTGACACTCTGTGCATCTTCTGGTTCTCTGTCAACACCTGGCCAGAATACTAGTCCTCCGGTACAGGATGCATGTGGCCATCAGTTCATGGGATAGAAGCAGCTTTATGCCATTTGGCCCATTATATCTACTCCACCATCCAATCATGACAGATCTATCGTGGAAGAAGGAACTTATGTCAACAAAATAGAGAGAGTACAGAGGAGATTGACTCGAATGTTGCCTGGGTTCCAGCAACTAAGTTGCAGAGAAAGGTTGAACAAGTTAGGTCTTTATTCTTTGGAGCACAGAAGGTTAAAGGGGAACTTGATTGAGGTCTTTAAAATGATGAAAGGGATAGACAGAGTTGACGTGGATAAGCTTTCCCCATTGAGGGTAGGGAAGATTCAAACTAGAGGGCATGACATGAGAATTAAGGGACAGAAGTTTAGGGGTAACATGAGGGGGAACTTCTTTACTCAGAGAGTGGTGGCTGTGTGGAATGATCTTCCAGCAGAAGTGGTGGAGGCAGGATCGATTTTAACATTTAAAAGTAAAGTGGATAGGTATATGGACGGGAAGGGAATGGAGGGGTATGGTCTGAGTGCAGGTAGATGGGACTAGGGGAAAATAAATGGTTGGCACGACTGAAAGGGCCAAGAAGGCCTGTTTCCGTGCTGTAATTGTTATGTGGTTATATGGTTATATAACCGCAGATACTGGTTTAAACTGAAGGTAGACACAAAATACTGGAGTATTGCAGTGGGACAGGCAGCATCTCTGGAGAGATGGAATGGGCGATGTTTCGGGAAGGGTCTCGACTAGAAATGTCACCCATTCCTTCTCTCCAGAATGTTGTGATTATGACTGATCTATTTTTCTCTCTCAACTACATTCTCTTGCCTCCTCCCCGTAACCCCTGACACCCACACCAATCAAGCATCTATCTATCTCTGCCTTAAATATATCAATTGATGGCCTCCACAACCTTCTGTGGCGACACATTCCACAGGTTCACCATCCTCTGACTAAAGGCACATCCAGATATGGGTTGAATGTCAGCCCATCTTGAATATAAGGGTCATCTTCTCAAGGCATAGAGACCTCACGGCAAGCATTCTTTGCAAATGTTTTTCTTTTAATATATTATTTGCAAAGTATTTAATTAACATGTGGACACTTACTTGAATCAGTTCCACCTTCTTGAGCGTGCTCATAGATTGCTACAAATGAACACTGTACTGTGGCATCCCAGTGATTTTCAAAAGCTATGATTAAAAAATCATTGCACACAGGGTCACAAGATGAAAGTAAGGTTCATGCTGCTAAAATGGAAATTTTGATACAAAATCCTGGGTGCAGCATTCATGATTGCATTTTGTTTTCAAAGGGGTGGTTGTATCGGGATAGGGCAAATGCAAATTAGAGAAACAGCACCTCATATTTTGTTTGGGCAGCTTCCAACCCAGTGGTATGAATATTGATGTCTCTAACTTCAAGTAACCCCTGCATCTGCTCCTTCTCCACCCCTCCCCCACCCAAGTTGTTGTACTAGGTTCAAAATCTCATTCTCTGTCACTCATTTTCATCTAGTCCATGGCAAACAATGGCCCGCTTCAATTACCGTTGTTACTTTTTTGCATATCTTTGATTCATTTGTTCTACATCTCTCGACGTCACCATCTACATCTCTCGTTTCCCTCTCCTCTGGCTGTCAGTCTGAGGAAGGGTCTCGACCTGAAACTTCACCTATTGCTTTTCCCCAGTATGCTGTCTGACCCGCTGAGTTACTCCAGCTTTCCGTGTCTATCTTCCGTTTAAACCAGCACTTGCAGTTCCTTCCTACATAATCACCCAACTCTGCTCTTTGAAAGACATGCTGGAGTAACTCAGCGGGACAGGCAGCATCTCTGGAGAGAAGGAATGGGCGAGGTTTCGGGTCGAGACCCTTCTTGAGACTGATGTCATCGGAGTGGGCGGTACAGAGATAAAATGTCGTCGGACACAGTAAGTCTGGTCGGAGAACTGGGAAGAGGGAGGGGGTGGAGAGAGAGGGAAAGCAAGGGCTACTTGAAGTTAAATGAGTCAACGTGCATTCTGTCTTGAAATCTTCTCGGCACACACTGTGGACTCCAGATACCTATCTCCACCTGATGTGGCTTTGTGTCAATGTCTGATAAATTGCCTCATTACATATATATTCCCCCAGGAAACATTTCCGCTCTATGAAAGGACGGCATTGTGAGCACCTTTCTGCTTTGATGTATTGGGAGAGGATCACTAAATGCTTCCCCCGAAATATGCAACGCTCTTCTACGTGAAAGAACCATTTGTGCAGAGATTGGGCACCAAAGTAACCGCACCAATACCTCCAGCTCTTTTCCTACATGTGGTGCCGACTTGGTTGGCAATTTAGTTCTTGCTGCTGCCTGTTGACTTGAAGCCACAGCCATAATTGTGCTTGGGAATGGACAGTATTCCTCAGCATTTTCAATATTGTTTCAATGTAATTTGCAATTTTGTAAGCTGGGCCAAATGCGACATAGTCTTTGTTTAACAATTTGGACTGGAACTGCTGGGCTGTTAAGTCACACATAGATTTATCCCACTGTGCTTGGCTTAAGATTACCCCACAGTGGCAATAAATCCTTTCAGAAAATAATATATTCATTTATGTTTTCTGCTACTCTTTGATTTCTCGTGCCAATCTTGTAACTCTGCTACTTCAAATGGATATGGATTGAAATAATCCTCAAATGTTTGTACTACCTCAGAGACCAAGATATCTTTGACTTTCTACAAGGATACCAGATTGGCAAGCGTTCCACAACCAATGCATAACCAATTACTGTGTTAGAATAGCCTCCAACACACTGATAGCAATATCCTATGGGAACATGTTTTCATTTTTTAAAATATCATTTGCAATGTAAATATATCTCCATTCTTTCCACATTCAGTGCAAGACTCACACGCTTTCCTGAAAAAACAGATCAGCAAGAGGCTACCACCTTGTTTAATTTCCAGCCAAGTTACTAATGCTGCTTCATGCACTTGCTGTGCACAACATCAAGTTCTCTTCTCCTTTCATAGACACAAAACACTGGAGTAACTTAGCGTGACACACGGCATCTCTGGAGAGAAGGAATGGGTAACGCTTCGGGTCGAGAGAAGGGTCTCAACCCGAAAAGTCACCCATTCCTTCTCTCCAGAGATGCTGCCTGTCCCGCTGTGTTACTCCAGCTTTTTGTGTCCATCTTCGGTTTAAATCAACATCTGCAGTTCCTTCTTACACATTTTGTCTCTTCTCCTATCTCCAGATATCAGAACCTCCCTGCAATTCAATGAACTCTAAACACAGCTTCAATGCCCTTGAACGCACTTGGTCATGTCCCGAGGATTCATCGTCTTTTATGTATTTCAAAACCTCGAAGCATGCCCGTTCCTTTAATGTGGAATCTCTTCAGGTTATTACCGTGAACCTCTCCCACTGCCCTAGACCAGTGTCTTTCTCCTCGGTAAATGCAGATGACAAATATTAATTTCACACCTCACCCATCTCATGTGCCTCCACACATAGATGACCTCTTTGATCTTCGATGAGTCCTATTATCTCCCCAGTTACCCTTTTGTCCATAACATACTTGTAGAATCACTTTGGATTCTACAGTTTAATGGTTCAATGGTGCATTATTTGCCTTATAAGCAACTGCGCAGTGAAATGATTTTTGCATAGATATTACACCTGCAGGCACCGCCATTTTTGCCACTATTATTCGATGTTCAATGTCCGGTCCGGTTCAATGTCCGCGTGCCTGATATATTGGAACGGTTCCCACAAACTGATGTCCCTCTCCTCATCTGGCTATCTTTGTGTCCTGGGGCGCCCCCTGCAGCCGACTGAAGGCGCTGGATGCATGATCCCGGTTCACCCTCCTGCCGGCCCTTGCTCCTTGCGTCCAACATCTCCCGCTCCCTCCTGGTTATGCGATGTCCGATGAGTCTTCGGGCGGGTTCACTTTCCCATCGACCAAGCCTTTGCTTGTCCAGCCGACCGACGAACCTTCCAGGCGGGTATTACAGCCGCGGCACCCTGGGAAGGCCTCTGTCGAGCGGCATTCTCCTCTACCTCATCTACCAAAGCTACTTCATGCTATCTCGTTGTCCTCCTGATATCTCTCAAATGTTCAGCTGACCAATGACCTGAATGAGTTCTACTGCAGGTTTGTCAAGCAGAAACATAACCCTGGTACCCCATTCCCCCCTCCCCAACCACCACAGCCAGGCCCCAGTTTGCAAAGAATGGACCCTTCTACACCCACTCCTCCCCAATCACCACTTCACACCTATGTAAAATAAGACTCCAGTCTGAAAAGACTGGACCCTTTCCCACCACCCATCTCCAATCACCACTTCACATTAAATTACCCACCCCCTCCGTGCTGCTCAACATCACTTCTCCATCTTCAACAATAAAAATAGAGGACGTGGAGGGGCTGTTCAGAAAACAGAAAATCCGGAAATCTCCAGAACTGGACAATCTTTCCCCCTCTACCCCCAAGCTCTGTGCCGAACAATTGGCACCGGTCTACACAGACATTTTTAACCAGTCCCTGCAAACCTGTACTGTTCCTGCCTGCTTCAAATTCTCCACTATTGTCCCTGAACCCAAAAAGGCAAGGATTACTGGTCCTAATGACTGTCGCACTGACCTCTGTAGTCATGAAGACCCTTGAAAGGCTTGTGCTGGCCAAGCTGAAAAATATCACAAACCCCCTGTTGGACTCTCTGCGGGTTGCATATCGGGCCAATAGATCTGTGGATGATGCAGTCAATCTGGGCCTGCACTTCATCCTCCAGCTCCTAGACTGCCAGGGGACCTATGCTAGGATTATGTTTGTTGATTTTAGCTCTGCATTCAACACCATTGTGCCAGAGCTACTACACTTCAAACTTTCCGAGTTGACTGTGCCTGAACCCTTCGGTCGATGGATCACCAGCTTCCTGACAGACAGGAAACAGCATGTGAGGCTGGGAAAGCACATCTCGGACCCGCAAACCCTCAGCATAGGAGCACCGCAAGGCTGCGCACTCTCCCCTCTCCTCTACTCTCTCCACACCAACGACTCCACCTCTGTCAAGCTTCTCATGTTTGCGGACGACACAACCCTGATTGGATTGATCCAGGATGGGGAGGAATCTGCCTACAGACAGGAAGTGTCGTAGCAACAACCTAGAGCTCAATGCTCTTAAGACAGTGGAATTGATTGTAGACTTTAGGAGAGCTCCCCCGCCGCTCACCCCACTCACCATCAACAGCACCACAGTCACATCTGTGGAGTCTTTTAAGTTATCTAACTCCTGTTGACTACTGTACAATACAATCAAAGTGATCACCCCATTCTTAGTTCTCAATGCCACCCATTTAGTCTCACTGGATGATTCTCCAGGAATATCCCATGTGTTATTGTGATGTTCTTCTTATCAAAAACACATCTTCTCATTTGCATCCACCTCTATCCTTCCAGTAGCATTTGTACCCTGTAGCATTGAGCTGCAGGTCCTGTCTCAACTTCAGCCCTGTTTCTGTAATGGCTGTATCAGTCCCATGGCCCTCCCCATGCCCCCAGTTCATTAAGGTCATAAGGCCATGTGATGGGAGCAGAACTAGGCCATTCGGCCCCATCAAGTCTGCTTCATGGCTAAATTATCTCTCCCTCCTAACCCTATTCTGCTGCCATCTCCCCATAACCCCTGACACCTTCCCTAATCAAATTACTAATTAATTTGCCTTGCATTGAAATAATGTCGTTGAACCATTACATTTTCCTCATTCGCTTTGTCCTGTACACTGTACACTCTTTAACATCTATACTTGCCTCTACTTTCCCATCAGTCTCACTGCTGCCTTGGATCCTATCCTTTTGCCAGACATTTTGAATTCTTCCTGAGTAGCTTCAGCTTATCTCCCTTCCAGGATATCCTCACACCGCCTGTTTCAGATGGCAAACCATCCGCTTGTACGGGTCACCTCTGCCCCTGAAGAGATCCCAATGGTCCAAAACCATCAACACCTGCCCCATGTCCCAGCTCCATTTCCACCCATTCAAGGCCCAAGGTTTCAAGGTCAGTTTATTGTCACATGTACCAATTAAGGTACAGTGAAATCTGATTTACCTTGCAGCCAGACTAAGTGAAAAGCAACAAGACACACAGCCACATTAAAGTTAACATAAACATCCACCACAGTGGATTCCACATTCCTCGCTGTGATAGAAGGCAATAAAGCTATCTGCCCTATCCTCCAATTCCTGCTTTCACTTCCACTTTTTCTCCAGTTGTCCCTACTCTCACTCACATTTTTCCTTGATCACAAGATGCTCTGGTTATTTGATTATTTATTCTGATTTTCCTGCCCACCAGTTTAGATTAGTTTAGAGATGCTGCGCGGAAACGGGACCTGTTTGTTTCAGGATGAGGAAACAAATCCGTCCTTGGGGCGGAGTTGGAATCATGGCAGGTGGTCTTGAAGTGGAGGATGCCCCTCAAACTGCTGAGCATCTTGGACAATACAGCTCACCCCCTCCATGACATACTGGTCAACCTGAGAAGCACCTTCAGCAACAGACTGGTTCCACCAAGATGCAGCACAGAACGCCACAAGGAGATCATTTTTCCCTGTGGCTATCAAACTGTACAACTCCTTCCCCTTCTGTCATGGGGTAGACTGAGTGACTCCACCACACCCCCCCAACTGCTCCACACTCCCCAATCTTTGCACATCCCCAATCCCGTACTGTCCACTTGGCATTGTGATCTCATGTTTCATGTATCTTGTTGTGCTTTATGACTGTCGACAGACCAAGTTCCCTCCTGGGAAAAATAAAGTTCTATCATATTGTATCGTGTAATACCTCCAATGTAGAGGCCAGTTCCTCCAGATAAAAGATGAGAAGATGAGTTAATTTTTTCCCATAGAATCATGTTTAGAAGCAAACTATTAAAAAAAAAGGATATTTGATGGATCTATTCCACCCCACTCTATCACTCTTACTAAGTCTAATTTCTTATATGTGCAGGAAGGAACTGCAGATGCTAGTTTAAACCAGGGATTGACACAAAATGCTGGAGTAACTCACAGGACATGCAGCATTTCTGGAGAGAAGGAATGGGTGGCGTTCATCTGAACTGATCATCAGTCTGAAGAAGGGTCTCGACCCGAAACGTCACCAATTCCTTCTCTCCAGAGATTCTGCCTGACCCGCTGAGTTACTCCAGCATTTTATGTTGATTTCTTATACCATCCATATCCTCATTTCTTATCCTAAAGATCTTATTGAATGTAGCTGAGTGGAGGCCTGATGGATGTTTATGAGGCATCGATACAGTGGACAGTAGGAACTGTTTTCTGAGGGTGGAAACATTAAATACATGGCTTTAAGGTCAGAGAGGCAAAGTTTCAAGGAGATGTGCGGGGCGAGGTTTTTACACAGTCTGGATCTGGGTATCTGGATCGTGTTGCCGGGGTGATCATGGTGGCAGATAGGATAGTGGAGTTCAGAGACGTTCAGATAGGCATAGGCAATGGAGGCATATGGATCAGATGCGATTAGTTTAATTTGCCACAGACATTGTGGCCGAAGGGTGCTCTGTAGTTCAACATTCTTTGTTCTAATGTGCTAATGTGCTTCCACCACCTTGCCAGCCATTGCAGGCAATAAGGAAGTGGTAAGTTGATAAAGGCTGCCCAAACTCCCACCAGTGTGCTCCCATCCTGCCCCACCGTCGGTAACAATTATTATACAGCGGCTCCTGCCACTGAAATATTCCCTCCCCACATTAACTCATATTAATTACAAAGCGGCAGGATCACTGGCCCTTCATAACGTGCACCCACACACTCTGTGTCATTTTATGACTTGCTCTTGATTATCTTTCTGCTCTTTGACATCTTACAACCACTTAAGCTTATTGCCTGAACAGGTTATTGATTCCAAAAACGCAGCCTAACTAAAATTACCGCTAGCAATGAGGATGCAGTACTGCTCAGAATCTTCGATGAAGTCAATGAATAGGCAGGCAAGACTACAGACATCGCTCCATCAGCTTTATAGATGCGGAGATGTGCTTAGGGTTGGTGAATGCTCAATGAAGTGGCATAGGTCTCTGGGACTAGAGGTCATAGCCTCAGAATTAAACAATGTTCTTTTTGGAAGGAGATGAGGAAGAATTTATTTCCTGATCTCCTTGGAAGGAGATGAGGAAGAAGCTATATTTAAGAGGGAGTTAGATGTGGCCCTTGTGGCTAAGGGGATCAGAGGGTATGGATAGAAGGCAGGTACGGGATACTGAGTTGGATGATCAGCCATGATCATATTGAATGGCGGTGCAGGCTCGAAGGGCCGAATGGCCTACTCCTGCACCTAATTTCTATGTCTATGTTTCTATGTAATTTCTTTGGACAGTTCACTTGCCAAGCAAGTGAATATGTTTAAGGCAGAGATAGATAGATGCTTGATTAGTACAGGTGTCAGAGGTTATGGGGAGAAGGCAGGAGAATGGGGTTAGGAGGGAGAGATAGATCAGTCATGATTGAGTGGTGGAGTAGACTTGATGGGCCTAATTCTACTCATATTCCTTATGACCTTATGACGTTATTGTGTTTGGTCATTTAGTTACAACGAGTAATCAATAATCAGGAAATTGTTATCCAAGTCCTTACTTCTTATTCTATTATTCTGAATGTAGCTGAGAGGAGACCTGATAGGTGTTCATAAGGCATCGATACCATAGACTCAAGGAACTTTTTTCTGAGGGCGGAAACATTAAATAAAAGAGTGCATAGATTTGTTAGAGGGAGAAAGTTTCAAGGATATGTTTGTCTCAGACTAATAGGAGGAAAATTAATGTATATGTTTTTTTAAATCAGGAAATCATGCGTTAAGAATTATTGACCTCTAGAAATAGTTAACTTGTAAAATTGAGCCACAAAAGACTGCAGGTGCTGTAATCTGGGGCAGCAACTAACATGCTGGGGAAGTGTAGCAGATGAGGCAGGACCTGCGGAGGCAAGAAGGGAGTCGACATTTAGTTATAGTTCAGTTTAGTTTATTGTCACATGTACCGAGGTACAGTGAAAAGCTTTGGTTGCGTGCTATCTAGTCAGTTGAAAGGCAACACATGATCCATTTACAGTGTATAGGTATATGATAAGGGAATAACGTTTCATGCAAGGTAAAGCCAGCAAAGTCTGATCAAGGATAGTCTGACGGTCACCAATGAGGTAGATAGTAGTTCAGCACTGCTCTCTGGTTGTGGTAGGATGATTATGTTGCCTGATAACAGCTGAGGAGAAACTGTCCCTGAATCTGTAGGTGTGCGTTTTCACACTTCTGTACCTTTTGCCTGATGGGAGAGGGGAGAAGAGGGAGTGGCCAGGGTGCGCCTCGTCCTTGATTATGCTGCTGGATAAGGTGGTGAAAATTTATGGATCAGTCGTGATGCAGGGGCTCATCCTGAAACGTCAACTACCCCCTTGACTCGGCAAATGCTGCCTCACCCGCTGAGTTCCTCCAGTTGTTCGTTCCTTTTCCCTTCTAACTTATAATAAACTTCTTTCTAAATTCATTTCAAGGTAACTGTGCATTCTAACTCAACCAAAGGGTTAATGAGGAAGGACAACATTGATTACAAAGGAAAAATGGCAAGTAATATCAAAACAACAGCAAGGTCTTCAGCGGATACATAAAAAGAAAGGCTGCTCAGATAAATATGGAATTCCTATGGAGTTCCACACTGGGGAATTAATAATGGAAAGCAAGGAAATAGCAGATAAGTTAAATCAATACTTTGTGTCAATCTTCGTCGTGAATGACACTGCAAGTATACAAATATATCTGATGGACTTGTTTGAATAATGCAGTAGAACTTGTAACAGTCACTGTCCCACAGGGCCAGGTATTGGAAAAATGAATGGGACGGAAGTCAGCCAAGCAGCTGGTCTGGATGTTCTGCATTCAAAATGTTAAGAGGATCTGATGCAGAGAACGTGGAGCCATTTTTCTAAACTCACTTGAATTCCAGGAAAATGCCAATGGATTGGATAATCATAAATGTGGCTTGTATTTTAAGAGGGAGATGTATGAAGAGCAGGTGACCTATTGCCATCATATTTGTTGTTGGCATGAGGCTGGAGGTTTTAAATCAAGAAATAAAAGATAATTTTATGAAAGCCAAATCATGGTTGACAACTTTGCCAGAGTTCTTTGCGGTCTAACAAGCAGAGTTGATAGAGGGGGATAGTCTATAGATATGGTATATATCATTGTATATTATCATAATATATTATAGTATTCAGTATTGGATTTGTAAAAGGCATTTGGCAATGTGTCATATCAAAGGCAATTGCACGCTGTAAAACCCTGTGATATTCATAAGGTCATAATTAGGCCAATCGGCCCGTCCAGTCTACTCCACCATTCAATCATGGCTGATCTATCTCTCCCTCATAACCCCATTCTCTTGCCTTTACCCCTGACATTGAGAGAAGGGTGACAATAATAGTTGAAGATTAGTTATTCTATAGAAGACAGAGAGTCGGAATAAAATGATTTTTTTCAGGCTGAAAGGATGTAGCACATTGAGGATCGTTTCTTCGCCCTTCATTATGTACAGTTTTTATTGATGATGTGGAGGAGATGGCAGAGTGTAAGACATCGTAGTTTGCCAATGACATCAACATAGGTGGGACCACAACTGTGTTGATGCAGTGTGAATGGGCAAAAGCCTCTGCTCAGTCCGCCTAGATCTACGTGATCTACCAGTTGCTAAACACTTTAACCTCCCCTTCCATTCCCACACTCACCTTTCTATCCTGGGCCTCCTCCACTGTCAGAGTGAGGCCCAGCGCAAAATGAAGGAACAGCACCTCATATTTCGCTTGGGCAGCTTACAGCCCAGTGGTATGAATATTATTTCTCCAAATTCAAATAACCCTTGCTTTCCCTCTCCCTCCATCCCTCTCCATCCCAGTTCTCCGACCAGTTTGACTGTCCTCCTGATTAAATTGTATCTTTATATGCCTCAATGTCACCTTCCCCTAGCTGACAATGATCTGTTCTACCTCTTCCTTGATTCGCATCCCCTTTGATGTCTCGTTTTCACACCTCACATTTCCATATCTCTGGTTCTCTCACTCTCCAGACTCTCAGTCTGAAGAAGGGTCCCGAAACATCATCCATTCTTTCTCTGCATATATGCTGCCTGTCCCGCTGAGTTACTCTTGCATTTTGTGTCTATCCTGACAATACTTGGTTTAATATGTCAAAGTGTGAGGTCACACAATCAGTAAGGAAAACCTAAAGGCAAACAATTATCTAAATGGGGAGTGAATGGAGATGAGTGGGTTGAGGTTTTCTTATTGAACGATCATAATTAATATATTAGCAGGAGGTGTAGCAGGATGTGCGGCATGTTGGCTTCTGTGAGGGGATCATCTTCACTGTCTAAATCATCTTCACTGTCTAAAATACCATCTATTCTCTCTCTAATTATCCAATAGACAATAGACAATAGCCAAAGGGCAGGAGTAGGCCATTCGGCCCTTCGAGCCAGCGCCACCATTCAATGTGATCATGGCAGATCATTCCCAATCAGTATCCCGTTCCTGCCTTCTCCCCATATCCCCTGACTCCACTCTCTTCAAGAGCCCTATCTAGCTCTCTCTTAAAAGCATCCAGAGAACCCATCTCCACCACCCTCTGAGGTGGAGAATTCCACAGACTCACCACTCTCTGTGAGAAAAAGTGTTTCCTCGTCTCCGTTCTAAATGGCTTACTCCTTATACTTAAACTGTGGCCCCTGGTTCTAGACTCCCCTAACATCAGGAACATGTTTCCTGCTTCCAGCGTGTCCAAACCCTTAACAACCTTACATGTTTCAATGAGACCCACTCTCATCCTTCTAAACTCCAGTGTACAAGCCCAGCTGCTCCATTTTCTCAGCATATGACAGTCCCGCCATCCCGGGAATTAACCTTGTAAACTTACACTGCACTCCCTCAATAGCAGGAATGTCCTTCTTCAAATTAGGGGACCAAAACTGCACACAATACTCCAGGTGTGGTCTCACTAGGGCTCTGTAAAACTGCAGAAGGACCTTTTTGCTCCTATATTTGATTCCTCTTGTTATGAAGGCCAACATGCCATTCACTCTCTTCACTGCCTGCTGTACCTGCATGCTTACTTTCATAGACTGATGTACAAGGACCCCCAGATCCCGTTGTACTTCCCTTTTCCCAACTTGACGTCATTTAGATAGTAATCTGCCTTCCTGCTTTTGCTACCAAAGTGGATAACCTCACATTTATCCGCATTAAACTTAATCTGCCATGCATCTGCCCACTCCACCACCCTGCATTCTCATAGCATCCTCCTCACAGTTCACACTGCCACCCAGCTTTGTGTCATCTGCAAATTTGCTAATGTTACTTTGAATCCTTTCATCCAAATCACTGATGTATATTGTAAATAGCTGCGGTCCCAGCACCTAACCTTGCGGTACCCCACTAGTCACTGCCTGCCATTCTGAAAGGGACCCGTTAATCCCTAATCTTTGTTTCCTGTCTGCCAACCACTTCTCTATCCATGTCAGCACTTTACCGCCAATACCATGTGCCGTAATTTTGCCCACTAATCTCCTATTTGGGACCTTATCAAATGCTTTCTGAAAGTCCATGTACACTCCATCCACTGGCTCCATTTGCCTATGTACATCTTCAAAAAATTCCAGAAGATTAGTCAAGCATGATTTCCCCTTCGTAAGTCCGTGCTGAGTCGGACCGATCCTGTTACCACTATCCAAATGTTCAGCTATCTCGTCTTTTATAATTGACTCCAGCTTCTCTCCCACCACCGGTCAGGCTAACTGGTCTATAATTCCCTTTTTTCTCTCTCCTTTCCTAAAAAGTGTGATAACATTAATCCTTCAATCCACAGGAACTGATCCTGAGTCTATAGAACATTGGAAAATTATCACCAATGCTTCCACGATTTCTAGAGCCACTTCCTTAAGTGTCCTGGGATGTAGACCATCAGGCCCTGGGGATTTATCAGCCCTCAGTCCCATCAGTCTATCCAACACGATTTCCTGCCTAATGTGGATTTCCTTCATTTCCTCTGTCACCCCAGATCCTCTGACCACTACTATATCAGGAAGATTGTTTGTGTCCTCCTTAGTGAAGACGGATCCAAAGTACCTGTTCAACTCATCTACCATTTCCTTGTTCCCCATAATAAATTCACCTTTTTCGGTCTTCAAGGATCCAACTTTGGTCTTAACTATTTTTTTCCTCTTCACATCCCTTTTCCCTTAATTAAAGTCCATTGTCTTTGTATTTGCTGGAGCTATGAATGCCCCCTTTTTGCATTCCTGATTTCCTTCGTAAGTGTGCTTGTCAACATCCCAAACCGCAGGCATATACTTGATTTCAGCTGCCTATACCTGACCCATTCCTCCTTTTCCCTGACCAGAGTATCAATTTCTCTCATCATCCAGGGTCCCATTCCTTCTCTCCAGAGATGTTGCCTGTCCCACTGAGTTACTCCAGCATTTTGTGTCTATCTTTGGTGTAAAACAGCATCTGCAGTTCCTTTCTCCACATTTCCTTGCTCCTATCTGTCTGGCCCTTCATTCTAACGAGAACATGCATGCCATGAAATCTCACAATCGCAATTGTAGAAGCATCCCACGTTGTGGACATCACTTTGCCACTCACCCACATTACTGCAATCAACTTTTACAAACTCATGTCTAATACCATCAATTGCCTTGCTCCAATGTACAAACTTTAACTTGGACTATCCCTTCTGTATCCATAACTATTTTAAAACAAATAGAGTGTGTAAGAAAGAACTGCAGATGCTGATTTAAATGGAAGGTAGACACAAAATGCTGGAGTAACTCAGGGGGTCAGGCAGCATCTCTGGAGAGAAGGAAGGGATGACGTTTC
Source organism: Raja brachyura (assembly GCA_963514005.1). The sequence goes on along the minus strand of OY740802.1, from coordinate 42,046,729 downwards.
GGGTCGAGACCCTTCTTCAAACAAATAGAACTGTGGTCGCTAGTCTCAAAAGGTTCGCCCACTATCTCTTCAGTCACTTGCCCCTGCCCAATTCCCAAAGAATAGATCAAGCTTTGCCCTCTCCTGTGTAAGACCCTCTACATATTGCCTGAGGAAATGTTCCTGAACACATTTGTCAAATTCCACCTCTTCTAAGCCCTTGGCACGATGGCAGTCCCGATGCAAACTGGAGTATGTGCACCGCTTCGCTTCCTGTAGTCGATCGCAATCTCCTTCGTCTTGCAGACGGTGAGAGAAAGGTTGTTTTTTCGACACCAGGGCACGAGGTTCTCAATCTCCTTCCTGTACTCCGTCTCATCATTATTTGATATCCGGCTCAAAATGGCGGTGCCGTCTGCAAATACAAAAATTTAATTAGATTTGTACATGGCTGCACAGTCGTGGGTGTACAAGGAGTAAAGACGGGGCTGAGAATGCAGCCTGTGTGTCTCACTGACTGTAACGCCCTGTCTCACAGTCTGTTTCATTGTCTGCTCCTGTCTCACTGTCTGTCTCACTGTGCTCCTCCTGTTTTACTCTTTATTTCTCCTGCCTGTCTGTCGGTCTCACTGTCTGTCTCACTATCTGTCACTCTGTCTGTCACTCTGAATGTCACTCTGTCTGTCTCACTGTCTGTCTCACTATCTGTCACTCTGTCTGTCACTCTGAATGTCACTCTGTCTGTCTCACTGTCTGTCTTACTGTCTGTCTCACTGTCTGTCTCACTGTCTGTCTCACTGTTTGTCTCACTGTCTGTCCCATTGTCTGTCACTCTGTCTGTCCCACTGTCTGTCACTCTGTCTGTCTCACTGTCTGTCTCACTGTCTGTCTCACTGTCTGTCTTACTGTCTGTCTCACTGTCTGTCTCACTGTCTGTCTCACTGTTTGTCTCACTGTCTGTCCCATTGTCTGTCACTGTCTGTCCCACTGTCTGTCACTCTGTCTGTCTCACTGTCTGTCTCACTGTCTGTCTCACTGTCTGTCTCACTGTTTGTCTCACTGTCTGTCCCATTGTCTGTCACTCTGTCTGTCTCACTGTTTGTCTCACTGTCTGTCTCACTGTTTGTCTCACTGTCTGTCTCACTGTCTGTCTCACTGTCTGTCTCACTGTCTGTCTCACTGTCTGTCTCCTGTCTCCCTCATGTCCGTCCATCATGTCTCACAGCTCTTACTCTTTGCCAATTCCAGGGAATTCACCTCAAATCCGTTCTGCTATTTTCTGGTAGAGAATGCAAGAGGAGGAATAGGGCAAAGGGCAAAGGGCAAAGAGGATGCCTCGGGGCCACTCCAATAGGTTGGAAGTCAACAGGTTATTTGTGAGAAGCTGACTGGGGAATACATTGTTTCTGAGTCCTAGAGATTTTCAACATTGACATTGATACAATCACAGCAAAGCGAATACAGCTTCAGAAATAATGATTAGAGCCTGCATTAAAGTTTATTATAAACATTCAGTTTAAAAGATTTTGCAAGGGGGTTCCACAGGATGTAATTTGTGATAGACACAAAAAGCTGAGCAACTCAGCGGATCAGACAGCATCTCTGGAGAACATGGATAGGTGACCCGAAACGTCACCCATTCCTTCCCGCTGAGTTACTCCAGCTTTTTGAGTCTATCTTCGGTTTAAACCAGCACCTGCAGTTCTATCCTACATGTAATTTGTGGTGGTGGGGGTAGGAGGGGGATGGGGGGAGGGGTTGATAGGCATAACTGCAAGACTGGGATTATTAAAGGATGTTGAAGTGTGATGAACTCTGACCCAGACTCAAACCCAGCCCATCCTGTCCATTAATGAACAAGTGGCTGATCTGTTCCCAGGAAGTGCATTGGTCATTTGAACATTTTAATGATGATGTTTGCCTCAGATATTAGGTTTAGTTTAGTTTTAGATATATAGAGCAAAAACAGGCCCTCCGGCCCATTGAGTCCACACTGACCAGCGATCACCGCCCATTCACACTATCCTACACACACTAGGGACAATTTACAATTATACCAAGCCAATTAACCTACAAACCTGAACGTCTTTGGGGTGTGGGAAGAAACTGAAAATCTCGGAGAAAACCCACACGGTCATGGGGAGCACGTACAAACTCCGTACAGACAGCATCTGTAGTCAGGATCGAAACCGGGTCTCCGGTACTGCAAGCGTTGTAATGCCCCTGTCCCACTTAGGAAACCTGAACTGAAAACTCTGGAGACTTTGCGCCCCACCCAAGGTTTCCGTGCGGTTCCCGGAGGTTTTTGTCAGTCTCCCTAACGGTCGAAAGTGGTTTCCGCTTCTTCTATGTTCCGGCAATTATTTCAAAAAATTCAAAACCGACTGCGACTGAAAATAGGTCGCCGTTTTAAAAATCGGTAATTTTATAGCTGAAGCCGGTTGCGATGCTGGTTGAAGGTGGTTGCCGGAGGTTGCAGATAGTGGAAGGCAAGACCTTTTTTCCACCCAGTTTTATTCCACCAGGGAAGTCGACCATTATGGAGTTAGATGTGGCCCTTGTGGCTAAAGGGATCAGGGGGTATGGAGAGAAGGCAGGTACGGGATACTGAGTTGGATGATCAGCCATGATTATATTGAATGGCGGTGCAGGCTCGAAGGGCCAAATAGCCTACTCCTGCACCTATTTTCTATGTTTCTATGTCTATGTTTCTAAAGGTGATGCATACAGCTAGGCTTAGTAGCGTTCAGGAACTTCCATGGCTGAAGGTAGTCTCAGGTTGTAAATGAATGCCCCGCACTGCTGGGGCAGCAAAGGAAACATTCATAGGCTCAGCGTTCACCCAAGGTAAACAGTGCTTCCATTTCCATCACCTCCTGATTTTCGAAGTACCTTTCCCATCCTCAGCCTTCACCATGCACCCTGATTGTCCACGTCTGTGTGTTCTCCCCTGCGCTGATGGTTCCAAACTGAACAACCATTCCAATCCGCATAACTCATACCTCAACCCCGTTTCACCTCAACTTTCCCATCCGCCCATCCCTCCTCCTCTCTTCCGGGAACCACCAACACTGCAGCTATCTTCCCCAACAAATTGGGAAATGGGGGCACAAATTATAATTAATTCCTTTTTTTTTTAAAGTTTTTTATTATTAGAAGCAATTAAACGTTCGGCATCTCCAATTATACAATTACTGTACCGCTTCATTTTTAACCTTTTAAATTTAAAAAATGGAAAAAAGGAAACAAAGGGAAAGCAAGAAAAGAAGAAAGGAAAAAATGAAGGGCTAAGGCGTTAAAATATAATAATAATAATAATAACTTTATTATGGACTGAAGGTCCAGACAAGGGGCAACATTACATTAAAAATGCATTGCATATCAAATGTCATAAATATATATAAAATCATGGTAAATCCCATAAAAACATCATAATTTATACATTTAAAAAACCCACAATACTTAAGATAAAAATCCAGAGTAAAAGATGATCAATGTCGGACAACGAGACAACGATACCAGTGTCTCCACAGCTGGGATTCGTAGCGTGTAGTGCTAACCCTTATGTTTGTCAAGGGCACAATAAGCACATTTTTAGAGTCATTTATCCTGCAAATGAATTTATACATGTGGTGTCTTAGGATAGCTTCTAAAGTACTGACTCCTGCAGCCACAAACATATTACTGGCACTACACCATCTTGGTTGCCTTAGCAGTGTTCTCATGGCATCGTTATATGCCACCATTAGTCTCTGCATACTTGTCTTAAAATAGTTTGACCACAGGTGCGCAGTGCAGAGGGGTGTGCAGTATGCTCTAAATAGCGACATCTTCACCACATCTGCACACGCACCATATTTACACAAGAGGATATTCGCCTGTATATACAGTATGCGTCGTTGCCTATATAGAAAAGAACAAAAAAAAATCCCTAAACTACCCAAGCAGTGGAGCAGAGAGAAAAAAGAATATGAGAAGATGGAGATACTGTATACCTGACACTGAGTGTTACACAAAAAGCTGGAGAAACTCAGCGGGTGCAGCAGCATCTAAGGAGCGAAGGAGATAGGCGACGTTTCGGGTCGAGACCCTTCTTCAGACTCAACCCGAAACGTCGCCTATCTCCTTCGCTCCTTAGATGCTGCTGCACCCGCTGAGTTTCTCCAGCTTTTTCTGTAACCCTCGATTCTCCAGCATCTGCAGTTCCTTCTTTAACATCCTGACACTGAGTATCTACTCCAACACCACCTCCGAACAAATATCAGGTTTGCGGATACAACACTGTTTCGGCTGACCCCAGCACTGATTAAACAACATGTTTAAGAAGGAACTGCAGATGCTGGTTTAAACCGAAGATAGAAACAAAAAGCTGGAGTAACTCAGTGGGACGGGCAACATCTCTAGAGAAAATAAATGGGTGACATTTCAGATCGAGCCTGAAGAAGGGTCTCAGCGTGAAACAGAGATGGTGACTGACCCGCTGAGTTGCTCCAGCTTTTTGCGTCTATCTTCTGATTAAATAGCAGTTCTGCCGGATGATCACTATTAAGCCAGCTGTGAGGTTTCTAAGCTGTAGTCTGGATTTGCAGGAGGTTGGACTTAACTCACTGTTGTCTCTTGGGGATTTGACAGGTACTCTATCGACCGTAACACAGACTTGGAGAGGATATTTAACGTGGACGCCACCACTGGAGAGATCACTATTGCCAAAAGACTGGATCGTGAGACAGCAGGATGGCACAATTTCACCGTGATAGCGATGGAGGCAGGTAGGAGACCTTGAATCATATTTAAATCTTTCCGGATATTGAAAAGGGTGAGGGGGAAATTAATAGGAAGGAACTGCAGATGCAGAGTCTGGAGAAGGGTCTCGACCCGAAATATCACCTAATCCTTTTCTCCAGAAATGCTGCCTGACCCGCTGAGTTACCCCAGGTTTTTGTGTCTATCCTGGGGGTGGTGGGGGGAATTAGCTGCCTCCCATGGACAGGGTGAAAATGTTTCTGGATAACATGGAAGACAGTCGGCAGAATATTAAGGTACAAACCGTTTGAAGAGGACAAAATGGGGCAAAATAGGGGTTTGCTGATGGGTGTAAATGCAATCAGAAAAACACATTCCCAAAGACAGACACAAATAACTGGAGCAACTCAGCGGGTCAGGTAGCATCTCTGGAGAAAAGGAGACCCTTCTTCAGACCCAAAACGTTGCCCAATCCTTTTCTACAGAGATGCTGCCAGACCCGTTGAGTTGCTCCAGCTTCTTGTGTCTGTCTTCGGTTTAAACTGGCATCTGCAGTTCCTCTCATGAGGACAGAGAATAACTGACAAAGGAGAAAGTGGTGCAAGCTAGAAGTGGGAGACTCCACTGGATAGCAAACTCAGGAATTAGTGGTGAGTATGAAATATAAAACAACAGGAAAATGATTTCCTTCAAAAATAATTACATGACGACATTTAATATCAGTTGTTCAAGTGATTGCATTGAATTATTGCAAATCTCTATAGTATAGATTATTCAGTGATTGAAAATGCAGATTTATTTTACCTTATATTTTTTAATTTGATTTCTTATTAAAAACATTGAATAAGTTTTACAAGCAGGTTGGATGTGTCAATGGGTGCAGTTATGGTGACTAATCGCTAGACATTGAACTTATAAATCTAAGAGAAATTCATATTTAAAACAGGGCATTTTCATCTATGTTGAGCTTTATATCCAAACATTTTTGCCTCATAATGAGAATAAATCAGTGTTTTTAAATTGTACATGTTATTGCTCCTCTATGTATGTCAACCAATTGAAATCCCATTCACACTTGGCACTTGATTATTCATGGCATAATGCCTAGGTTAAGGGTTTCAGTGTGGCTGCCAAAATCCTAGAAGGGTTTGATAGGATTGGTATGCAGACAATTAAGTGGGAAAACTAAATTGAGGGCACAGAAAAAATATGCAAATGGGAATTCAGAAGAAATCCTTCATCCAGAGGATTATGTGTTTCAAATGATGAGAGGAATAGATCGGGTAGACGCACAGGGTTCCTTGCCCAGAGTACGTGAATCGAGGGCCAGAGGACATAGGTTTAATGTGGAGGGGAAATGATTTAATTGGAATCTGAGGGGTAACTTTTTCACACAAATGGTGGTGGGTGCATGGAACAAGCTGCCAGAGGAGGTAGTTGAGGCTGGGACTATCCCAACATTTAGAAAACAGTTAGACACGTACATGGATAGGACAGATTTGGAGGGATATGGACCAAATGCGAGCAGATGGGACTAGTGTAGCTTTGACATGTTGGCCGGTGTGGGCAAGTTGGGCTGAAGGGCCTGTTTCTATCACTCTATGACTCTATCACTCTATGAGAAGGTGAAATATCTCAGAAGAAGTTGAGATGAACAGCATTAATGTGCTTAAGGGGAATGAAATTGGTTAAAAATAATATGATGGTCTCCTCTGGTGCATAAACACCCAAATGGACTATTTCGGGTGAATGGCTTATCTCTAGATTGTAAATTGTTTTAAACTTGGTGCAATGTTCTTATACTGCTGATGTTTCCAGTTCTTTGTTTCTGCATTGGTACTTTATGTTGTTTAGTAAATGTTCATTGAGTAATTGCATTTTATTGTCGGCATTTTGAAAGTAAATTTCAAAGCAACGAATACCCAACGAAGGCAACAGATCAGGATAGGTATCCTAGAAGCTCCCTCGTGGTTTTTTGAATTGCAACCACTGTTCCAGCGTAGGGATACTGATGAATATATGATGGTGGAAAAATAGCACAATTTCGATTCACAAGATACTCCGACATTTGTTTGCAGTTCCACATCGTATATATCGGGGGGAAATGCGACCTTACAGTGCCAGAGACCCAGATTTGATCCTGGCCAGGAGTGCTGTCTGCAGGGAGCTTGTACGCCCTCCCTGTGACTGCAAGGGTTTTCACCAGGTACACCAGTTTTCTCCCGCATTCCAAAGACATGCAGGTTTACAGTTCAACTGGCTGCTGTAAATTGTCCCCAGTATGTAGGGTGCAAAACTGGGATAACATAGAACTAGGTCGATGCGGATCACCCGCTTGAAGGGCCTGTTTCCATGCCATATCTCTAAATGAAACTAAACTCAGAGAGCTAGATAGGGCTCTTAAAAATAGCGGAGTCAGGCGATATGGGAAGAAGGCAGGAATGGGGTACTGATTGGGGATGATCAGTCAAGATCACATTGAATGGTGGTGCTGGCTCGAAGGGCCAAATGGCCTACTCCTGCACCTATTGTCTATTGTCTAAAATAAAAATGCAATATTGTAATGCACTTACATTGAACTGCACAAGAAGGAAACTTAGAAGGAAGGGATATAGATGCATTTCGTAACTCTGATTTTAACTGCCTCGCTGGTAGTGCTGCTGTCTCATAGGCCTAGTACACAGGTTCAATCCTGACCTCTTCTGCACGGAGTTTACACATTGTCATTGTAACTGGGTACGTTTCCTCCAGGTGCTTCGGTTTATTTCCATGTACCAAAGACATGCAGGTCGGTCGGTTAATTGACCACTCTAAGTTGTTCCTGATGTGCCTGTGAGTGGTCGGTTTTCAGAAGAGTTGATTGCAATGTGGGTTTGGTTCTGATTAGTCAAAATTGTGTTGATTCATTCTGTTCCTATGCTGCATTATTCTATAGCTAATCCACTCTGAAATTGATGGGGAATTTCACCTGGACATTACACACGTTTCTGAATTGGAGGCATGGTGGCGCAGCAGTAGAGTTGCTGCCTTACAGCGCCAGAGACCCGGGTTCGATTCTGACTACGGCTGCTGTCTATATGGAGTTTATACATTCTCCCCATGACCTAAACGAGATCTCCAGTTTCCTCCCACACCACAAACATGTATAGGTTTGTATTATAATTGGCTTGGTAAAATTGTAAATTGTCCCTTGTGTGTAGGATAGTGTTGTTGTGCAGGGATCGCTGGACAGCGCAGACTTGGTGGGCCCACCGGCCTGTTTCCATGCTGTATCTCTAAACTAAACTAAAGGATTGTATTGTAATGTCACAGAATGCCCTTGCACCAATGTATTGGTGTGGATGCATCCAACATATGTTCTTTCCATTGGAATGGTCTTGTTTGGCCACAAGTTATGTCACCTCTTCCGCACACCTTGAAAACCTCCACCGGCATGAATAGGCTCTGAGATCCTGCAGCAGGTTAGACCTAGAATATTAAGATTAAAGGAGAACTTACCAGTTTGAAGTTTGATCTTTATTTTATGAGGAGTTACGATGAACGGCAGTGTGAAATTACAGATATCAGTTGTTGAACTGAACATAGTAAGATTAGAGAAGACTAGAACTACCAGATGACCTTTATGATACGAGGGTTGGGAGCGGAGGGCACGTAATCGCTCATCGTAACTCCTCATAAAATAAAGATCAAACTTCAAACTGGTAAGTTCTCGTTTAATCTTACTATTTTACTTTGGAGTCACGTGAGTGACTACATGAAGATTTTAAAGCTCTGTGATTTCATGCCGTCGATGCGAGTCACACACTGCATAAGTTGACCAAGGATAAGTGAAAGTAATTAATGCATTCAGACATGACATAGATTTCAATCATGCTGATGCTTTTTAATTAACAATTGATCACAATAGTGACCCCTCTCATCCAGGAGGAAACTATAAAACAGAACCGAAAAATAGGGTTGGCAAATACCCACGGTCTGGCAATGGGTTGTTATAAAATGTTTGGGAGTTCGCTCATTTGATCATCCTGCAGCCGCTAGGATATGGTCCAGCGGAACATCCATAACCCTCGCTGCTGATGTAGTAACAGCCCTGGTGGAGTGAGAGTTGAAAATATTAGTATCTACTCCTGCATAAGCCAAAATCCCGTTTTAACCACCTGGAGATGGTCTGAACTAATACCTTCTTATGAGGTTTTTTGTAACTAACAAACATTGCTAGTTTAGAGCCTATAAGGCTCTTGGTGACCTTGACGTATTGTTGTAAATATGTGACCACACATAACCGAAGGTCCATGGGGTATGCCATGAAAACTAGTTTGAGACCTGACGCCCCTGGTTTGCTCTGCTTAACAAAATCATAAACATAAAATATTATATTATTTGCAGATGTAACCATCCTGTCCAGTCGAAATTTATGTAGTAACTAGACCCGTTGTGCTGAGACCAGCGCCATGAGCATAACTACCTTATGAGAGCTGGGCTAAAGATAAGGATGTAGCTGGAGCCCCCTGGTGAAGTAGTGTTAGCACAACGTCAATATCCCATACTTCCATGTATCTGGGCCTGGGAGAACTTGTGTTAAAGATATCCTTTATAAATCTGGATATCAGAGGGTGAGACCTGACAGAGTGGGTCCCACTCGCTGCAGCAAATATGATGAGAAGGCACGTTTGGCACAGTTTGGCACAGTTAATGGCACTATAACTTAATTTATTGTCAAAGACCCATTTGAAAATGAACTCCATGACGTCAGTTATCCGTGCTGTATTATATGTAACATGAGCATTTAAACAAAAATGCTTCCCATCTCCTGAAGAGGAAATGTACAGCTTTTTTAGTGCTTTCCCTGCACTCTGCCATGAGCACATACATGGATTGGTGTGACAACCCAAAGGAGGCACAATATAGGTTAACGGCAAATTGGATTTCTAGGGTGTATCATTCATCATTCACTCATAAATCTCGAGGAGTTGCCATTCTTATTCGTAAAGGTATTCAATTTAAACATAGTTCAATAATAGAGGACCCAGAAGGTAGATATATAATAGTCACGGGTGAATTATACTCAAAGAAGGTTGTACTTATGAATATATATGGCCCAAATTTTGATAATCCACTATTCTTTAAGAAAATATTTAACACTATCCCTACAGTTACACAGAACAATCTAATAATTGGGGGCAACTTAAATTGCACTTTGGATAATTATTTAGACAGATCTTCAATCAAAAGGAAGGTTAAATCAAGCGAATTCATAAATTCTTTTATTAGATCAGCTAATGTCAAAGATATTTGGAGAAATGTAAATCCTAATGGCCGAGAATACTCATTTTACTCGCCGGTATTTGGAACATACTCCAGGATAGATTATTTTCTAATAGATTCAAAACTTGTCCCATTTACGTATGACTCAAAATACCATAATATTATTATTTCGGATCATGCTCCATTAACATTTAAGATTAACTTAAAGGGTATAACTAAAGGATATTCGCAATGGAGACTTAATCCTCATATATTAAACGATAAAAGGTGCTCAGATTATCTGGTTAAACAGATTGAATTATTTTTTGAAACCAATGACAAACCTGGAATTTCATCATCTCTCTTATGGGACACATTTAAAGCTTTTATACGGGGTGCTACAATCTCAGCGCAGGCATATCTGAATAAGGAAAATAGAAAGATCCAACAGAAATTGGAAAATGAAATAAGGCAGTTGGACATGGAAAATGCTATGTCTCCATCTAGGGTTATACATAATAAAATTGTAACATTAAAATACAAATTAAATGAGATACAATCAAAGTACGTTATTAAACTTTTTCAGAAGACCAAACAAAAACATTTTGAATTTGGGGATGAACCGCATAAATTGTTAGCTCGGCAACTAAGAAAAACAGAAGAAGAAAAAATGATATATAAGGTCAAATCTGAACAAGGAGATATATTAACTTTACCAAAAGATATTAATGATAGATTTCAACAATACTATCAAAAACTATATACATCAAAAGTGACGGATCAACCCGAGACAATAGAAACGTTTCTCCAGAAATGTAACATTAATGGATTAGATCGGGAAGGTAGAGAATTATTAGATGCCGAAATATCAGCAAAAGATATTGAGGAATCAATTAGATCATTGAAGAATGGTAAAGCTGCAGGACCCGATGGTTTGGGGGTTGAATTTTATAAGAAGTTTCATGATTTGATCGTCCCACGGTTACAAACTATGTACAAAGTTGCCTACGAACAAGAACAACTTCCAGAAACTTTAAAAGAATCCACAATTACACTTATTCCTAAGGCAGACAAAGATCCAGAAGACCCAGGATCATACAGAGCAATAGCTCTTTTAAATACAGATAAAAAAATATTAACAACAATTTTATCTCAACGGTTAAGTTTAGTGATCAATAGATTAATACATCATGATCAAACAGGTTTTATTCCTAAACGTTATTCCACTTATAACTTAAGACGTCTGTTTAATATTATCTACTCGAAAAGATTGACTGATGTTGAACTAGCAGTTATATCCCTGGATGCGGAGAAGGCGTTTGACCAGGTTGAATGGCCTTATTTATTTAGGATAATGCAGAAATTTCAACTGGGAGAAGGATTTTGCAAATGGGGTTTTGACAGAGTGGGTCCCACTCGCTGCAGCAAATATGATGAGAAGGCACATTTGGCACGGTTAATGGCACTATAACTTAATTTATTGTCAAAGACCCATTTGAAAATGAACTCCATGACGTCAGTTATCCGTGCTGTATTATATGTAACATGAGCATTTAAACAAAAATGCTTCCCATCTCCTGAAGAGAAAATGTACAGCTTTTTTGGTGCTTTCCCTGCACTCTGCAGTGAGCACATACATGGATTGACGTGACAACCCGAGCCGCAGGAACAGTCTTCTCAGCGTCTGCAAGTCAATGAATTGATTTATCATGCAGAGGCTGATTTCCCGAGTCACAGGCTGAACCGGAAAAGTTTTATGTTTAGAATAACCATATAAGGTTCTATTATTATTCCTAACATTAGCGGGAACCATGGCTGCAAAGGCCAGTCAGGCAGTACGAAAATCCTGAAGCGGGATCTTGCTGGATTTATTGCAAGACCCGACTGATGAGGCAAGATGGAGGAAAGGCATAAAAGAACATTCCTCCCCAGTGTAGCAAGAATGTATCTCTCGCCACAGTTATGCCACATATTTTTGCAACTGGTGAATGAGCCTGGATGCAAACATATCGATATTTGGTGTTCCATCGAGCCACAATGTCATTAAATACTTAGTGATCCAACATGCATTCTATGTTGTCATTCACTTTACGTGAGGTTAGGTAAGTTATCACAGGATACTTTGACTTGATTGCACCCATGTGACTAACATATGCCACCACCATAGTGTATCAACTTGGAGTTGAGCATGCAGATTATGCACATTTGCACAATAACCCATATAATGCACCTAGTGTTTATAGGTAGTTGATACCAATGACTGAAGAATTGGTAACTCATGCAAAGCGCATTCGCCTCCATAACTAGAGATGGCATTCGTAATTTTCCATCTTTGAGCACTAGCATCAGTTTGTAATATAACTGAAGATTTACTGACCAATGCTGAATACTGTTCGTCCACCATTGTAACATTGGTAGCTTCAGCTGGTAATAGCATAGGAATGTTAACAATGACCAATATAGTACTTGAGAGGTTACTCCTTTGCACGCTGTAAGTTCTGATAATGCAAAGGCCCAAATTACACAGCTGAAACACAGCTACTATATTGCCAATTACACTTGATGAAGAGAAGGCTGAGTTAACTTCTTTACTCAGCGAGTGGTAGCGGTGTGGAATGAGCTTCCAGTGGAAGTGGTGGCGGCAGGTTTGTTGGTATCATTTAAAAATAAATTGGATAGGCATATGGATGAGAAGGGTATGGAGGGTTATGGTATGAGTGCAGGCAGGTGGGACTAAGGGAAAAAAGTTGTTCGGCACGGACTTGAAGGGCCGAGATGGCCTGTTTCCGTGCTGTAATTGTTATATGGTTATAAGGCTGCTTCATAACAACAAGGTTGTTACAGAAGTCTATTAATTCCAATCTCTTGCCCCAGGGTGAATCACAGACAAATTAATAGTTAAACGTAAATCCCAATAATCAATAACTCTGGTTTGTATCAACTTAAATTTAATTGGATGGATGAGAAACCCCAATTTCTCAAATGTAGTGGCAGAAACAGTTAATTTTAGCAAAAGACAGCATTTAGAATATCATCCAGATAGGCCATAACAAGTGTTTTTGAGCTCTGAGCAGCCCAAGCACCGGTTTTAGTAATTTGGTAAATAAACTGGCAGCTGAAGTTAGCCCATTTTGCAATGCTTTAACTGTTATCATTGCCCCATCCAGATACATTTCAAATATCTCCGGTAATCACCTGTGAATGGGAACTGAGTAGTATGCATCTTTGAGATCGATGCATAAAGATCCTATGAAAATCAGTTGTTAAACAGTAACAAAGTTTCCTATTCTGAAATGTCTATACTGCACATGCAAGTTAAATCAAGGATGAACCGACATCCTCCATCTTTCACAATGAACAAGTCACGCCTGCATCGAACAACAACTCTGGCCATATTTCCGAGCCTGTCTCGAAAGGCAATCCTGGCCGTAATACTAGGCCTGCCTTGAAAGACAACTCTGGCCACAATTCCAAGCCTGCTTGGAACGCTTGTATACTGTGCAGTATAAACCAATCTCATGTTTATCATTTAGTGTCATTTGTACAAAAAAAAGTGTAAATATTACCAACTTGTAAATGGTCCACATGCCCCATGTTTTGGAACGAACCAGACCCACCTACCTCCATGGTTACCGGTGGTCTTATGGTAAGCCCAAAGGCCCCTGATGTGGGTTCTATTTCCATCCTTGATTTGGAACATAGTACTGGTGCGGTGCGTGGATTCCATATTTTTCCTGAGACCGACGTGGGCCTTGGCCTGGAACACCTCTGCTCAGCTTTCAAGCTGCCACCAGCTTCAGTGAACCACTTACTGCCGATGGAGGCGTGGGGTGTGTTGTCGCCGGAACGATGAAGCTTTGCTTGTCGTTGGTACCTTGATTAGTCCGACAGATTTTGCTTCCTCATCCTGTTGGATAGGTCTTATCTGAAGAGAAGATTCGGCGGCTGGTTTCATTTCCTGGATTTTCATGCCCTCTCCAATGTCACCCCAGATAGCGCTGTTCACTGCCGGCACTTTCAGGAACAATTTACAGGTGCACCTGTTCCTTTAACTCTGGCCCTCTCTGGCTTTTCTACCAATGGCTGGAAGCCAACTCTCCCTACAGCAACTCCTTTGTTTGCGAGGCTATCGCAACCCTTCACCCATACGCATGTACTCCTGTATGTTCCACGGACATACTTCCGAGTTTGGAGTCAGTTACACACTGACCACTCGCACTCCCCTCCACAGAGAGGGAGATTTGTAAGCAGCCCTGAAACAGGTGCTGCCGCAGGCCCCTGAGGATACCCGTGCTGATATGGCCCCTTCTACGGACCTATATCAGGAAGGAGCATCATATTTGTGGGATAAACACCCGAGGGCGTTATCCATGCTCCATCTGAGTTTAACCATCTAAGGACATACCCATGAATGTCGGAGTGGAACCCTCCTGGCCTGACTCGTCCGAGTCCACAGGCCCAACCAACTTGCTGTTGGTTTTACCCCCTTTTTGGGGAACCACAGCAATCTGGAAGTCACTGACCGCACTGTCAGCGACTCGGGTAGCGATCCTGACCACCGCCGGCTACCCACACTCCCGCGGTCCGTAGCCGGGTTCCCCGCCGTCTCCGTAGCCAGACTTCCCCGAGTCAGGATTCCTCGAGCCGGGTTTCCTTGTCAGGATTTCGCACCAGATTGTCATCCAGCAGGAACTCTGTAGGAGCTTCCTACAAGCAAAATCACAACCTGAGAGCACGTTTGAAAACTTACCTGCACGATTTACTTACCGCTGGAGGAGCGGCGTGCCTGCCAGTCAGTCGTTGCGTAATGACGCGCATGCGGGCTGATGGCCTTCTTCACGTGGTCAATCACGTGACGCTGAATTAAAATAGAATCATTGTGATGATCCCCCAGATCTCATCAGCATTGTGACTCCTGCATGAGGTTGAGGAGAATTGTGGACGCAGCCAGACCATCACACAAACCAACCTCCTTCCCATTGATTCCATTTATACCTCACGCTGCCACAGCAAGGCCAGCAGCATAATCAAGGACAAGTCGCACCCTGGCCACTTCCTCATCTCTCCTCTCCCATCAGGCAAAAGGTACAGAGGTATGAAAACGCACACCTCCAGATTCAGGGACCGTTTCTTCCCAGCTGTTATCAGGCAACTAAACCATCCTATCACAACCAGAGAGCAGTGCTGAACTACTATCAACTTCTTTGGTGACCCTTGGACTATCTTTGATTGGACTTTGCTGGCTTTACCTTGCACTAAATGTTATTTCCTTATCATGTATCTGTACACTGTAAATATCTCAATTGTAACAATGTATTGTCTTTCCGATGACTGGTTAGCATGCAACAAAAGCTTTTATTTTTTTTTACACTTTAGTTTTTATTGCTTTTATGTATACACAAATAACACACAAATATAACAATGAAACATACAACATTACAGTGAAACATGCAACAGTGCAGCGGGGGGTTCAGTTTACAATTAATGATGCAGCATACAGAACTATTTTCATATTAAAACATTTTCCAATAACTTACATTATTGTCTATAAAATTATAGTGTTGATGTCTTTATTTCTATACCTAATCCATTTTTCCCATTTTCTATTAAACTTGCCTTCTTTCACTCTTAGAGAATATGTCATTTTCTCCATGACAAATATTTCCTGTACTATGTCTAACCATTGTCTAAGTCTGGGTGTGTCCGCTCCAAGCCAGTTTCTTGTAATGGCCTTTCTGCCAGCTGTGAGTAGGACTTTAACCAAGTAATGGTCTTCCTTCAGCACCACTGTATTTATATTACCCAGGTATAAAATGGAACACTTCTTGCAGACTGTACATCCTAATACCTCCGTTAATTCTGGATTCACTCTGTCCCAAAATAGTTCTATTTTTGGGCAACTCCAGAAGATATGTGCATGATTTGCGCCTGTTTGACCACATTGCCTCCAGCAGGTTTGCTGCCTTAGAATTTGCTTGCTTTTTATGTTAGGCGTAATAAAGAAACAAATCAATTTTTTCCAATTAAATTCTCTCCAATTTTGTGAATTAGTGGATGTCTGTAGTGTTACACACATATGATGCCATTCTTCTTCTGAGATTGTGATGTTCAATTCCTTTTCCCACTTAAATTTTACATACAAAAGCTTTTCACTGTACCTCGGTACACGTGACAATAAACTAAACTGTAAGTGGAATGAAAAGGCTCAGAGATTCTGCAGCAGGTTAGACCTGGAACAGAATCCGTGAGCTGATTCCTCAGGTGTCATCAGCCTTGTGGCCCAACAGTGTGCAAGGGTTCGGCTGCAGACACTCTGACAGATTCCATCAGTCATTCTCCAGTCTGAAGAAGGGTCTCGATCCGAAACGTCACCCATTCCTCCTCTCCAGCGATGCTGCCTGTACCACTGAGCTACTCCCACTTTTTGTGCCTATCTTCGGTTTAAACCAGCATTTGCAGTTCCTTCCAACACAGATTCCATCAGATGTGGATATGCATCTGCACATCTTCAGTTGACTGGTGTATCTGGGACACCGGCCTACTTGGTTAAGCTCATCCAACTGTGTTACGCCAGCGACTGAGTGATGAACAACCTGGCCAGCAACCACAACAGTTGCGTCAAGTGGCTGCGATTAGCGGCTACACACTGGCAAACAAGAGATGGATCTTGTTCAGAGAGGCTTGAGTGCTGCTGACTTACTGGAATTGGCCAATTGTCCCTGGGGCCTGTATCTGTGCTGTGATTGTTGTGCAGTGAATTTACACATAAGTCTGGACCTATTATGCTGAGAAGATCAAATTCCACCATGAGTGCTTGTGGAGTTGGATTCTGTTTAAAATCTCTGCAAACGAAAAGCAAACAGCAGTGAGAGGGTTTAAGAAGGATCTGCAGACGCTGGTTTACACTGAAGATAGACACAAAATGTTGGAGAAACTCAGCGGGACAAGCTGCATCTCTGAATAGATGGAATGGTTGACGTCTCTGGTCGAGACCCTTCCTCAGTCTGAAGACATCTCGTGTACTTGTGTCCCAATATATGTGCTCACTGAATGTGAGAGGCTGAGGGATGTTCTACAGACCATTTGTACAATTATGAGGGACATAGATAGAAGGACAGGCTGCATCTCTGGAGAAAAGGAATGGGCGATGTTTTGGGTTGAGTCCCTTCTTCAGTCTGAAGAAGGGTCTTGACCCGAGACGTCACCCATTCCTTCTATCCCGAGATGCTGCCTGTCCCGCTGAGTTACTCCAGTATTTTGTGTCTATCAGCAGTGAGAGGGTGCTGAAGCTGCCACATCATAACATCATAGTTGTTTGATTCATCAAACTGAGGGCAGCAGCGTGGTCCCTTTGGCCTTTTTCCCTTGTCTTATATACTCGGCTCTTCACTGGCTTCTGAAAGCCTCAACAAGCCACCCATTCAATGTGATCTCAATGGACAATTAAAATGTTGTTTACCAGTGACATGTCACGTGTACTGAGCTACAGTGAAATGCTATGTTTTGCAGATCTGAACTGATTGTACCTACCTGACCTCCCAGTTGCCAAACACTTTAACTCCCCCTCCCATTCCCACACTGTCCTTTCTGTCCTGGGCCACCTCCATTGTCAGAGTGAGGCCAAACTCATATTGGAGGAACACATCTCATATTTTGCTTGGGCAGCTTACAACCCAGTGGGATGAATATTGATTTCTCCAACTTCAAGTAACCCTTGCTTTACTTCGCTCTCCATCCCTCCCGCACCCAAGTTGTACCAGCTTCAAAGTCGCCTTGTTGAGTATCATTGTCTGTAACTCATTTTCATCTAGCACACAGCTAACAATGGCCTGTTTCCTTGATCATCATTACTTTTTATGCATATCTTTCATTCATTTGTTCTATATCTCTCTACATCACCGTCTATATCTCTCCTTTCCCTTTCCCCTGACTCTCAGTCTGCAGAAGATCTCGACCCAAAACGTCACCTATTCCTTTTCTCCAGAGATGCTGCCTGACCTGCTGAGTTACTCCAGCTTTTTGTTTCTATCTTTGGCTTAATCCAGCATCTGCAGTTCCTTCCTACAGATCAGATAAATCCAATTAAGTCAACCTCAAGTACAATAAGTAGAGCAAAGGGGAATAAAGTGCACAATATAATTCTCTGGTTTGTAGCACACCAGTCCCATAGACAAATTCCAATGGCTGCAATGGGTTAGAGGTGACTTGGGCAGTAACCTAGTTATTGGTAGGGCCGTTCAGAAGCCTGATGACAGAGATCCTGAGTCTGGTGGAACACGCTTTCAAGCTTCGGTGGCTTCTGACCAATGCGAACAGGGGGATGGTAGAATAACCAGGGAGGGGCAAGTCTTTGATTATGTTGGCTGCTTTTCTGAGGTATTGCGATGTGAATATGGAGTCATTTGGTGTGGAGTCTGTTCTGTGTGATGGACTGCATTTATGTATAGTATCATCTAATTTGTTTGGATTGCATGTGAAGCAGAGCTCTTCACTGTACCTCAGTACAAATGACAATAATAAACCTAAATCTAATATAGAGAATGGCTTCAAAAAATGTCCAGGTAGGTGTGAGTTTTTGTAAGCGAGGGGAGACCACCGCAGGCGTTCTGAACAGTTGCTCCACTGTATTTCAGATGTTTCAATTCCTACTTATATGCATGTTTAAGGGATAAGTGGTTGCTAGTTTGCTGAAAGAATGTTGCTGTCATTTGTTCTCGCGTCACAAGTAGAAAACGGAGCCAGTACTCAGGCTGTGTTTTCACTAACGGAGAGGGCAAAATGCATGAGGTGCAAGATTACAAACTCACAATTTAAAGTTCTATTCATTTTTGAAAATGAGAGATGGCTGAGGTTTAAAATTAATCACAAAATAACAATAACTCACAACATACCCAATCCACCATGCTCCTCTGTTTTACATCTCAGCGCATTTTCTTTTCCAATTACTATCTGCTGCACCACTAACACCTGTTTTCCACCAGTAGTAAATCAGGTTTCACTGCTCCACACTAACTTGCCTTGAATAGAGTGGATAGAGTGATTCTTTTATTTAATAATATTCGGATCTGTATAATTCATATCACAACATGATGTCCAGGGCAGCCTATGGTGACTCAGCGGTCGAGCGACTGCCTTGCAGTGCCGGAGACCCGAGTTCAATCCTGACTACGGGTGCTTGTCTGTATGGGGGTTGTACATTCTCCCTGTGACCTGCGTGGGTTTTCTCCTAGATCTTCGGTTTCCTCCCACACTCCAAAGACATACAGGATTGCAGGTTATTTGGCTTGGTATTTAAAACAAAGTAAAATTGTCCCTAGTGTGTGTAGGATAGTGTTAATGTGCGGGGATCGCTGGACTCGGTGAGCCAAAGGCGTCGGCTTCCATGCCGTATCTCCAAACTCTTTTCATAGATACGGATGAAAATTCTGATATAAAAATTAATTAGAATAGCTTCACACATAGCCACATTCAAATTTAGGCTCTGCAAACCCCGTCTTGGAGAACATGCAGTAATAATTGTCATAATGATATGTAGACCAAAAGGTTTATATATTTAGTCTTGTTAACCCTTCCATACAAAAGCATAAGGGATGATCTGAGTGAGTCACGGAGTCATTTACGCGACAGGCCGGTAGTGACTGACGCGCGACGGTCGTGTGCGTCATCATGTGTCCGCACAGCCGTCTCAAGCGCGTGACATCATTTGAAGATAGACGCAAAATGCTGGAGTAACTCAGCGGGACCGGTAGCATCTCTGGAGAGAAGGAATGGGTGATGTTTCAGGTCGAGACTCTTCTTCAGTCACCCATTGGTTCTCTCCTGAGATGCTGCCGGTCCCGCTGAGTTGCTCCAGCATTTTGTCTCTATCTCCAATTGTCTTGCCTCCTTTCTGGGAGTAGAATTGGGGGCGGATCTGGATCCGTAATGGCCGTGAGCCCCAGGCCAAGCTCGGCGATCGTTTTCCTGCTTCTGCTGCTGTTGGAGGTGAGACGTTGCGCCACGCCAGGGTCTTGGGCCTGTCCCACTTTGGCCGTCAGTTACGCGACAGGACGGTGGCGCGTGAAGATTTAGTGCAGCACAAAGTCCACACTCCTCCACACCACTCCATGCACCCGTCCCGCTACCCACACGCTAGCAGGTCGCGTAAATGACGTGCGAATGACGGCCCTTTGGTCCTTAAGGTGACCATTATGCTCCTATGTAGACTAGTTAAACACTAATCACATATTAATCTTCCCACATTCCTGTCAACTCCCCCCAAACCCTACCGCTTATCCACACAGAAGGGGCAATTTTACAGTGACTCATCAAACTCACTCATCAAACTTCACATAGGCAACAGCAGAGGCCAGGATTGAGCCCAGGTCGCTGGGGTTGTGACCTAATATCTGTGCCACCACACCACCCTAAACTCTGCTGTGAACTGTCCATACTTCACCAGAGTGCCACAGCTAAATTCACAAATTATATATAAATTAGGCCATTCAGCCCAACGAGTCCACTCCACCATTCAATCATGGCTGATAGCTCTCTCCTGCCTCCTCCTCATATCCCTTGATGCCCGATCTAATCAAGAATTGGTCTATCTCTGCCTTAAAAATATCCACTGACTTTGCCTGCACAGTCCTCCCTGGCAATGAGTTCCACAGATTAACTACTCTCAGACTAAAGAAGTTCCTACTCGTCTCCTTTCTAAAAGAGCGCCCTTTAATTCTGAGGCTGTGACCTCTGTTCTTAGACTCTCCCACCAGTGGAAACATCCTTTCCACATCCACTCTATCTATGCCTTTCATTATTCTGTAAGTTTCTAATAGATCTGCTGCTGCACAACTCCAGTGACCAGGATCAATCCTTCTCTGCTGCCTATGTGGAGTTTGCATGTTCTCCCTGTGACTGCAAGTGTTTCCCACAGGTCATAGAGTAATACAGCGTGGAAATAGGCCCTTCAGCCCAACTTGCCCCGACCAACCAACATGTCCCACCTGCCCACTCATGGCCCATAACCCTTTAAACCTATCCTATCCATGTACCTGTCCAAATGTCTCTCAAATGCCATGATAGTACCTGCCTTGACCACCTGCTGCCGGCAGTTCGTTCCATATACCAATCACCCTTTGTGTAAAAATGTTACCCCTCAGTTTCCATTTAACTTTCTCCTCCCTCACTTTAAACATATGTATTTTGGTTCTTGATCCCCCTACTCTGTGCATTTACCCAATCTGTTCCTCTCGTGATTTTGTACATCTCTATGAGGTCACCCCTCATCCTCCTGCTTGTGCTCCGGTTTCATCCCACATCCAAAAGTAAGCGGGTCGCTAGTTGGTTTAGTATAGAGATACAGCGTGGAAACAGACCCTTCAGCCCATTGAGTCTGCACCGAACAGTGATCCCCGCACACCAACACTATCCTGCACAATTTTTACATTTAAAACAAGCCAATTAAACTTTAAACCTGTACATCTTTTGAGCGTGGGAG
Organism: Raja brachyura; assembly: GCA_963514005.1. The sequence continues at coordinate 42,025,287 of OY740802.1, read as the reverse complement.
GAAACTCGAGAACTTGGAAAAAATCCAAGCGGTCATGGAGGGAACATACAAACTCTGAACAAACAAGCACCCGTAGTCAAGATCGAACCCAGGTCTCTGGCACTGTAAGCGCTGTAAGGCAGCAACTCTACCGCTGCACCACCGTGCTGCCACAATTGACCACTATCTGTGGGCGAGTGGTAGAATCTAGAGGAGTTGATGGAACATGGGGAGAATAAAATGGGTTAGGGTAGTATTGGTGCATGATGGGTGGTGCGGACACAATAGGCTGGACAACCGGTTTCCCTGCTGTGTCTCTCCATGGCTCTCCATGTTGACTGGAGTGCGTGTAGACACAAAATGCTGGAGTAACTCAGCGGGACAGGCAGCATCTTTGAAGAGAAGGAATGGGTGATGCGGCATCTCTGGAGAGAATCGGCTTGCCTCTGATGTGAGGAGGGATCCTGAATAGATAACAAAGATAACAAAGTTAGAACAAGGCAGTTCGGGGCGAAGTCAGGGAATAATGATCACACAAGACATTATGCAAACCTGAAGCTCCCACTTACATAACGAAATATGCTTAAATCAAAGGATCAATTGAACATTTAAAAACTGAGGTTGATGGATTTTTGTGAAGCAAAGATATTTAGGTTTATTGAATCAAGGCGGTTAGATGGAACGATGTAATCTAATTGAATAGCAGGGCAAGCTGAAGAGGTGAGCAGTCCACTGCTGTTCACACTTTGTATCAGCTGGTAAATGCACAAGCCAAGAGGATGTGTTAAAGGGAATTATGTCTGATGGATTTGTTAAGGAATACAGTAGGTGTACCTTCAATTGAATTCACAAAGGTTTACAAACAGTTCATCGCATTTTAAAGCAGAATAAAGTAGTATTAGTTTCCAATCCTGCAATAATTCCTGAATCTATTGGACATTAACATCGAAATAGGGGCAGCCTTGATTTTCGAAGAAATTACACTGGGATAATGTGAAGCAGGTATAACTAAACATCTGGCTTTACAAATAGTGGAATGCGGTTAATCAAGCCGCTGTGTTACAGCTTGCATCTCAGAGTGAGGTGTCATACTTAAGAAATAACAATGTTGCCTCAGAATGCGTGAAAAGAAATATACCAACATGGTATCAGGACAAGAGCGGGGAGAGCAGAGATGCTGGAATTGTTCTTAAGAGAACGCAACAAACGAGGGGAGATTTTGTAAAAAGTGGCCATTATTATGAGGTGCTGTGACATGGAGAATAAAGAGAAACCAGGTAGACTAAGAGGCAATGTGGCATGATTCCTGGGTGAGCTCATGTCTTTCATGCGTGCTTTGAAGGGGAGGTGAATGACAGAGTGCAAGGGCCCCCCAAGGAGCCTGCCAACCTTGTGATATCAAGTGAGTCCAACGTGAGAATATCCTTCAGCAGGGTGAATCCATGTGAAGCATCCACCCCAGTCGTGGCATCTGGACAGGTTCTATATACCTGTGTGGATCAATTGGCTGGAATATTCAAAGACTTCTTCAACCTTGCACAACCTTGCCGACTGAGGTTTGCACCCGCTTCAAACAAGCATCTACCCAAGACGAAAACAGTGACCTGCCACGATGACTACCATCTTACTTTGCACTTACATCCACCATAATTAAGTGCTTTGATCGGTTATAGTGCAAATCAGCACCTGCCCCAGAAATTACCTGAAGATAGACACAAAATGCTGGAGTAACACAGTGGGACAGGAAGCATCGCTGGATAGAAGGAATGGGTGCCGTTTCTGGTTGAGAAATGACCTGGATCCACTTCAATTTGTCTATAGGCCACAACCAAAGATCATAGAATTTCACTGTGACTTGTCACATGTGACAATAACGTTTCCATCCATTCATTCATCATGGACCTCTTTATAACAGATTGAGGTTATAGTGGCAAAAATGCCTTGTGATTGAGGTGTCCATTTGTATCGGACAGGCCAGGCCTGGGCTGTGCAATGTTCACAATCTCTTTCAGAAAACAATGTTATTTTATAAGGTTACTAAAAGGATTGAAAATTGTTAAGCAACCTCATAAAAGGTTTTTATTGTTAGTAACTGGCATTGTACAATGGGGCTGGTTGGCAGACAACCTGGTTGGTAGACAGAAGAAGGATCTCGACCTGAAACGTCGCCTATCTCCTTCGCTCCTTAGATGCTGCTGCACCCGCTGAGTTTCTCCAGCTTTTTGTGTAACCCTCGATTCTCCAGCATCTGCAGTTCCTTCTTTAACACTGGTTGGTAGACAACCAGGAGCTCCGGTTTCCTCCCACATCCCAAAGATGTGCAGGTTTGTCGGTTAATCGGCCTCTGTAATTTGGTCTGTAGCAAATGGATGCATAGGTAGGATAACATGGAGCTAGTGTGAATGAGTGTCAATGCTTGCCCTGCAATCGGTGGCCAAAGCGCCCGTTTTCATGTAGTATGTCGTTTTCTGCAATATGTAGGAAAGAACTGCAGATGCTTGTTTAAATCGAAAATAGACACAAAATGCTGGGCAGGCTGTATTTCTGGATAGAATGAATGGGTGACGTTTTGAGTTGAGACCCAAATCAGTCAGAAGAAGGGTATTGACCCGAAACGTCGCCCATTTCTTCCATCCAGAGATGCTGAGTTCCTCCAGCATTCTGTGTCTATCTTTAGTTTTCCGCATAGGCCCAATCGCTCAAGGGGAGATTTGAGATGGCCCAGGGTTTGTTTCACCAAATGTAACTTGCAGTCAGCAGAGAAGGCAGCCACCCTTCAACCGTCACCCTTTTCAGTTCAATCCGCAATGCTACCTGACCGTTTACGAATTCAGTGAAACCAGGCTGAACGCAGTGCCAAGTATAAGTGAGGGATGCAGATCACCTCAATAAATTGTGAAGCTGAATTGAGAAGAATAGGATGGCTACATCCAGTCTGGGCACATTTAGAATAATAATTAATGTAATCTGTTCATTACAGCTGATGTTGGCGGTCCCATTTCTCACAGTGCCAAATGCTTATTTCTGAAATGTCCTGCCATGTTAATTCTTGTAAAATTACTCAATAATGAAGAATCAAGGACACTCCGCCAGGTTTATTGCAGAAGATAAGGCAAATTAGTCGTTTAATTCTTTCCCAATGATGTGCATATTCCACTCCCTCTTGCCATTTTTAGCCAACATTGCTTTGAGCCAGTTTAATTATTTTCAGATTGGAGAAAGGAAGAGTAGGGAGTATTTTGCAGAGTACCGAGTGAATGATTCATCTCGTAGAGTCTCGGCACATCTCCGCTGAAATTATGAGCTCTTGCCATGGAAGTTAGCACTCGGGAAAGTCTGCTCCTTCTGTAAATGATGACTGGCAAATTGCTAATGGCCCACAATCAGCAGAGGACATTATAAACACTTTAAAAAATATGATAAGACAAGCATTTGAAAATTATAACCATCCGTAAGAATATAGGTATTACCATAGAAACGTCTGTGTTCCTGCCAAAGTGTCCATTAGCTCAGCAGATGCAATACATTTTCTGCATTGTTGTTTGTAATGAATTAGCCTGGCCTCATCTGTCATTATGCGACACTTTTCGTGTGTCAATTATACAACTTTTCCTTGCTCTTCTTCAGTTTCTAACTTCAAGCACTGTCAGTGTTTCTTTATTAACTGTCTGAGTTGGATGTTAATACATTGTTATACCTCACTTACTGTACTACCTTCAATGAAGGATGTTTATTGTTTTTGTTCTGCATCTCGGCATCAATGAACTTGTTCTACATAAGGGCAGCACGATGGCGCAGCGGTAGAGTTGCTGCCTTCCAGCACTTGCAGCATCAGAGACTAGGGTTCCATCTGGGTTACGGGTGCTTATCTCTATGTTTTCCCCATGACCTGCGTGTGTTTTCTCCGAGAACATCAGTTCCGTCCCCACACTCCAAAGACGTACAGACCCTGGTGTAGGTCCTGCCATGAGTGATATATAGGATAGTGTTAATGTGCGGCGATCACTGGTCGGTGCAGACACAGTGGACCCAAGGGCCTGTTCTCATGCTGTATCTCTATACTGAACTAAACTAAACTAAACTAATCTGAGTGTTTAATTATGAAAGCAGCTACATGAAGGAACATTGCAAATGCTGGGGTTGGGTTTGGGATGTTGCTGCCTAGTCAGGGATTCACAGACTGTAACAGCTCAGAGAAAGGCTCATTGCCTACAAAGATGTCTATCCAAACTAGACCCATTTGCCTGCATTTGGCTCAATTCCTTATCCATCCTGAACCTGTCCAAATATCTATGAAACGTTGTATTTATACCTACCCGTACAGCTTCGTCAAGCAGATTTTTCCATATTCCCACCACCTGCTGTGTGAAAAGTTGCCCCTCAGGTTCCTTTTAAATCTTTACTCTCTCACCTTAAATCTATGTACTCAGGTTTTAGATGTCCCTTACGTGGGAAAAGACTAGGACCAAGCTCATGACAATTATAGATACATCTACAAGTTCAGCCATCAGCGCCTTACTCTCCAGGTAAAATATATATTAGCCTATCCAGCCTCAGGTCCACAGTCTGTGTAAATCTTTTCTACCTCATATCCCGGTGAATGTCGTTCTTTCTAAAGATGGGCGACCAGCACTTTGAACAGTCAAGCAAATACGGAGTATCTAAGGACATGTACAATTGCAACACAATGTCCCAACTGCTTTACTCAATGCCCTGGTTGATGAAGGCAAGCAATCCAAATGCCTTCATCACCAACCTATCGAAATCTAAACCAACATTTAAACCAACATGTAGAGGAACCAACGAGAGAGCAGGCTGGGAATTGAGTAATGAGGAAGGGTTTGTTAGCAGTTTTGTTGTGCGTGGCCCCATGGAAGAGTGACCATAATATGGTTGAGTTCTTCATTAGGATGGAGAGTGACATAGTTAATTCAGAAACAAGGGTTCTGAACTTAAAGAAAGGTAACTTTGAGGGTGTGAGACGTGAATTGGCCAGAATAGACTGGTAATTGATTCTTAAAGGGTTGACGGTGGATATGCAATGGAAGGCATTTAAAGACCGCATGGATGAACTACAACAATTGATCATCCCAGTTAGGCAAAATAATAAATCAGGGAAGGTAGTGCATCTGTTGATAACAAGGGAAATCAGGGATAGTATCAAAACAAAAGATGAAGCATACAAATTTGCCAGAAAAAGCAGCTTACCAGAGGACTGGGAGAAATTCAGAGTCCAGCAAAGAAGGACAAAGGGCTTAATTAGGAAAGGAAAAATAGATTATGAAAGAAATCTGGCAGGGAACATAAAAATGGACTGCAAAAGCTTTTGTAGATATGTGAAGAGAAAATGATTAGTTAAAACAAATGTAGGTCCCTTGCAGTCAGAAACAGGTGAATTGATCATGGGGAACAAGGACAGGGCAGACCAATTGAATAAATACTTTGGTTCTGTCTTCACTAAGGAAGGCATAAATCATCTGCCGGAAATAGCTGGGGACCGGGGGTCAAATGAGATGGAGGAACTGAGTGAAATCCAGGTTAGCTGGGAAGTCGTGTTAGGTAAATTGAATGGATTAAAGGCTGATAAATCCCTAGGGCATGATAGGCTGCATCCCAGAGTGCTTAAGGAAGTAGCCCCAGAAATAATGGATGCATTAGTGATAATTTTTCAAAACTCTGTAGATTCTGGAGTAGTTCCTGAGGATCTAAGTCGCTAATGTAACCTCACAATTTAATAAGGGAGGGAGAGAGAAAACGGGGAATTACAGACCAGTTAGTCTAACATCGGTAGTGGGGAAAATGCTAGAGTCAGTTATTAAAGATGGGATAGCAGCACATTTGGAAAGTGGTGAAATCATTGGACGAAGTCAGCATGTATTTATGAAAGGTAAATCATGTCTGACGAATCTTATAGAATTTTTCGAGGATGTAACTAGTAGAGTGGATAAGGGAGAACCAGTGGATGTGTTATATCTGGACTTTCAGAAGGCTATCGACAAGGTCCCACATACGAGATTAGTATGCAAACTTAAAGCACATGGTATTGGCGGTTCAGTATTGATGTGGATAGAGAACTGGCTGGCAGACAGGAAGCAAAGAGTAGGAGTAAACGGGTCATTTTCAGAATGGCAGGCAGTGACTAGTAGGGTACAGCAAGGCTCAGTGCTGCGACCCCAGCTATTTGCAATATATATTAATGATTTGGCGAGGGAATTGAATGCAACATCTCCAGTTTTGCGGATGACACGAAGCTGGGGGGCAGTGTTTGCTGTGAGGAGGATGCTAAGAGGCTGCAAGGGGACTTGGATAGGTTGGGTGAATGGGCAAATGCATGGCAGATGCAGTATAATGTTGGTAAATGTGAGGTTATCCACTTTGGTGGATAACATCACAGGGAGGGAGAGGGATGGAGAGAGAGGGCTGGAGAGAGAGAGCCAAAGATAGATACAAAAAGCTGGAGTAAGTCAATCGACATCTCTGGAGAAAAGAAATAGGTGATGTCGAGACCAGTCTGAGGAAGGGTCTTGACCCAAATATTCACCTATTCCTTTTCTCCTGAAATGCTGTCTGATCCGCTGAGTTGCTCCAGCTTTTTGTGTCGTTCTTAAATATATAGAAACACATTTATGTGTGTGTGTATGTGTGTTTATATATGTATATAGAAACATAGAAACATAGAAAATAGGTGCAGGAGTAGGCCATTCGGCCCTTCGAGCCTGCACCGCCATTCAATGTGATCATGGCTGATCATCCAACTCAGTATCCCGTACCTGCCTTCTCTCCATACACCCTGATCCCTTTAGCCACAAGTGCCACATCTAACGCCCTCTTAAATATAGCCAATGAACTGGCCTCAACTACCTTCTGTGGCAGAGAATTCCAGAGACTCACGACTCTCTGTGTAAAGAATGTTTTCCTCATTTCGGTCCTAAAGGAATTCCCCCTTATCCTTAGACTGTGACCCCTTGTTCTGGACTCCCCCAACATCGGGAACAATCTTCCAGCATCTAGCTTGTCGAACCCCTTAAGAATTTTGTAAGTTTCTATAAGATCCCCCCTCAATCTTCTAAATTCCAGCGAGTACAAGCCGAGTCTATCCAATCTTTCCTCATATGAAAGTCCTGACATCCCAGGAATCAGTCTGGTGAATCTTCTCTGTACCCCCTCTATGGCAAGGATGTCTTTCCTCAGATTTGGAGACCAAAACTGTACGCAATACTCCAGGTGTGGCCTCACCAAAACCCTGTACAACTGCAGTAGAACCTCCCTGCTCCTATACTCAAATCCTTTCGCTATGAATGCTAACATACCATTTGCTTTCTTCACTGCCTGCTGCACCTGCATGCCTACTTTCAATGACTGGTGTACCATGACACCCAGGTCTCGTTGCATCTCCCCCTTTCCTAATCTGCCACCATTCAGATAATAGTCTACTCTCATGTTTTTGCCACCAAAGTGGATAACCTCACATTTATCCACATTATACTGCATCTGCCATGCATCTGCCCATTCACTCAGCCTATCCAAATCACCCTGCAGCCTCCAAGCATCCTCCTCACACCTAACTATACCCTCCAGCTTGGTATCATCTGCAAATTTGGAGATGTTGCATTGAATTCCCTCGTCCAAATCATTAATATATATTGTAAATAGCTGGGGTCCCAGCACTGAGCCTTGCGGCACCCCACTAGTCACTGCCTGCCATTCTGAAAAGGACCCGTTTACTCCTACCCTTTGCCTCCTGTCTGCTAGCCAGTTCTCTATCCATATCAATACTGAACCCCCAATACCGTGTGCTTTAAGTTTGTATGCTAATCTCTTATGCGGGACCTTGTCGAAAGCCTTCTGAAAGTCTAGATATAACACATCCACTGGTTCTCCCTTATCCACTCTACTAGTTACATCCTCAAAACATTCTATCAGATTTGTCAGACATGATTTACCTTTCGTAAATCCATGCTGACTTTGTCCAATGATTTCACCACTTTCCAAATGCGCTGCTATCCCATCTTTAATAACTGACTCTAGCAGTTTCCCCACTACCGATGTTAGACTAACTGGTCTGTAATTCCCCGCTTTCTCTCTCCCTCCTTTTTTATATATCTACACTATACTAAGTGGGACCCGTTGGGTCCCATGTTTGCACGGGAGGGCTGGTCCCCCAACGCAATATTCTACATCTCCACAAGTTCCAATATTGGTGGCCAGTTGGGGGGGGGGGGGGGGGGGGGCTTTCTGGAGTGCTAGTATTGGTGTTGTTGGCCGAAGAGACTGGATTACAGGGCTAGTATGGACATTGTGGGCCAAATGGACTCATGGGCTGGCTGCTCAGTCACTCAGGCCTGGTCGGCTGGCACCCCAGTCAATCAGGCCTGGTAGGCTGGCACCTCAGTCACTCAGGCCTGCTGGGCTGGCAGCTCAGTCACTCAGGCCTGGTGGGCTGGCAGCTCAGTCACTCAGGCCTGCTGGGCTGGCAGCTCAGTCACTCAGGCCTGGTGGGCTGGCAGCTCAGTCACTCAGGCCTGGTGGGCTGGCAGCGCAGTCACTCAGGGCTGGCGGGCAGGCAGTTCACTCATGGCTATTCCTTGAAATACCATTTCAAGTAGAGTGCAGGCCACCAAATTCAAATGCCGTTTCATGCAATTTCAAGCAGACTGCAGGCCACCAAATTCAAATGCAATTTCATACCATTTCAAGCAGAGTACAGGCCACCAAATTCAAATGCAATTTCATACCATTTCAAGCAGAGTGCAGGCCACCAAATTCAAATGCAATTTCATACCATTTCTAGCAGAGTGCAGGCCACCAAATTCAAATGCAATTTCATACCATTTCAAGCAGAGTGCAGGCCACCAAATTCAAATGCAATTTCATACCATTTCAAGCAGAGTGCAAGCCATCAAATTCAAATGCAATTTCATACCATTTCAAGCAGAGTGCAGGCCATCAATTTCAAATGCAATTTCATACAATTTCAAGCAGAGTACATGCCACCAGATTCAAATGCAATTTCATACCATTTGGGCTTTATACTCCTGGGCCCCCGGAAGGGGTGTTACCTTCATCATAGTGATTGACAGGCGAGAGGACTAATCAGCTGATCTCAAGATTTTTTATACATTCATAACTATTATTTTTCATCGATTGGAAAAATGCTCGGTGCTGTCTCAGCTGAGGAGGACTGTGAGTAAGATGGCCAAAAATCATGGCGATATATGGTAGCGTTTTTTCTAAAATCAATATACAGCGCAGACAGGAAGTGGTCAAGATGAGACTTTTAGTTAGATAGATAGATGTACACACACACACACACACACACACACACACACACACACATATATATATACACACATTAATATATATATATATACACACATTAATATATATATATACACACATATGTGTGTGTATGTATATGGATGTACATCTAAAGGGCCTGTCCCACTGTACGAGGTAATTCAAGAGGTCTCCCGAGTTTCCCCTGATTCGAACTCAGAGAATTACGGTAATAGCCGTTTGTAGGTACTCGGGGCTCTCGTGGACATTTTTCACAGTGCTGAAAAAACTTCACGAGTTACCGCGTTTACTGAGTACTTGCTGTTAGCGTCACGAGCTGTTACGGGACATCCACAAGCTCCGATGTAGCTGCTATGTACATTCTACGTGCTTACCATGAGTTTGATTTTTTTTTAACTTGGGAGAGCTGTTGAATTACCTTGGACAGTGGGACAGGCCCTTTATATAGGTTCAATTATGTTGCTCTGTAATCTTAGAAGGAGGACTCACATGACTACAACCACGTAAATGGGGTGGGTCTTCATTGAGAGCAAACGACTTATAGGACAATGATACGTATCACTGCAGTGTTTAACCACACTCTAGGACAGTGCGAGATGAAGAAAGAGGTGATGCAGGCTCTCGTGTAAAGATTTAAGGTGGATAACACCACAGGGCTAGATGAGATCTATCCCGAGTTATTGAGAGAGGCATGCAAAGAGATTACAGGGGCCTTGACAAAGAACTTTGTATCCACTCGAGAGTGCAAGAGAAAAGTATACAATATCCAGTACTTTTATAATTTTGTATGTTTCTATAAGATTCCCTCTCATCCATCTAAATTCCAGTGAATACAAGCCCAGTCTTTCCAATTGTTCCTCATATGACTGCAATACCGGGGATTAACCTCGTGAACCTACGCTGCACTGCCTCAGTAGCAAGGATGTCCTTCCTCAAATTAGGAGACCAAAACTGCACACAATACTCCAGGTGTGGTCTCACCAGGGCCATGAACAACTGCAGAAGGACCTCTTTACTCCAATACTCAAATCCTCCCATTATGAAGGCCAACATGCCACTAGATTTCTTCACTGCCTACTCTACCTGCATGCTTACTTTCAGTGGTTGGTGTACAAGGACACCCAGGTTTCGTTGCACTTCCCTTTTTCTTAATCTGACCTTCGACATAATTGCCTCCTTGTTCTTGCCGCCAAAGTGGATAATCTCACATTTATTTACATTATACTGCATCTGCCATGCATCTGCCCACTCACTCAACTTATCCAAGTCACCCTGCAATCTCCTTGCATCCTCTTCACAGTTCACACTGCCACCCAGCTTTGTGTCATCTCTGACACGAAACGTCACCTTTTCCTGCTTTCCAGAGATGCTGTCAGACCCATTGAGTTACGCAAGATTTTTGTGTCTATCTTCGGTTTAAACCAGCATCTGTAGTTCCTCCCTGCACTCTGGGAATTGGGAATAGGCTGGACTGTGCTTTTTCAGTTGGATCGGATGCCCAAAATACCTCCTCCTCCTCTGCTGTCGATTCCTCTGATCCTGTTTTTTATTTATTTGTCTTTGATATCTGGCTGTAGCCAGCAAGATGAGCTTACTGTCTACTGCCCATCCATAATTGGGACATTGGTGAACTGAACTCTAAAATCTCTGCTGTCTTTCTGGTGAAGGTACTCTCGCAGTTCTGTCTTCAAGGGAGATGTGACTCTAACCCCCTGCACTATTTTCCGTTTGATGTCCATTGCCTTGAGTTTACCAAGGCTCTTCGACACCATATGGATATTTCAATGGATAATGTTAAGGCTCGGATAGATAGATTCTTGATTAGTACGGGTGTCAGGGGTTATGGGGAGAAGGCAGGAGAATGCGGTTGGAAGGGAGAGATAGATCAGCCATGATTGAATGGCAGAGTAGACTTGAAGGGCCGAATGACCTAATTCCGCTCCTATCATTTATGACCTTATGACCTATGAGCATACTTTCTCAAGCACCGCCTCGATGTCAAGGAGTTTAGTTGAATTAAGTTTAGTTTATTGTGCGCTACCCAGTCATCGGAAAGCCAGCAGATAATTACAATCGAGCCATTCACAGTGTACAGACACATGACAATGGGAATAATGGGAATAACGTTTAGTGCAAGATAAAGCCAGTAAAGTCACATTTCTATACCTTTTTCCCGATGGGAGAGGGGAGAAGAGGGAGTGGCCAAGGTGCGACTCATCCTTGATTATGCTGCTGCCCTTGCAGATTCAGCATGAGGTATGAATGGAATCAAGGGAAGGGAGGCTGGTTTGTGTGATGGTCTGGGCTGCGTCCACAATTCTCTTCATTGTTCATGACATTTTTCATCACTTTGCTAATGAGTGATTGCTGCGTAATTGGCCAAATTGGACTTGCCCTTCTTGCTGACGTGACATTGATGGAGTAATGTTCCACATTATTGGATCAATGAAACCACGCTGAGATGGCATGTTCTGCCTCTGTTCTACAGCTGGGATGTGGTCTGGTCCCAGAGTCTCTAGTGTATCCAGAGATCTCAATTTTCCCTCATGATATATGATGTCAATCAAACTGGCCAGAGACCAGGAGACACAAGCGACTACAGATGCTGGCATCTTAAGGAAATTAGCAACTTGCTGGTGGAACTCAGCAGGTCAGGCAGCATCTGTGGAAACAACAGAGAGACAAAGTTTCGGGTCCGGACACTGCTTCAAATTGAGGCAGCACAGGGGACAATGCTGGAGGGAGGTGTGGGAAATGGATGGGGCAAGAACACACTACCATAGGTCGCTTATTTTCCTTTGTCCACTAACCACCACCCCACATTGTCTGAAGAAGGTTCTTGACTCGAAACGTCACCCATTCCTTCAGCTGCCTGTCCCGCTGGCTAACATCAGCTGCCTGTCCCACTGAGTTACTCCAGCAATTTGTGTCTATCTTCGTCTCAAAAACGATCTTGGGTACACTACACAGAATCTGTCCTGTGATATCTCCTTACACTAAATCCCATACAATATGGAGAAAGGTAAAATTACTTGCCCCATTGGCAGGAACACATTCCGCTACTGTATGTGCGATTCTTTGCTTTGGGTTTTTCCTGCTTTGGTTTTACGATCATTTACCTAAGTTTACCTTCATTTACCTGAAGCAGTTTGGGCATTAGTCTACATTACAAGTGGCATTTGTGATATTTTTGGTGATAAACAAATAAATTAATTTTCTGTTGTAACAGGCCGAGCGTTCTTAGTCGTTTTATGTTTGTGAAGAGGTGGTGGAACAAACGCTGCCAACATTGATTTCAGATCACTCCCATGGGGACCAGTGGAGATGGCATTGCAATCATCATTAACACACTGCAAGTAATAGGACTTCTGAACCATAGGCTATCAAATGTGAATCATGTCCCACTACAGCAAGGAGGGACCAAATTCAACAAATTATTTATTGTATCCAGACGAGTGTTTACAGTTTACTGCTTAGCTTATTGTTACGTGTACCAAGGCACAGTGAAAAGCTTTTGTGACCTGCTAACCAGTCAGCGGAACGACAATACATGATTACAATCGGGCCATTTAAAGTGTATAGATACATGATAAGGGATTAATATTTAGTGCAAGGTAAAGCCAGCAAAGTCTGATCAAGGATAGTCACCAATGAGGTAAATAGTAGTTCAGCACTGCTCTCTGGTTGTGGTAGGATGATTCAGTTGCCTGATAACAGTTGGGAAGAAACTGTCCCGGAATCTGCAGGTGTGCGTTTTCACACTTTTGTACCTTTTGCCCAATGGGAGAGGAGAGAAGATGGGAGAGGAGAGGTGTCCTTGATTATGCTGCTGGCCTTGCCGTGACAGCGTGAGGTATAAATGAAGACAATGGAAGGGAGGTTGGTTTGTGTGATGGTCTGGGCTGCGTCCACAATTCGCTGCAATTTCTTGCGGTCTTGGATGAAGCTGTTCCCAAACCAAGCTGTGATGCATGCTAATAAAATGCTTTCTATGGAGCATCTGTAGAAGTTGGTGAGAGTTGTAGGGGACATGCCAAACTTCCTAAGTCTTCTAAGGAAGTTTGCTTGCTTGGTTGACGCTTCAATATGGGTGATCCAAGATAAGTTCTTGGTGATATTGACTCCTAGGAATTTGAAGTTTTCAACCATCCCTACTTTGGCACCGTCAATGCAAACTGGAGCATGTATGCCGGTTGCCTTCCTGAAGTCGATCACTACCTCCTTTGCCTTGTTGACATTGAGAGAAAGATTGTTATTCCTCATTATTTGATATCCGGATGTTGATTTGAAGAGAGGCAAAAGAAGAATTCGGTTTTGGGGACAATTATTATCTTATATAAAGCATTTTTACCTTTTATTGGGTGTAATCCACTCTAACATTCAGAAGGCTCCATGTTCAGAGCACACACTATAGTTTCCAAATCTCTGTAGGTTTTTGTCCCTGAGAACTGGATCATGTTGTACACTGTAATAATGGAATGGAAGGAGAAATCCTTTGTCTCATCTCTAATTAGAATTTTCGAAAAAATATAAATTGACTGCCATCACCTAGTTTAAAATATTTCCATTCAATTATTTTTGATGTACGTTAATGACAGACTTGAAGGAACACCATGCTCTGCAGCCCGTTGAATCTGCTATTATCCCACATATTTTATTTAACACCAAAAATAATTGCAATCAATTATTTACAAAAATACACGCAAAAATACAAAAATTACAAAATAAACAAATATTCTTAAATATTTAAATAACTATTTCCCCGTCCTTATTGAGGATTCAGTCTGAAGAAGGGTCTCAACCCGAAACGTCACCCATTTAATTCTCTCCGGAGATGCTGCCTGTTCCGCTGAGTTACTCCAACATTTTGTGTCTACCTAATTGCGGATACATTCTACTCCCCGCAGTGGCCATCCCACATCAACCCAACCATGACAAGTATCTTCCTCTTCTGTCCATGACGTTTTTACAATTCCATTCAGAGTTGGGTGTGCTTTCTTAAGGCAGTTGTGGAATCTGGGTCAATCAATGTTTCGGATGCAGAAGGGCAAATGTGCCATTTGAAAAGGGTCGAGGGAGAGTTCGAGTGATGGATTGGATTGAGCCTCTTGGTCCATTTTTGCTAAACTGAAAAGGAGCTGACAGCCAATTCCAGAATCCAATTAAGAGACCTGTGTGGGCTTTCTTTGGGATCTCCTGTTTCCTCCCACGATCCAAAGACATACAGATTTGTAGGTTAATTGGCTTGGTGTAATTGTAAATTGTCCATGGTGTGTGTTAGTGTGCAGGGATTGCTAGTCGGCACGGACTCGGGGGGCCGGAGGCATGTTCCCGCGCCGTATCTCTAAACTAAACTAAGCTAAACTATTAGTCGGACAAAACGGCTTGATTCTGAAACTCTTCACAATTGAGTCCAAACTGGTAGCCTATCTCAAATCGGACAGAGTTGAAATGCTCTGAGTTCATCCAAAGCCCTGGAGATACAAGGAATTGCAGGTGCTGCAATCTTGAGCAAAACACAATGTGCTGGATTAACTCAGCAGTTCATGCAATATCTGTGGAGGACATGGTCAGGCGACATTTCGGGTCTGGACCCTAGCACCCATTCCCCTTGAAGAAGAGTCGCAACCCAAAAATGTTGTCCTCCATGCCTTCTAGATGTTCTGCCTAAACTAGGCTAAACGTTCAATTTCTGCATGTCATCACCACCATGGTCAGAGTGTGGGATCTCACTTCCCCCTCCAGCCTCTGGGTCCTCATCTGGGTCAGAGATGACCAGTACAAGAGGGACAGGTTGAACCTAAACTAGAGGGGAACCAATATCCTGTCCGGTAGGTTTGCTGCGTTAAAGCGGTGGGTTTAAACTAGATTTGCTGTGGAGGTGGGATCCAATGCAGGAATGTGGCAAGTGAGAAGCTGGAAGTCATTAGGGATTGTGATGGACAAAGGTTTAGTGCACGCAATCGCCATGACAGGGAGTGAGGAAGGGCTGTTGGATTGATTTGCAATTATTTTAATGTGAGAAGCTCGACCGGTAAAGCAGACAAACTCCTACCATGGATGGGTACGTGCGACAGGAATGTTGTAGCCATTACAGGAACCAAGCTCAGAGAGGGACAGGACTGGCAGCTTAGTGTTTCAAGATACAGGTGCTATATGAGATAGAGGTGGGGGGTAAAAGAGGACGGGATTTGCTTTATTGATAATATCACGGCAGTGGTCCAAGATGACATTAGTGATGGTTCACCCAGTGAGTCTGTATGTGTGCATTAAGCTGAGCAAGGCTTTCAACAAGGTTCCTCATGGTAGGCTGCTCTGGAAGGTTAGAGCACATGGGATCCAAGAAGAGATAGCTGAATGGATAGAAAATTGGCTTCATGGAAGAAAGCAGAGGGTGATGGTGGAAGGTTGCTTTATGGATTGGAAGCCTGTGACTAGCGATGTGCCTCAGGGTTCGGTGCTGGACCCGTTATTTCTGTCATCTATGTCAATGACTTGGATGAGCGTGTGCATGGCAAGATGAGCAAGTTCGCAGATGACACTAAAGTGGGTGGTATTGTGGATAGTGAAGAGCTTGGACCGGTGCAATTTGTGAAATGTGTTCAGGAAAGTTTCCTCAGGCAACGTGTAGAGAGAGGGCACTACATGGAAGAGCGCAAAGCTGGATCTACTTTTAGGAAATTGAGAAGGGCCAGTGACTGAAGCGTCTGTGGGGGAGACTTTTGGAACCAGTGATCACTGTTCTCTGTGGCTGAAGACAGGGCAGGCCCACAAGGTAAAATTCTGAATCGGGGATAGAGCCAACTTTGATGATATTAGGCAGGAACGTGCTCAAGTTGATTGGAGTAGGTAGTTTGCAGGCCAAGGAATGCCCCGAAAGTGCTGATGCTTTTGAAAGTGTGGTGACAAGAGTTCAGACTCAATTCTTCAGATTGAAGAAGGGTCTCGACCCAAAACATCACCGAATAGCGGCACCTAACGTGATGAATAAACAGTTCCTATATTCAGACAAGTTAGGTTATAGGTTATAGATAGATATGCTTATGTGGCAGCACACTCCCCTTAACCCCATGATGTCACTTGACAGCCCTTGTAACCACTGACGAGGGTTCGACCGCAAGTGGTCTGAATATCAGCTGACGCTACAGGACCCCCCCCAGAAACAGAGGAAGAAATAGAACATGCTAACCTTCTACAAGAAGGTGTGCAAGCATGGTCGAGGGCAGCTCCTCATGTGGGTCAGAGCACCCCAGCCATGGGTCGGGATGGTGGGGCCCGTGGGCGTAGTCGACACTCTGGCTTTGGCCCATCCTGGCCGTATGCTGAGGGGTGCGAGGAGACCAGTGCAAAAGCCCACAAGTTTGACGAGACAGTCGCATCTCATCGACCAGCAGGGGATCGTGTCTTGAGAAATACGGCAGCCAGTAACAATGCAAACAAAGAAAAAAAGAATAAACTAATTGCTAAACACGGCGAGGTAATTACAATGTAAAAAAAGTGAAAAGAAACAATACTACAGTGAGCAAAAAAGTCCGAAGTGGTAGGAAAGTAAAAGTGCAAATTGTCCAATGTCTAGTGTCCATGATGCAGGATGGGTAGCTGTGCTGGAAAACTCGAGGTTGCAGTGACACCATCCGACCTGACGTGGCGCTGTTGCCAGCGATCAGGCTGCAGGGACGGCATCTGGCCAGTAGGTGGCACTTTGGACGGAGGTCGGACTGCAGTGATGGCATCCGGCTGGAAGTTGGCGCTGTTGGCGGCGGTCAGAGAAGGTCGAGCGTCGCTGCCAGCCGGCCACGGCGGCCATTTTTGCAGTTGGAGCGGCGGCCATGTGGTAGTAGGCCGCGGCTGCCATTTTGGCGGCCGGCTGAAGCAGCCTTTAAAGGCGGCCAACTGAGGTAATTCGCGGATGCGTGCTGGGCGGCCGGCATCGACGGGCCTTGCTCCACCTTTGCAGGTAGGGTCTCCACCCACCGTCGCCGGTGTCCTCGGAGACCGGCTGTACTGCCGCACCCTCCGCGGAGACTGGAAGTTGCCAGGGAATCCGTCGTGGGACCACCGACTCATGATTGGCCGAGGCTCCACCTCGATGCTGGGCAAATGCCCGGGGATCTTCGGGCAGCCGCCCCAGGTAGGCCCGCTCTATCGGAAGGCTAGGCCTTGAGCAGCGGCCGGCAGGTTAATGGGCAGGTCCGCTCTCTACCCGCTCCCAGGGCCAGCAGGCAGGTGACAGTGATGCTGGGGGTGGGGGACTGCTAAATGTGCAGCTCCTGGCTTGCAGCGATGCCTGGTGGGGAAGTGACGGCAGCTGGGCCTCTCAGTTCCGGTTGGCAGCAGCTGGTGGGGGAGTGGCGGCAGCCGCGGCCTCTCAGCCGCGGTGGTTGATCCGGGCGGGTGATGCAGGAGAGATTGGCGGCCGACAAACAAGGCCCGGACTGCACCCATCCACCCGGGCGGCCTGCAGCATACGTTACGGCAGGGCTGGGTTGGCGGCAGCATCGTTCAGCAGGGCTGGGCTGTTGGCTGCAGACATCAGCTCTCCCGAAATCCAAAATCCAAAATCGGATCGGCGGGGTCGCCAATGTAGCGGCACCAAACGTGGTGAATAAACAGTTGCTATATTCAGAAAAGAATAGGTTTGAAATACATACTCATTTGATCCTCTAACATATTGTCATTACTGCTGCAGCTGAGCGAGGGTGATGTCCCGAGCACAGCTACCTGTCGACTGGGCTGATCTCAAGGTGAGACCTGCTTATGTAGGACACTCCCCTTAACCCCATGACATCACGTGACAGCCCTCATAACCACTGACGAGGGTTCGACCGCATGTGGTCTGACTATCAGCTCACGCCACAACCCATTCCTTCGATGCTGCCTGTCACATTGAGTTACTCCAGCATTTTTTTTCTATGTTCTTCACCAGAGTCAGGAAGGCCTAATAAACGGAAGCATCTCCTTCCATCATAGAATAATTGTGTGTGCTTGGTGAAATGCACCAAAAATCAAATGGAGAATGACTGATAAAGGATTAAAGATGGAAAACATTCAATGGCAAAAATCGTTAGTGCACACAGCTTACAAATTTGAAGAAACTCTTCATATCCTAGACTTAACAAACAATGAGACTGAATATAAGTGCAAGGTGGGGATAATACATTGGTTCTACTCATCTGGAGTATTGTGCCCCAATGTGGATGCCGTTCTTTGGGAAGGATGTGAAACCTTTGGGAAGGGTGTAATATGATTCCAGGGATGCGAGGGAGACTAGAAAAGCTGGTTCATGTCAGGAGTGCCTTATCAGGGCAACAGTTACGTCCAAGTGCTGGAGAAGTATCTGGAGAATTATTGGAAAGAAATAATGTGCAGGGCTCCATGAAAGGGAGGGGGAGTGAGACAAGTTGAACTACCCATATGTGGAATCAGTACAGACATGTCGAGCCCCATATCTGAGGATGTGCTGGTTTTGGAGAGGTTCCAGAGGAGGTTGACAGGAATGATCCGAGGAATGAGTGGGTTAGCATATGATGAGCGTTTGACAGCGCTAGGGCTCTACTCACTGAAGTCTAGAAGGTTGAAGGGGGACCTCAATGAAACTTACAGAATAATGAAAGGCATAGATAGAGTTGATGTGGAAAGGATGTTTCCACTGGTGGGAGAGTCTGGGACCAGAGGTCACAGCCTCAGAATTAAAGGGGACCCTTTTAGAAAGGAGGTGAGAAGGAACATCTTTAGTCAGAGGGTAGTTAATCTGTGGAACTAGATTTACAACCTCCACAGAGGGTTGTGCAGGCCAAGTCAGTGGATATTTTTAAGGCAGAGGTAGACAAATTCGTGATTAGAACGTGTCTCAAGGGCTGTGGGGAGAAGGTAGGAAAATGGGATTACGAGCCAAGGATCAGCCATGAATGAATGGCGGAATGGGCTTGATGGGCTGAATGGCCTCCGCTTGTGAACTTGTGAACATGATGGATTGAATGGTTTCTTTCTTTGCTGTGACCACCCTGTGATTCTGTGAAAAGGATAGCATAGAAGCTGAAGACCTTTGAATACTCGAATTCAAGAAAGGCTTTGAATTTTTTTTTGCTGCAAATTGTTTGCACGTGAAATCAGTCATGAGCAGTTTTGATTATTCATTTTCACATATCTGGGTATCATTAGCAAAACCAGCATCTGATTTTGTGTCTAGCCCCTTATCTCACTGCCTCATGAATCTGGCAACAAGGCAGGGGAAGAATTGCAAAGGCCATTGGGCTTTGTGGAGATAATGGACCTCAACAGCACCACAAATTTGTCATCAGTCGTTCAGTTGCATTGCAAGTGGCCTCATTCAAAATTCAAAGCAGGCAGGCTATGAACTTTGCTGTTACTTCCATAATATCCATGTTGCCACTGCCTCATTTATAAGCGTAAATGGGGAAGCAGGGACACCAAAGTTGACCCTCATAGCTTATCTTTGAAGCCCTTCATCTCTTGCCAATTGAGAAATACAATGACCAACATTTCTTAACAAGGTCAAATTACCCCATTACAAAGTCCATTACTTAATATGAGGTGTTAAATAAAATACCATTGAATATTACATATAAATGCTAAACCATTATGGCATCTGAATATATTTAACAGTGACCTTTCTCCAACTCTTAAAATTAAATATTACATCATCTTGCTTAAATCCAAATGTGCTTATAAAATGATAGATTGAAAACAACCACGGAAGTTTGTATCGAAGTATTCATTTATTAATAGTTGCTTCTCATTAAATCAGGCGCTCATTTCTAACTGTAATTCAGATGATTTCTTGCCCTTCTTTTAAACTCTAATTACAGTATTTTAATTTTTAATTGATGGTACTGATTTGTGAATAGTATGTCATTATGAAGAGAGAACATACATTTTCTGGCAATTTCCACTGGAGGAAAGACATTCGACAATCTACAACCCCAAAAAAA
Organism: Raja brachyura; assembly: GCA_963514005.1. The sequence continues at coordinate 42,005,059 of OY740802.1, read as the reverse complement.
TACTGAAGGTCTAAATTTAGCAAGAAACATTGGCCATTCTTTATACATCTGCCAACATTCCTCAGCTCAACATCTTGTGGCTTTGGAACGTCAGTGCAAATGGAGCTACCAAATTTGCAGTTAGCTTTTTGTGTCAGGCTCGTCAATTATGTACTCTTGGATCCCAGGAAGATAGTGGATTAGGTGGGAATTCACCCGGAACAACAGTGAACAGCTCCGCCATCCACTGCAGCCCACCAAACCTCATTAAAAAACAACTGAATGGAAATGCTGCAAAATGACAAGCCCTTAATCCTGTTAATATTGTCACGATCAGAGGTTGGATAACTAGTTGGATAAGTAGATCAATGCAAGGGAGGGAAGCAGAGGGGGACAAGGCCAAGTCACACCAGATGGCTCCGCGAACCGGCAGCCTCGCCAGCAGCGTGTTTGTCCTTTCGACTTTTTTTGTTTTTTCTTTGTCTAAATGTATGTCTGAATGTATGTTTTACTTCGGAGTCGCGTGAGTGACTTCGTGATGACCCCGCCAGCATATCGTCGCTCGAATTGAAGTCGACAAGCTGGGGGGGGGAGCGCGTTCCTCTACTGGCAGCTTAAAAAGGACCAACAGGTAAGAAGCAGGGTTTCGGCCCGAAACATCGCCTATCTCCTTCGCTCCTTAGATGCTGCTGCACCCGCTTAGTTTCTCCAGCCTTTTGTGTACCCTAAGTTTTACTAACCTTGAGTTGGTTGGTCTTTATATTGTGTTTGAATCCTTTGCAAAGACTCCATGGAGAGAACTCGGAGCAAGAAGAGGGCTGCTTTTAAGCATGCCATTGAAGACCGCGGGACTTCGGAGCGAGGTCAGCGGCCAACATCCCCGGAGCTGGCCGTTGAGTTTTCGGCAGCACCCGTACCTCGGGCCGGGAAGACAGCGCGGAAGTCGGGGAGCCCCGCTCAGTTGGGACCCGACTCTCCACCACTACAGTCCAGGAAACTGCAAACTGGCGGGAGGACCACGTGGGAGTAGGGTAACCAAGACCCCGACTCTCCAGCGCTTCAGTCCACACGACCGCGGACTAGCGGCAAAACAGTGCGGAAATCAGTGAGCCCCGTTCAAACGGCAGGCCCCGGCTCACCGCCTCAGTCCGGAAGATTGCGGATGGGTGGTAAAGCCGCACACGTCGAGTAGCCCCGCTGGAGTGCTGGCGCCGACTTTCCGCCACATCAGTCCGGAAGACCTCGGAATAGCGGCAGGCCCGCGCAGATGTCGTGTAGCCCCTGGAGCGGCTGGCATTGACTCCACACCGTCTCAGTCTGGAAGACCGCGGACTGGCGGTAGATCTACAAGGAAGTCGTGTAGCCCCGCAGGAGCGGCAGGCACCGACTCTCCACCGCCTCAGTCCGGAAGGCCACGGACAGGCGGCAGATCCGCGCGGGAGTCGTGTAGCCCCGCTGGAGCAGCTGGCACCGCATCAGTCCCATAGACATCACTCTGATGGGGTGCGGACTGGCGGTAATGACCCCATTGATTCTGCAGAATCTGGGGAAGACGACCTGCCGTTTGCAGATAGCAACGGGGATCGCATAACCCACATGGAGCGGATGATGGAGCAGCTGCTCCAGAGGGACCTACTCCAGCAGGAGCATGCGTCCCGTGGATCATTCAGGTCCATGACAGGCCCCTTTCCAAGGCTGTCCAACATCTCTCCCTCCTCGGAACGGAGCGCCAGAAGTCAGGGTTTGCCTGACTTGGAAGTGGGGTTGACCGAAGACCCTAAGTTGCATGGGATGCAGGAAGAGGAACTTCTGGGGATGGTGTCAAAATTCGCACATCCATCCCAGAAAGGGCAACCTCTTCAACCACGGCTAGCGGCTAGTATTAATTACATGACCACATACCAGCTTCAGGAACAGGTAATTACGGACACCACAGGCAAGTACCTGGCCCCGGAAAACTGTGTGTCGTTGAATGTACCAACTGTCAACACACCCATATGGGGGAATATAAGCCCTGGGATAAGGGCACAGGAACTGAAAATCCAGAAAATCCTCAAATTACTGACCTCAGGGATTACTGCGTTTGCCAGGTCAATCGATGGTGTGGACATGATGGAAGAGCAGCCGGATGCCTTAGCCCTGCTCTGTAACACGCAATATGAGATCAATTGCTTCAGAAAAAGCTCTATCCGGCCCACACTCAACCCCAAATGTGCGGGGTTGTGAAAAACTAGCGCTACGCCGTCATCAAGCTTGTTGTTTGGGGATGACCTGCCCAAACAGGTCAAAGACCTAGATGAGGAAGCAAAGGCAGTCGGCATAATAAAACCGCCTTCCTCTAGCAGGCCACCAGCGTATTGACGGCAGCATCCATATGCAACACCCAACAGACCCCAGTTTCACCCTGATAAGGTGACGGGTGCAAACCCAAAGGTCGCGCCTCACCCACAGAGGTATTTTTTAGGCCAAGGCCCAGAGCGACCCCCTTGGAAAATGTGTCAACCCCACACCACAGCACCACAACATCCCAGGAACCAAGGACGGAAGGTCAAGCCCCACCGGTAACTATGGAGGTAAGGGGGTCTGGTTCCCTTGGGAATTCTGCATGTCTAACCTCACAAGTGGGAGGTAGGTTGCATCTGTTTGGGGATACATGGAGCTCCATAACTTCTGACCCTTTTATATTGCACAGTATTCAAGGTTACGAAATTGAATTTATAAACAAACAACTTCCCCCCAGTTCAACATGTACCTAGCCGGAAGTTTGTGCTTTCTCAAACAGAGAAAATGGAAGGACATACAGAACTATTCAGACTATATACAAAGGGGGTAATAGAAAAAACTGTACATGAACCTCTTGAGTTTGTATCCAAAGTCTTTACCAAAACTAAAAAAAGATGGTGGATGTCGTATTATAATCGACTTAACTCAACTGAATACCTTTGTGCAATATACCCATTTCAAGATAGAAACATTTGAAACTGCAAGTAACTGATTTCCAGAGGGTACTTCATGGCCTGCATCGATCTAAAAGATGCATACTATTCAGTACCTATATACAAAGATCACAGCAGATATTTGAAATTTGTCCGGATGGGGCAGCTGTGGCAGTATAGATCACTGCCTAATGGACTTACAACAGCCCCCAGGTTGTTTACCAAAATATTGAAACCAGTATTGAAATCTCTACGGAGACAAAACCACATAGTCAAGGCCTATCTTGATGACATACTGATTGTGCGGGAAACCTTGGAATTGGCTAAACTAGCTGTGACAGCCACCAAGTCACTGTTTCAAAAGCTGGTGTTCGACATCCATCCAGACAAATCCAAATTAACGCCTACTGTCGTTATGGACTATCTGGGATTCACGATTAACAATAATATGATTATTACTTTCCCAAATAACAAAGCGGCAGATATTATAGAGGCATGTAATAGCCTTGCTTGTGCCAGGAAACCGACTATTCAACATGCTGCCAAGGTAATTGGGAAACTTGTAGCTACATTTCCAGCTGCACGATTTGGACCATTGCAATATCAAAATTTACAAAGAGCAAAAATCTTAGCACTAAAAACCAATGCTGGGCATTTTGATAGACATATGCAGCTACCAACCAAAGCAAGAAATGAGCTACGATGGTGGATTAGCAGCATCCAAGACTGTTTTAATCCCATCATAGTTACAAACCCTTCAGTCGTGTTGCAAACTGACGCTAGCGCTCACAGCTGGGGAGCTACCGACACCACGTCTAGTTGTGGCGGCAGATGGGATTTGCACAAATCTACATTTCTCCAATCACGAGGTATCAACTATTTGGAAGTGCTGGGAGCATTTCACGAACTACAGGCTTACTGTACAAATATGCATCATACGCATGTTCGTCTGCAAATAGACAATACCACAGTGGTGGCATATTTAAACCATATGGGTGGTATCAAGTCGATATCTTGTGATGAATTGGCAAATATAATTTTGCACTGGTGCATTGAAAGAGATATTTGGATTTCAGCTACATACCTTCCGGGTAAGCTTAATACAGTGGCGGACACCAGGTCAAGAATATTCAATGACAACACCGAATGGATGTTGAACCCCCAAATATTTGCTAACATTATAGCTCAGTATGGAACACCAGATATCAACCTATTTGCATCCAGATTGAACCATCAGATACCAACATATGTCTCTTGGGAACCAGACCCTGGGGCAGTAGCGATGGATGCTTTTTCGCTACATTGGGGGAAATTGTTCTTCTATGCATTTCCCCCTTTCTGCCTCATCAGTCGGGTATTGCGGAAAACCCAGTTAGATTCTGCATCATGAATACTGATAATACCCGACAGGCCCACACAGCCATGGTTTCCGGTGGTCCTCGACATGGTGAAGGAACCATGGGTGCAGGTTCCTAAATACCCAAACATCCTGATACATCCCATATCAGGGGAGAGTCATCCATGCCATGGTTATCTGAACCTGTTGGCTTGCAGGTTCTGAAGAGACCTTTGTTGGAATTCAGGCTGTTGAACAGGACCATGGACATCATTACAGCGTTGTGCAGAGAGTCCACAAGGAAGCAATACCTTACCCATGTAAGGAAATGGGAGGTCTTCTGTTCCTGGACTAATATCACCTACGACTCTGCCACCATCACAGATGTGCTGGAATTCCTCGCGGGCCTTCATGATGAGGGCCTCAGCTACAGTGCCATCAATAGTGCTAGGAATGAATTATCGTCCTACCTCAGACTTGGAGTGGGATCCCATCTGTGGGTGGTGAAACTTTTGAGGGGTATTTTTAATTCCAACCCTCCAAGACCACGATACACTATGACCTGGGACATAGGGGTAGTGTTGTCCCTACTCAGGAGTTGGTCACCAGTTTCAGAACTCCCACTGGCAAAACTAACCTATAAAGTGGTGATGCTGATGGCACTTATTACAGCTCAGCGTGTCCAGACCCTCCACAAACTGAAATTGGACAGGATGGTCTCGACACCCACCAAGGTAACCTTTATCATTGATGAGTTACTTAAACACCATAGACCTGGAACAACCGGTCATAAATTGGAATTCCACGCATATCCCATTGATGTATGCCTCTGTATAGCCACCCATCTCCGACATTATATTAATGTCACTCAAAATTTAAGGGGATTGGAAACAGGTCTGTTCATCAGTTTTAAACGCCCGCACAACAGGGTAACTGTGCAGACTATTTCCAGGTGGCCCAGGGTGGTGTTGGGTGCAGCAGGGGTAGACACTGATATTTTCAAATCTCATTCTACCAGGGCTGCGTCCACATCAGCGGCGAGGACCATGGAGGTACCCATGGACCATGTCCTCGCAACAGTTGGCTGGGCCATTGAAGACACGTTTCAACGGTTTTATAATAAACCTGTGGCCACTCCCGCGATGTTTGCAGATACTGTTTTAAGCTCTGTTCCCTGAACGGTCCCCGAAGTCAGGGGTTTTTTGTTTGTATTAATAAATACGTTATTATTTTTCAGCTTTGTTTCAAGTCTGACATACGTTAACATACTTCCTCCATCAGTTATTACGGCAGTGTGTGAGCATGGTCGTGGTCCAGGGCATGAAATCACAGAGCTTTGAAATCTTTACAAAGTCACTCACGTGACTACAAAGTAAAATAGTAAGAATAAACGAGAACTTACCAGTCTGAAGTTTGATCCTTATTTTATGAGGAGTTACACTGAGGGATTTTGTGCCCTCCGCTCCCAACCCTCTATCATAAGGTCAACTGGTATTTGGTTTCTCTTAATCTTACTATCTCCAGTCAGGTTCTGCTATCTGTGATTTCACACCGCTGCTTTGAAGGATGTCGCGCATGTGTGCTGGCGGGGTCTTCACAAAATCCCTCACCGTAACTCCTCATAAAATAAGGATCAAACTTCAAACTGGTAAGTTCTCATTTAATCTTACTATTTTAGTGTGGGGGGCGAAAGGGGGAAACCGTTTTTTGGTCACTTACCTCGATGGAGATGCAACTTTTCTCTTTGTCGCATAACATGACAAAACATAACGTCAAGAAGGGAAGGGGAAGAGTATCTGCCCAACAACAACAACAAAAAACTGCATGCATTTAACAATCCCAAGAATAATGCAGGAGGAGACATAGCAAAGAATGTTTGTGTTGGCTTTTTGACCCCTTGATATTTTCCAAGGAGATCTCCAAGATCGCTCATACCATGCTATGCATTCAGTAGCTGTCGACTGTCACTAGGCTTCATGGTGTCATTTATCCAGATCCAAGGTTCAAGGTTCAAGATTCAAGTTTATTTGTCACATGCATCAATTAAGGTGAAATGAGGTAGCATGCAGTCATACAATCAAAAAGAGCCCAATACACCATCGAATTTAACATAAACATCCATCACAGTGGAATCAACATTCTTCCCCGTGATGGAAGGTAATAACGTTCAGTCGATCTTCCTACTTTGTTCACTGTGGTTGGGGCCATAGTCGCTGCTACGGCAGCCCGATGTACAAGCCCTCACATCGGGATGATTGAAACTCCGACATCGGGACGGATCGGAACACATACTTTGAGTTCCTGAATCGGCCACTTTCTTACTGGAGACCCCGACTTCGCAATGTTATAGGCCGCAGGCCGGTGGTCGGAGCACTTCTTCTGCCGATCCCCGGCAAGGGATCGCCCCACTCCGCGATGGTAAATCAGCCGCGCTTGCTACTGAAGCTCTGGGCCGGTCTCCGCCAAGGCCACACCAAACCAGTTGTTTGGCTACGAGGGGGGCATAGATACGACAAAGAGAAAAGTTGCATCTCCATTGAGGTAAGTGACCGAAAAACGATTTCCCTCTTTCCCCCCACCACCCCCCACACTAAAACATACATTCAGACATACTAAAAAACAAAAATAGTCGAAAGGACAAACGTGCTGCTGGCGAGGCTGCCGGCTCACGGCGCCACCCGGTGTGACTTGTCCTTGTCCGCCTCTGCTTCCCTCCCTTGCATCGATCTAGTTATCTAACTGGTTTTCCAACCTCTGATCTTGACAATATTAACAGGATTAAGGGCTTGTCGTTTTGCAGCATTTCCGTTCATTTTTACAGTTTATAGACACAAAATGCTGGAGTAACTCAAGGGGGCAGAAATAATCTCTGGAGAGAAGGAATGGGTGACGTTTTGGGTCGAGACCCTTCTTTGGTCTCGGCTTCAGGTCAAAACCCTTTTTTGGACTCGAACCGAAACATCACTCATTCCTTCTCTCCAGAGATGCTGCCTTTCCCGCTGAGTTACTCCAGCATTGTGTGTCTATCTTCAGTTTAAACCCGCATCTGCGGTTCCTATCTACCCAATTTAACAGGTTGTTTTTTTAAGTCATGTGGATTAGTTTAAATACATTCAGTTGCATGAAGTGACAGTTGTGATGTTTTCATTAACACTGCACCCGAGGTTTCCTGCCTGCCTGCTCCAAAGTCTGCAGGTACTGCTCTCGACTTGCTTATTAGCCCTGGAAAAATTCACATTAGAGCCATTTTATCATTGTCGTTTAAACACACAATTCATACCCTTCACTGGCAAACAACTTAACAATGTCTTATTTCTTTCAATAAGCTACTGAACAATTGTAAATCAGCAGCTAAATATACATTACCCTTGATTATATATATTTTTTAATTATTAACTTTATTAAAATTATGCACTAATTTAGCATCTTGACTCTATGGACAATGTTTTCATCAATGAGTTCCTCATTCCGTCAGTCATAGTGTCCTTAAACATACTATTAGGTCTGCCATCAATTCCCTGCCAATACTAATCATATTTCCAGACAACTGACCCACATTTTCTACCCTTAGATCTAACCCTTACTTTAAACACATATCAGGGAATACCTGTAATTACCGACAACAGGGAATAGCTCCACCAAGACCGCAAGAAATTACAGCAAATTGTGGACACAGCCCAAACCATTTCACAAACCAACCTCCCTTCTATTCACTCAATTTATACCTCACGCTGCCTCGGCAAGTCCAGCAGCATAATCAAGGACAAGTTGCACACTGGCCACTCTTTCTTCTCCCCTCTCCCATCAGGCAAAAGGTATAGAAATGTGAAAACGCACACCTCCAGATTCATTCTTCCCAGCTGTTATCAGGCAACTGAACCATCCTACCACAACCAGAGAGCAGTCCTGAACTACTACCTTCCTCATTGGAGACTATCAGACTATCCTTGATCGGACTTTGCTGGCTTTATCGTGCACTGAATGTTATTCCCTTATCATGTATCTATACACTGTAGATGGCTTGATTGTAAACATGTATTGTCTTTCTGCTAACTGGATAGCACACAACAAAAGATTTTCACTGTTCCTCGGTACACGTGACAATAAACTAAACTGAACTGAACATCTCTGACAAGGAAACGGTTGCTTCCTATCTATTTCGGAAGAGGGCTATTAGGCCCACTGAGTCTCAGCTGGCTTGCAGAGTAATCCCACTCCACCAGTAATTCCCCCTGTAACCCATTCCCATCAATTTGCCGAGATTCTAGTATTGACTTAAGGGCCTGTCCCACCAGCATGCAACTCTATGCGATTAGCGCAACCTAACGTGGTCGCTTGAGCCTCCGGCGTCGCGGGGCCGGTCCCACTTCGATCGCCGGAGCCGTGCGGAATTGTGCGGAGTTCGTCCCGAGTTCGTCCCGACACCGCGCGGGGCTCCGAAAAACTGACTATGTCCAAAAATTCCGCGCGGCAACGGCTTGTCGGCTCGCAGTTACCTCGACATTTACACACCGCCCCGACATCGTGCCTCCGTGAACCTATTTGTAAGTGCCTCCGTGACCCTCTATGTGTGTGGCTCCGTGGCCCTCTGTGTGTGTGTGTGCCTCTGTGCCCCTCTCTGTGTGCCCCTCTCTGTCCTGGCGAACTTACCTTAGACTTCGCTTCAAGTTCGCCTCACTTTGCACCGCGTTGCGCCACTCACCCCGACCTCCGCGCGGCCCCTACTGCCGGTTTGGTTGCGCTTGCTGCATGCAGGCGCATGCTGGTGGGAACGGCCCTGTACAGGGGATCACCCGACCTCCACGCGGCCCCCGCTTCTAGTTTGATTCGCGTTCATCGCATAGAGTTGCATGCTGGTAGGACAGGCCCTTGACTGTACAGTCCAGGGGACAACATACTTATCCTTGGGATGTGGCGGAAACCGGAGCACCCGTCAGAGTGAGAACCTGCACACTCCACACATGCAGCCCCCTGAGGTCAGGATTGAGCCCAGGTCACTGTAGTTGCGATGCAGCAATTCGACTTTCGAGATTGATTGCTACTTTATACTGTATTGTTGTGTGTACTTGGTCCAGTGGGATTCTTTGTTTGCATACGCTACTTGTGTGCAAGAGTCGGCACCGACAACGTTAGAAAAGTATTCAATATAGTCCCTCTTCTTTCTCCCTGCATCCCCCTCCCCCAGTCCCCCTTTGTCATTGGAACCCACCCCCCGAGATTCCTCCCCACATTGTGTTATTATTAGTTGTCCCTGCTTCCCAACTAAGCAGTAGAAATATTTCTTCTTAGTAATTTATTAAATCTACATTTAAGGTTATTAAATGTCCTTGTAGCTTTCTAAATCCTATTCAAAGTACCCTGCGTTTAGTTTAGTTTAGTTTAGTTTAGCGATACAGCGCGGAAACAGGCACATTGACCCACCGAGTCCAAGCCGACCAGCGATCCCCGCATATTAACACTATCCTACGCCCACTAGGGACAATTTTTACATTTACCAAGCCAATGAACCTACAATCCTGTACGTCTTTGGAGTGTGGGAGGAAAGCGAAGATCCCGGAGAAAACCCACGCAGGTCACAGGGAGAACGTACAAACTCTGCACAGTCAACTTCTCCAGCTTCTCCTCATGACTAAGCTGCTTGGAGATCAGATCAGATAATTTTTTATGTACTTTTACTAGGCTTTCCTAAACATCCTGAAGCAAGGGGAATAAAACTGCCTGCCCCGCGGAGTTACTCCACCTTGTTTAAACCAGCATCTGCAGTTCCTTCCTACACATAAAGCTAAACAACACTCAAGTGCACTTGAGTAGACCAAAATGTTCAGCTTCATCTCATTGTCCTTGTACTTTATGCCTCAGCTTAGAAAACTTACAGTCATTTCTTTACTCGCGATTTCAACTTCCCAATGGTAAAGGTGAACTAAATGTTTAAAATTGAAGATGCTGCTGGAACATTCAGCAGGTCAGGCGGCCTCTGTGGAGACAGAATCAAGGTTAACATCTTAGTTTACAATTCTGAACTTTTCCAATTCTGGTTAAGGATGATGCTTTCCTCCTTACACTTGCTGCCTGACCTGCTGAATGACCCCAGTCTCTGTATTGTTTTGATTTTGATCTTTCTGCCTTCTGCATTCTTCCAAAATATAGCACCTAATTTTGTCTTACCACCACTTTTCTCATCTCTCTGCCCTGGCCACGTCCTCCTTAGATGAATCATGTGTCTTCTCATAGTTAATTAGCTAATTTAGAGTCATTGAGTTGCAGGGTAACTAGGGAGAAGGTAGGACTACTCGTGGATAAAGGAGAATTTTTGGTTCAATCAGAGGATGTAGGTGAGGGACTAGAGACAAGAGACATTTATTGCCACATGCACCAATTGGTACAGTGAATTTTGTGGTCACCATACTCATAGACGATAGTCTTTAACACAAACATCCCCACACAGTGGAATCAAAGTTTCCCACTGTGAGGGAAGGCACCAAAGTTCAGTCATCCTCCTGCTAAAGGAGTCCTCTGCATCTGTATTTTCCATCTCATACAGGAGATGGATATGTAGTGGATAGTGAGATGGCAAGATAATGAGAGATGTGTTTGCTAGAGCAGGTTAAGAACAAGAAGGAGTTTGTGTCGAGTTTTTTGAAAAGCATTAAGTTGGATAAATCACCAGAACCTGACGGGATCTATCATTGTTGAGAGATGCAAGGGGGAATATTGCAAGGCCGTGGCAAGGATCTTTGGGGTCCCACAGGACCAGAGAATAGCTAATGTTATTCCTTTGTTTTGGAAGTGCAGCAGAGATAATCCTGGAAATTGGTGTACGATGAGCCTCACATTAGTAGTTGGGAAAATATTGGGGGGGGGATTCTTCTGGATAGGATTTACTCATATTTGGAAAATATTGTGATTGGGGCGGCACAGTTGTCCGGTGGTCGAGTCGCTGCTTTACAGTACCAGGGACGCAGGTTAGAAATGCTGGCTTCAATTTTGCCACGCAGTCTTCCACTGCAATCTGAAGGCAACTTTGGATTTGGGTAGGTGTTATATTGTCATTATGGGAGCTGTCTGTATGGAGTTTATACGTTCTCCCTGTAACAGCTTGGGTTTTTTCTGGGTGCCCTGGTTTCCCTCTTTATTGCATAGACATGCAGGTTTGTAGGTTATTTGGCTTCTGTAAATTATCCATAGTGTGTACGATAGAACTAGTGTATGAACTAGCGTATGGGTGATTGGTGGTTGGCATAGGCTCGGTGGGCTGAAGAGCCTGTTTCCACAATGTACCTCTAACCTAAACTAAACTAATTAGAGACAGTCAGCATGACTTTGTGAATGGCAGGCTTTGTGAATGACGGACTTGATAGCATATATGGACGAGGTGGTGACGGTGAATGATGAGGGTGGGGCGCAAAAGTTCAGTTTAGGTTATTGTCACATGGACCGAGGTACAGTGAGAAGCTTTTGTTGCGTGCTAACCAGTCAGCAGAAAGACAATACATGATTACAGCTGATACATTTACAGTGTATAGAGACAGTACATGATAAGGGAATAACATTTAGTGTAAGGTAAAGCCAGCAAAGTCCGATGACGGATAGTCTGAGGAACATCAAAGAGGTAGATAGTAGTTCAGGACTGTTCTCTGGTTGTGGTAGGATGATTCAGTTGCCTGACAGCAGCTGGGAAGAAATGGTTCCTCAATCTGTGTGCGTTTTCTCACTTCTATACCTTTTGCCTGATGGGAGGGGAGAAGAGGGAGGCACGGTAAGGCATTTGATAAAGACCCTCATGGAGGTCTGATCCAAAAGATTAAGATGGGTGGGATCGACAGTGTTTTCTGGTAGTTTGGATGTATAACTGGTTTACCCATAGTAGGCAGAGGGCACTGGTGGAAGGATGTTGTTCTGGTCATCAATGATCTGGTGCTCGAAGGGCCGAATGGCCTACTCCTGCACCTATTTTTCTATGTTTTCTATGAATGAGAAAACCTGATGAAAACCAGGTAGGGTGACGTTTCGGGTCGACACCCATCTTCAGACTGAAAGTCAGGGGAGAGGGAGACACAGGGATAAGGAAGGGACTGGGAGGGATTAGAAACAGAGCGTTAAATTGATCAGGAAAGATAGGACATAGGACAGTTCAAGCATAAAATCAATGAATATGTAATCCCATAGCTGGCTTCTCCACTGTGTTTTCCATGTGATTCTAAAACAATGCATTCTTTGAAGTGTGATTATCAGATCATAAGGCTACAAAACTTGATTTTATGTAACAGTTTTATTGTAGTGATTTTGTCTAACATTTCTCAATTTAAGCTACACAAAGATAAGGAAGGTTAAATGTACTCTTTGCATCGGTGCTGTGATCAGAGGATTATGTGACTCTGGCATTGCAGCTTTGAGTACTCTCACGCATATATATTGGCTACGAGGTGTCATTTGTATGCTCAACACCAGTCTCCATAAACATATATTATATTCAAAGCTCTGGCACACGAGGTGAGGGAAGGAACTGCAGATGAAAGTATGAAAGTGTATGAAAGTATCCTTCATTGTCATTCAGACATTACAGTCGGAACGAAATTGTGAACTTTGTAGTCATAACATAGAATAAAATAACAAAACACACACTTAACACAGTTTAACAACCACCACAGTGAGTCTACCAGGCACTTCCTCACTGTGATGGAAGGCAAAAGTCTTGAAGTCCTTGTCTCTTCCCTCCTTGTTCTCCCTCTGCGTTGGGGCGATCTAGGCCTCTGATGTTGGGGGCTCGCCGGGTGTTGGTAAGTCCCGCAGCTGAATCCGAGTTCTGCGAGCGGGCGAGTTCAAACTCCGCGGCTCGGGGTGGTCGAAGCTGCCGAAGCTACCACCCTCCAGTCCAGCGGGTGGATGAAGCTGTCGTTGCGGAAGCTCCAGAAAAACGGGCACCAACCTGGGATGATGTCGTCCACTGGGCCCGTGGCCGAGCCTCCGAGGCTCTGAGGTCGGGTCACCGCCGCGGCAATGCCGCCACAGACCCGAAGTTGGGCCGCTGCCGCCGCAACGCCGCCACAGCCCCGAATGTAAGTCCTGGCTGGCTCTGCCTCTGGAGCCTCGAGGTCGGTCCCAGTTGGAGGCCGCCAGCTCCGCCATTAGGCCTCAGCATCCCCCCCGAAGGAAGAGACCAAAAACATGTTTCTCCCACACCCCCCCCCACACATACACAACCAAAATAAACTAAAATAAACTGAAATGGGACAAAATGAAAACAAAAAAAAGAAAAGACAAAACGGACTGCAGGCTAGTCGCAGCTACAAGGCAGCGCCGCCACTTCCAGATGCTGGTTTAAACTGAAGATAGATATAAAATGCTGGAGTAACTCAGCGGGACATGCAGCATCTCTGGAGAGCAGGAATGTGTGATGTTTCGGGTCCAGTCTGAAGAAGGGGTTCGACCCGAAACGTCACCCATTCCTTCTCTCCAGAGATGCTGCCTGTCCTGCTAAGTTACCCCAGCATTTTGAGTCCATCTGCCATGGGAGACATGGACAGAGGAATCGATGCAAGGTTCGAAGCCTCCTTGAAGAAATGCAACATCCTCACTGACACCTGGGAACCCCTGGCCCTTGACTGCTCAACATGGAAAAGTAGCTTTTGGGATTGAGAACCTCTAGACTGCGCATGGGGAGCATATAGAGGCCAGCATGAAGCGGAGAAAGAGGGGACCAGGTCACACATAAGCTCATAAGGTCATAAGTGACAGGACCAGAATTAGGCCATTCAGCCCATCAAGTCTACTCCGCCATTCAATCAAGGCGGATCTATTTCTCCCTCCTAACCCCATTCTCTTGCCTTCTCCCCATAATCTGACGTCCACAATAATGAAGAATCCGTCTCTGCCTTCAAAATATCCCGCCCCTGTGCAACAGGTTGAGGTTCGCGCATTGGCCTCATTGGTACCAATAGGCGGAATGCAATCAAGCCATTCCCAATCTAGAGGGACTGCTGAAGAAGAAGAAGAAGAAGATAGATGCATGAACACTGTTGGCATCGACCTATATTGGACCTGGCCCAATGCCTGGATGGTGCCCAGAATTGCATTCCCACTTGTTCCAGATATGAATGGCCGAACTCCCAAGCTGACAGGCATCGGGCAAGGCTGAATAGGCTCTGACCCTCCCAGCAATCTTTGAGAGACTGTCACAGCCTTTGAACCGTGTTTAAATGTAACTCACCATCATACATCTTTAAAAGCTATTCGAAGAGATAAAAACTCAAGCTGTGACTAAAAATGTAAAGAACTGTTTGAAGACATCATAGAAATAAATCATTAAAATGTAGAAGAATGACTCGAGCATTTGCCCATCCCTTTCTTTGCTCCTCAGCTTGCGGCCCTGACTAAGGGGGAAGCCAGGCTGACCTGGTGTATGGGTGAGGAGTTTCTCAAAGTGCTTCGGGTCCCTTTCCTTCACATTTTGGTTCCTGCTGCTGTGATTCCTCCATCAAAGTGACAATCACAAGTTGGATTAGATTTATATTAGAGATTCAGCATAGAAACAGGCCCTTCGTCCCGCTGAATGCATACTGACCCGTTCCAGTTCGCACTAGTTGTTTGTTGTCTGACTTGCTCCCGGCAGGAGATATCTAGAGATAACCTGCAGCCAATTGTATTCTATTTTGGTCATCCTGCTATCGCGAGGATATCGTAAAGCTGGAAAGGGTGCAGAGAAGCTTTATGAGGATGTTGCAAGGGCTCGAGGGCCTGAACTATAGGGAGAGGTTGAACAAGCTAGGACTTTATTGCTTGGAGCGCAGGAGACTATGAGTGCTTTTACAGAGGTGCATAAAATCATGACCAGAATGCATTGGGAAGATGCACAAAGAGTCTTTGACCCAGAGTAGGGGAATCGAGAACCAGTGAACATCTGTTTAAGAAGGAACTGCAGATGCTGGAAAATCAAAGGTAGACAAAAGTGCTGGAGAAAATCAGCGGGTGCAGCAGCATCTAGGCAATGTTTCATGCCAAAACCCTTGTCGGCTTCGGTTCAGAATGGGAGGAGGAGTTGAAGTGCTGAGCCACCTCGAGATCGGGTTGGTTAATGCGGACCGAGCAGACGTGTTCGGCAAAACAATCGCCAAGCCTACGCTTCGTCACACCGATGTAGATCAGCTGACATCTAGAGCAGCGGATGCAATAGATGAGGTTGGAGGAGGTGCAGGTGAACCTTTGTCGCACCTGGAACGACTGCTTGGGTCCTTGAATGGAGTCGAGGGGGGAGGTAAAGCGACTAGTGTAGCATCTCTTGCGGTTGCAAGGGAAAGTGCCCGGGGAGGGGGTGGTGCGGGAGGGAAGGGAAGAATTGACCACGGAGTTACGGAGGGAGTGGTCTTTGCAGAAAGCAGATGGGGGGGAGATGGGAAGATGTGGCGAGTGGTGGGGTCACGTTGGATGTGGCGAAATGACGGAGAATTATTTGTTGTATGTGGCGGCTAGTGGGGTGAAAGGTGAGGACTAGGGGGACTCTGCCCTTGTTACGAGTGGGGAGGATGGGGAAAGAGATAGAGCAGTGTTACGGGGTATGGAAGAGACCCTGGTGAGAGCCTCGTCTATAGTGGGGGAGGGGAACCCCCATTCCCTGACGAATGAGGACATTTCCGATGCCCTGGTCTGGAACACCTCATCCTGGGAGCAGATACGGAGGAATTGGGAGTAGGGGATAGAGTCCTCACAGGAAGCAGGGTGGGAAGAAGAGTGGTCTAGTTAACCAACCTGATCTCCCTGTGGCTCAGCACTTCAACTTCCCCTCCCATTCCGAATCCGACCTCTCCGTCCTGGGCCTCCTCCATGGCCAGAGTGAACACCACCAGAAATTGGAGGAGGAGCACCTAATTTTACGCTTGGGCAGTCTGCACCCTAGTGGCATAAACATTGAATTTTCCAATTTCCGGTAGCCCTTGCTGTCTCCTCCCCTTCTCAGCTCTCCCTCAGCCCTCGGGTTCCTCCTCCTTCTTTTTCCTTTCTTCTCTCTCTCTCCCCCCCCCCCCCCCCCCCCCCCCCCCCCCCCCCCACTCCCCCACATCAGTCTGAAGAAGGGTTTTGGCCTCGAAATGTTGCCTCTTTCCTTCGCTCCATAGATGTTGGTGCACCCATATAACCATATAACCATATAACAATTACAGCACGGAAACGGGTCTTCTCGGCCCTTCCAGTCTGTGCCGACCATTTATTTTCCCCTAGTCCCATCTACCTGCACTCAGACCATACCCCTCCATTCCCTTCCCGTCCATATACCTATCCATTTTACTTTTAAATGTTAAAATCGATCCTGCCTCCACCACTTTTGCAGGAAGATCATTCCGCACAGCCACCACTCTCTGAGTAAAGAAGTTCCCCCTCATGTTACCCCTAAACTTCTGTCCCTTAATTCTCATGTCATGCCCTCTTGTTTGAATCTTCCCTACCCTCAATGGGAAAAGCTTATCCACGTCAACTCTGTCTATCCCTTTCATCATTTTAAAGACCTCAATCAAGTCCCCCCTTAATCTTCTGCGCTCCAAAGAAAACCCACTTGGTTTCTCCAGCACTTTTTTCTAACATATGTTTAAGGTCAGTGAGGAAAGATTTAATAGGAAACAGAGGGGCAACATTTTCACACGTTGGATGGTGGGTGTAAGGATGTAATGGGGGCAGGTGCTATAACAACATTTAAAAGATACTTGGACAGGGACATGGATGTGAAAGGTTTAGAGGGATATGGCCCAAACGTGGGATGGTGGGTGTAGTTTGGATGGGGCGCCTTGATCGGCATGGATACGTTAGGCCCAAAGGCCTTTTTCTGTGTTGTGTGACTCTGTGACCCTACAACCCAGCACATGTTTTGGATGTGGGAAGAGCCAGAAGGGGCCGGAACAGCCAGAAAGCCACACGGTCACAGGGAGAATGTGCCAATCCTTACAAAGAGCACCCAAATTCAAGATTGAACCTGGGCCTCTGGCGTTGTGGGACACCAGCTCGACCAGCTACGCCACTATGCGGCCATCCCACTTCCTTGCAAGGCTCAGGACGTTAAGCATGTCCCCTACAACTTCTACAGGGGCATCATAGAAAGTATTTTATCCAGATGCATCACAGCTTGGTTTGGGAACAGTTCCTAACACAAGAAATCGCAGTAAATTGTGGATTCAGACCAGACCATCACACAAACCAACCTCCCATCTATTAACTCCATTTATACCTCACGCTGCCACAGCCACTCCACTCCCTCGTCTCCCCTCTCCCATCAGGCAAAAGATATAGAAGTGTGAAAACGCACACCTCCAGATTCAGGGACAGTTTCTTCCCAGCTGTTATCAGGCACCTGAATCATCCTACCACAACCAGATAACAGTGCTGAACTACTACCTACCTCATTGATGACCATCAGACTATCCTTGGTCGGATTTTGCTGGCTTTACCTGGCACTAAACGTGTATTAGTATTCCCTTATCGTGTATCTTTCCACTGTAAATGGCTCGATTGTAATCATGTATTGTCTTTCTGCTGAATTGATAGCACGCAACAAAAGCTTTACGCTGTACCTCAGTACACGTGACAATAAACTAAACTGAAGCTGAAACCTCCAATCATCCTAGGGATATCTGTTTGGTGCCTGTGTGCAAGTCTGTAAGAAGCTGAGCTGTGACCAGCAGACTGAAGTTGGTTCCCTTTTGAATAAATAGTCACCTTTTGGTCAGCTCACGTTAGCTTAAAGAAACAGGCAAAATGTCAAATAATCCTGCAGCCATATATTTCATCTTCTTGGAAGTTGCAATGTGCTCTCTGACCTCCTGAGTTGAAAGTGAATGCAATACTCACAGCAGCCAGCCTTGTTTTTAAGTTCAACTTTGCTTTTAAAATGTTTCAGGTGTTGCTTTTGTTACTAATGTTAGCAGGTTAAATAGGAATCTATTTCCGCAAGGACACCAGCAAGTGTTGGCAGCTTGATATCCAAAAGCTTGCCCACCATGGTTCATCCCAGACCCTGGGCCACACGGTGACACAGCAGTAGAGTTGCAGCCCTGGAGACCCGGGTACCACAAGTGCTGTTTGTACGGAGTTTGTACGTTCTCCCTGTGACTGCATGGGTTTTCTCCGAGTTCCACCCACACACGTTCAGGTTTGTACGTTAATTGGTTTGGTATAATGTAAAATTGTCCCTAGTGTGTGTAGGATAGTGTTAATGTGTGGGGATTGCTAGTCAGTGCGGACTCGGTGGGCCGAAGGGCCTGGTTCCGCACTCTCTCTCTAAAGTAAACTAAACCCTCATGTCTGAAGGACAGGAACGGAAGCTGACTTAAATCTTTTATGATCTCTTCTCCAAAGTGAGCACAACTGAACCCCACACCATGGGGGATCAAGCTAGAGCAGGTACTTATTTGTTTTAAAACAGGGGTCCAATGAATGTATCATTAGTTCTGGCTTTCCGTAATGTTAATATAGCAACACCATAAACCATAAACATTTCTGAAGGGTCTAGACCCGAAATGTCACCCATTCCCTCTATCCAGAGATGCTGCATATCTTGCTGAGTTACTCCAGCGTTTCAGTTTAGTTTATTGTCACGTGTACCAAGGTACAGTGAAAAGCTTTTGTCGCGTGCTAACAAGTCAGCAGAAAGTCAGCAGAATCCGGAAGTGGCGGCGCTGCTTGTCAGCTGCGGCTCACCTGCAGTCCGTCTGTCTTTTATTTTATTTTTGTCCTCGTCCCTGTTTTTGGTGTTTATTTTTTGTTTGTTGGGTTGTGTATGTGTGTGTGGGGGGGGAGGGTGGGAGAAACGGGGTTTTAGTCTCTCCCTTCGGGGGATGCGACTTTTCCTGTCGTGTCCCCCGACACCGTCTCCATCTGTGCTGAGGCCCTGGTGACGGCCTTCCAGCTTCCAGCGGCGGCGGCACGGCCTTCAGAGCTTCAGCGGCGACCTGGGCTTCAGGAGCTCCAGCGGCGGCCTGGCTCCCTCTGAGCTGCGGTGCTCCAGCGGCGGCCTGGCTCCCTCTGAGCTGCGGTGCTCCAGCGGCGGCCTGGATGTCGGGAGCGGCGGTGCTCCAGCGGCGGCCTGGATGTCGGGAGCTGCGGTGCTCCAGCGGCAGCTTGGGTGTTGGGAGCTGCGGTGCTCCAGCGGCGGCCTGTCTTTCGGGAGCTGCGGTGCTCCAGCGGCGACCTGGGTTTCGGGAGCTGCGGTGCTCCAGCGGCAGCTTGGGTGTTGGGAGCTGCGGTGCTCCAGCGGCGGCCTGGCTTTCGGGAGCTGCGGTGCTCCAGCGGCGGCCTGGGTTTCGGGTGCTGCGGTGCTCCAGCGGCGGCCTGGCTTTCGGGAGCTGCGGTGCTCCAGCGGCGGCTTGGGTGTCGGGAGCTGCGGTGCTCCAGCGACGTTCCGGCGGCGGGCCCTGTGGCGGTGTTCCGGCGTTCCGGTGTCAGCGGTGGCGGCGGCCTGGATCCCCTCAGCGCAGAGGGAGAATAAGGAGGGGAGAAAATGACTGAGACTCTAAGACTTTTGCCTTCCACCACAGTGAGGAGGTGTTTGGTGAACTCATTGTGGTGGATGTTAATTTTGTGTTTATTGTATGGTATTGTATTGTTGTTTTTTATATATGTACGACTGCAGGCACGAAATTTCGTTCAGACCAAAAGGTCTGAATGACAATAAAGGTATTCAATTCAATTCAATTCAATTCAGAAAGACATTCGAGCCATTTACAGTGTACAGGTACATAGAGGGAATAGCGTTTAGTGCAAGGTAAAGCCAGCAGAGTCTTAGTTAAAGTAAGAAATGTTGCTGTAGGAATAGAGATTTAAGAGTGTGGAGCGACTGTAATGTGAGCTTGTAGATCTGCTTCTGTGGCTAGTACACAAATAGTCGCCTGGGTTGATGCATCTGCAGTTCCTTCCTATTCAATTCAAACCACTTTCCTGTTGCTGCTTACATTCTCTAATACCTGCCATATTATCTGAAGAAGGGTCTCAACCCGAAATGTCATCCATTCCTTCTCTCCAGAGATGCTGCCTCTCACGTTGAGTTACTCCAGTATATAATGTCTATCTTCAATTTAAAGCAGCATCTGCAGTTCCTTCCTACACCTGCAATATTAGTCTTGTATTGTGCTTACTGTCGATGATGCAAAACTCATGCAAGGAAGAAGGTCAGGTTGATAAAGATGTGACAATGGGTAGCAAGGGGTGGGTGCAGTGAGCTCAGCTCCTGTGATCCCAGGTGAAATCCTGATCTCCAGTGCTATCTGTGCAAAGTTTGCATCTTCTGTGTGTGACCACGTTGATTTCCTCCAGATCCTGCTGCTTCCTTCCACATTCCAGGGATGTATGTATTGGCAGATTAGATGGCCATTGTAATGCATACCCCGTGCAGGTTAATGGCAAGAGATAAATCAAAGAGGAATCCAGAGATGCTGTCTGTTCCGCTGAGTTAAGGGCCTGTCCCACTTGGCAATTTTTTTGGCGACTGCCGGCGTCATTGACTGACGTATCAGGGTCGCCGAAAGATTACAATCGAAAGTCCGCATCAACCAGCGATCCCCATACATTAACACTATCCTACACACACTAGGGACAATTTACAATTATACCAAGCCAATTAACCTATAAACCGGTGGAGTGCGGGGGGAAACAAAAGATCTCGGAGAAAACCCCAAGCAGGTCACGGGGAAAACGTACAAGCTCCATATAGACAGCATCCGTAGTCAGGATGAAACACGGGCAACAACTCTAACCCTGCGCCACTGTGCCTCATGAGGGTCTTATCGTGAACCTTTATCGTCGGAGGACAGTGTGGTGCAGCAAGGACAGGTTGAGAGAGGAGCTCGGTATCACATGATTTGAGTGCAATACCATCCTCATAATATTGTTATGCTATGTATGATTGGCTATCTATATTACAGTGGTGTCAATTGTTATTTTAAATATTATCTCAGAATCCATTGCTTTTAATGGAAACACTAACTCATTCCATGATGTTCATCGCTCTACACATTAATCATATAAATATACATATTAGACTCCATTATGTTACATATAACAATTAAAGCTTTGATTTTAGAACTACATGTAAGTCACCACAGGTGGCAAACTATCCTTAGCAGAATTCCAGTTTCCCAATTTCAGAACACGATAGGACACAAAATGCTAGAGTAACTCAACGGGTCAGGCAGAATCTCTGGAGAATGTGAATAGGTGATGTTTCGGGTCAGTATTCTTCTTCAGAACTGACTCTTCTGAATGCACCTCCAGAGATACTGCCAGTCCCACTGAGTAAAGGGCCTGTCCCACTTGCATGCGATTGCGTGCGTTTGACGCGACCAACCGGAACGTCAAAAGCCTGACGTTATTTACATCATGCTTACCAATCAGCTGGGCAGGAGTCGGGCCGACTGAATTTGGGCGTGGCACGGCGTCAGGTGGTGACGTCATCATGCAACGCCATGCCGGGTGGTGACGTCATCACGCAGCGCCACGTGCTAGGCATACGCCGTCAAGACACTGTGTACGAAGTCAAGACGTTGCATATGACTGCAGTGCGCTTGATTACGGCCACTACAGGAATTTCGGAGCCCCGCACGATGTCGGTCCCAGCCCCGCACAAATCTACGCTTCTAAGTGGAACCAGCCCCGCGCAGCCATACGGTGCCCGTACGCCTCAAGCGACCACGACATCACTTAATTTGCGAGCCAAGGTCGCGTAAGTCGGACAGGCCCTTTATTCCTTAATTTTGTGTCTACCTTCAATCTACATGTAGATTGGGTGAATCAAATTGGCAGGGGTGCTGAGGAAGAGGATTTCTTGGAATGTATGCGGGATAGTTTTCTAAACCAACATGCAGAGGAACCAATGAGAGAGCAGGCTATTCTAGTCTGGGTACTGAGTAATGAGGAAGGGTTAGTTAACAGTCTTGTTGTGCGTGGCCCCTTGGGCAAGAGTGACCATAATATGGTTGAGTTCTTCATTAGGATGGAGAGTGACATTGTTCATTCAGAAACAAGGGTTCTGAACTTAAAGAAAGTAACTTTGAGTGTATGAAACGTGAATTGGCCAAGATAGACTGGCAAGTGATTCTTAAAGGGTTGACGGTGGATATGCAATGGAAGGCATTTAAAGACTGCATGGATGAACTACAACAATTGTTCATCCCAGTTTGGCAAAAGAATAAATCAGGGAAGGCAGTGCACCCATGGATAACAAGGGAAATCAGGGATAGTATCAAAACTAAAGATGAAGCGTACAAATTAGCCAGAAAAAGCAGCCTACCAGAGGACTGGGAGAAATTCAGCATAGGAGGGCAAAGTGCTTAATTAGGAAAGGGAAAATAGATTATGAAAGAAAACTGGCAGGGAACATAAAAACGGACTACAAAAGTTTTTATAGATATGTGAAGAGAAAAAGGTTAGTTAAAAAAAATGTAGGTCCCTTGCAGTCAGAAACTGGTGAATTGTTCATGGGGAACAAGGACATGGCAGACCAATAGAATAACTACTTTGGCTCTGTCTTCACAAAGGAAGACGTAAATAATCTGATGCAATAGCAGGGGACCGGTGGTCTTGGTTCTTCTTGGTTCTTGGTTACTTGGTCCTCCAAAATATTCCAACTGGAATTTAAACTGGAGGTGGTGAAGGGAGGGGTTTTAGCCAGAGAGGGTTATTGGGAAGAAAGTGCCACTTTAAATTTAGTTGCATCTGGCTGGGCAACCGTGGCTTGGTGGAGATTATTCCATGCTTTAATGAGATCGAGGAACTGAGTGAAATCCAGATTAGCCAGGAAGTGGTGTTAGGTAAATTGAATGGATTAAAGGCAGATAAATCCCCAGGGCCAGGTAGGCTGCATCCCAGAGTACTTAAGGAAGTAGCCCCAGAAATAGTGGATGCATTAGTGGTAATTTTTCAAAACTCTTTAGATTCTGGAGTAGTTCCTGAGGATTGGAGGGTAGCTAATGTAACCCCACTTTTTAAAAAGGGAGGGAGAGAGAAAACGGGGAATTACAGACCAGTTTGTCTAACATCGGTAGTGGGGAAAATGCTAGAGTCAGTTATTAAAGATGGGATAGCAGCGCATTTGGAAAGTGGTGAAATCATTGGACAAAGTCAGCATGGATTTATGAAAGGTAAATCATGTCTGACGAATCTTATAGAATTTTTTGAGGATGTAACTAGTAGAGTGGATAAGGGAGAACCTGTGGATGTGTTATATCTAGACTTTCAGAAGGCTTTCGACAAGGTCCCACATAAGATGGAAATACACATTTTCTTTGTTAAATAAAGATTTTTTTAAAAACATTCGCCGTACAGATTTTTTTACAAAACGAACATGGATAACAACCGCTGTGAATAATAAACGATGTGCTAACTGCTACTGTAGCGGTTAACAGCCAGTAGTTAACAAGTAGTTATACAATGGGTCATCAATGCATCGATCCACATTCCTCAGTAAATGTGTTAAATTGTGTCACTCGCTGCCGCTGGAGCGGCCGAGACTCTGGTTTGGACCCGCGGGGGGGGGGGGGGGGGAGGTTGTGGTAGTCTACAGGGCAGCAAGCGCCAGCACCGCAGCGAATTCAGCTGTGAGTATTCAACGCTAAATGCCGGGAGCGGGCAGGCGGGCGGTGTGTGCGTGAGAGAAAGGGAGGGAGGGGGGGAGGGAGGGAGGAAGGGGGGGGGGTGGTCGAGAAAGGGTCAAATTTGTATGCAATCGGCGGCGTACAGACCCGCTCTTGGTCGGGGGTGGGGGGGGGGGGGGGATAGAGTTCAAAGACCTGAAGCAGAAACGAAAGACAACAGGCAGGATAAGTGCGAGAGGGGGATAAGATCTGGGGGTTGTGTTAACTCGTTCAATGCCGGTACAACAGCAGACCACGTCGGAGGTTTGAGTCTGTGTTAACATTGGTGTCAGGATTAATGTCCGGGCCGGGGTACGGGTGGGATTTAACCCTGTCTGTCTGGCTGTCTGTCTGTGTGTGTGTGTGTGTCTGTGGCTGTGTGTGTGTGTGACTCTGTGTCCGTGCATGGACACAGAGTCACACACACACAGCCTGTCTGTGTGTGTGTGTGTCTCTGTGTTTCTGTGTGTGCGTGTATATATGTGAGTGTGTCTGTGGCTGTGTGTGTCTGTCTTTCTGTGTCTCTTTAGCTGTGTTTTTGTGTCTCTATCTGCGTGTGTGTCTCTGCCTGTGTGTGGGGGGGGGGGAGGGCATGGAGAGACAGAGGGGGGGGGTTTCAGTTGCAAACCACACGTTTTCAGTTAAGAGTTGGACACGATCACTGTCAGTACGAGCAGCTCACGGAGCAGAGTCAGAATGGGAAACACTGCTCGGCTCTCACACACACACTCATGGAGTGAACTGTGGATATAAACGTGGCTGGGGGTAGAGGAGTGGGGGGGAGAGAGGGAGAGAATTTGAGAGAGAAGAGAGAGGAAGGGTGGAGAGAGAGAGGGGGGGAGAGGGAGAGAGGGGGGGAGAGAGAATTGGAGAGAGAAGGGGAGAGAGAGAAGGGGGGAGAGAGAGAAGGGGGGAGAGAGAGATAGAGGGGGAGAGAATTGGAGAGAGAGAGTTCTCCCTTCTGCCGCACCTCCATTGTTGGCTGCCCTTTGTGAGGAGACCAAAACCAGTTACCCTTTAGATCTCCCTCTCCCTACCTCTCATTACCTCCCTCCCCCTCTCTCTCCCTCCTTCTTTGGAGAGGGGGGGGGGAGGATGAGGGAAGGAAGGGAGTAGAGGGTGGAGGGGAGAGAGGAGTGTGCCTTGCTTGGTGGAGACGAGGGATGTGGGAACGCTGTACGCAGGTGGTGACTCACTCTCACACTGGGCTCCCCCCACCCCCGTCATTGCACAGTCTATGTGACTCCCTGCACCCCCCCCCCCCCTATGGAGCGAAGGAAATATGCAATGTTTCGGGTTGAAACCCTTTCTCAGACCCGGCCCGAAGCGTTGCCTATTTCCTTCGCTCCATAGATGCTGCCTCAAGCCCTGTCCCACTGTACGGGTTCACCCAAGAGCTCTCCCGAGTTTAAAATCACTGTGTAGCATCTCTGTCCCTATCTTCAAATTCCCACTTTGAAATAAAATACAATTTTCGACTCAAAAATTTCGCAGCAGGATCGCGATTAGTCGATTCCCGCGCATTTTCAAGCATCGTTCGATTCAGTGTAATTTTCACACCTGGTTGATATAGTTAAAAAATATATATACAGTACATTAAAATAAATAGTTTCAAGCATACACGGTACTAAACGCACGGACATTAAGGTGGTTACTGATGTTACAAATGGTTATAAATGAATATAATTTCAAAGTAAAATAGCAGATTTCCGTGGAAAGAATATTTAAACTGAATATGGTGAGGTCGCTGCAAAATGCTCACTTAAAACAATACGCCGTTAACTCAGGATTGAGTTACGCTGTTAATCGATTCATAGCTATTAATTTTAATTCCTGGTCCGTTTCGAACTTCTCCAAATGCAAACGCTTCAAGTTGCGCTTCTTGTGTGGTGGTGAGGCGGAGGGGGTGGGGGGATGCTAGGATAAGTTACCATATATTTGCACTATCTGAAAAAATACGCACAAGAATATCACAATATGCCATCAGATTTACTGGATGAAGTAATCAATACAAAGGCTGAATCAGTAAACCTAATATCATATATATGTAATGTTACTCGAAATGCAGAAATGCCAACAACAGAAGGCATCAGAAGAGGCATCAGAAGAGACTGGGAAAAATAATTAAGTATAAAAATTTCCAAAAAAAAGGTGGGAAGAACGCTTATTAAATGTGCATAAATGTTCAATTAACGTAAGACACACCTTAATACAATTTAAAGTCTTACACAGATTATACTATTCAAAAGCTAAAATAAGTAAACTTTTTCCCAACGTCTCACCTATTTGTGATAAATGTCAATGTCAAGAAGCTGCTATAGCGCACTCATTTGTCTTTTGTTCAAAAATACAAAAACATTTGGACTGATATTTTTGAAATCTTCACAAAATTAAAATAAAACTGACTCCAAAGGCAGAATGGATTACCTTTGGAAGAACAGAAGGTAGCCCTGAATTAAATGTGTTTCAAAAGAATCAATTTGAATACAACTTAATAACAGGAAAAAGGCTAATCTTAAAATTCTGGAAAAATGCTCCTATACCAACAGTTAATATGTGGATTTCAACTATGTTTGAAACACTCCATCTGGAAGATATGAGATATTTCCAGGCAGGAAAATCAGACCGTTTCTATAAGACGTGCTCTGCATTTATAAATCTACTACAAGGATAAGGTGCAAGAATACCTCAAAAAAGTATCGGCGTCGGGTCTTGGTAAAGGGGGACGAAAAACTGTCGAGTTGGTAGATTCCTGTTGCACGATGTTTATAAAAAAGGAACAGGCTTTTCTTTTTTCCTTCTCTCTCTCTCCCTTTTTTTTCTCTCTAGGGTCTATCTCTTAATCTCCTTTCTCTAACTCTTCGACCAAGGGTTCCCTTTTCCTTTGGCACGCTTTTTCACTTTCACAACTCTTTTTCACTTTCTCTACTTTCTTTCTTTTTTTAATTTTTCTAAAACCTTAAAAAATTAAGGGGTACAATGATTGTAATGATATGCATGGGATGTACACTGATGTAACTTACTGTACCTCTAATAAATAAAAAGATATTTTTTTTTAAAGTGGGAATGGGAAGATAGGGACAGAGATGTTACACAGAGACTGTGATAGGAAGGAAACATTACAGCAGCTGAGTAAAAGATCGGTCAAATGGTAGGTTCAATGAAGATCGGGCGAGGGGGATTGAGGTGGGGGGGAAGTATCTAGAGCTTGGGACTTGCCTAAATGAGTACTGAGATGGATTATCATTCCACACCAAATTTCTTAGGCAATAATATATCTTATGCAATTATCACAACAGTTTGTTGGATGTGGATCAACGCACTCTGTATGGTACATGCTCGTAAATTAGTAAAACAAATGTTCTTCTTCAAGTACTGTTGTTTCTGGGTTGGGGCGACTGATAACAAATAACCTACATTCTATATGTTGTCATAATGTGGCTGAAACAATGGGATATTTTGTGATATTAATTGAGATAGAAAGATACAACTGAGTTTGGGCAAGATATTACCTGGCAACATTCTGTATGTCTGATAGATATTGTGAAATGGAACTCAGTGATTATGGGAGGATTACATAAAAATACAATTCAAAGGTAATGAATATACAGAGTATTCTTATTTCCATCATGAACCTACAATAGTGATATAGGACACCAGGTCCTACTACGGTAAACTCACGAGCTACTACGGTATGACTACGTGTTAAAAAGTATCACATTTTTACATCCTGAGTATATGTTACTCGTGGACATTTTTCAACATGTTGAAAAATCTTCACGAGTTACCACGTTTCCCAAGTAACTGCTGTTAGCACTAAGAAATGGCATGTTGGCCTTTATAACAAGAGGAATCGAATATAGGAGCAAAGAGGTCCTTCTGCAGTTGTACAGAGTTCTAGTGAGACCGCACCTGGAGTATTGTGTGCAGTTTTGATCGCCTAATTTGAGGAAGGATATTCTTACTATTGAGGGAGTGCAGCATAGGTTTACAAGGTTAATTCCCGGGATGGCGGGACCATCATATGCTGAGAGAATGTCGCAGCTGGGCATGTACACTCTGGAGTTATAACCATATAACCATATAACAATTACAGCACGGAAACAGGCCTTCTCGGCCCTTCCAGTTCGTGCCGACCATTTATTTTCCCCTAGTCCCATCTACCTGCACTCAGACCATACCCCTCCATTCCCTTCCCGTCCATATACCTATCCACTTTACTTTTAAATGTCAAAATCGATCCTACCTCCACCACTTCTGCTGGAAGCTCATTCCACACAGCCACCACTCTCTGAGTAAAGAAGTCCCCCCTCATGTTACCCCTAAACTTCTGTCCCTTAATTCTCATGTCATGCCCTCTTGTTTGAATCTTCCCTACCCTCAATGGGAAAAGCTTATCCACGTCAACTCTGTCTATCCCTTTCATCATTTTAAAGACCTCAATCAAGTCCCCCCTTAACCTTCTGCACTCCAAAGAATAAAGACCTAACTTGTTCAACCTTTCTCTGTAACTTAGTTGCTGGAACCCAGGCAACATTCTAGTAAATCTCCTCTGTACTCTCCCTATTTTGTTGACATCCTTCCTCTAATTAGGCGACCAAAATTGTACACCATACTCCAGAATTGGTCTCACCAATGCCTTGTACATTTTTAACATTACTTCCCTACTCCTATATTCAATGCTCTGATTTATAAAGGCCAGCACACCAAAAGCTTTCTTTAACAGAGTTTAGAAGGATGAGAGGGTATCTCATTGAAACATATAAGATTGTTAAGGGCTTGGACACGCTAGAGGCAGAAAACATGCTCCCGATGTTGGGGGAGTCCAGAACCAGGGGCCACAGTTTAAGAATAAGGAGTAAGCCATTTAGAATGGAGACGAGGAAACACTTTTTCTCACAGAGAGTAGTGAGTCTGTGGAATGCTCTACCTCAGAGGGCGGTGGAGGCTGGTTCTCTGGAAGCTTTCAAGAGAGAGCTAGATAGGGCTCTTAAAAATAGCGGAGTCACGGGATATGGGGAGAAGGCAGGAATGGGGTACTGATTGGGGATGATCAGCCATGATCACATTGAATGAATGTGATATGAAAGTGAATTAGGTGTCAAATTAAACTTCTTTTTATGCTTTATCTGATGGGATAAATTGCAAACTTGATTTAAAAAATCTCAAAATTATGTAACATTGCTAGAAAATGTACCTGCATCTTGGAGGCCAAAGGTTGGAGGCCGTGTAGCGTCTGTCCAGGGGTAAATTTGCGGGGAGGGTTGAGAAGGAGGGAGTCGGCCGGGGATCATCCAGCTCGAGAGCGGGTCAGCGGGCGATGGATAACAGGACAGCGGGCGGTGGAGCTTACTCCATATGTTAGGGTGAGTAACCTCAATTCATCCCTTGTTCGCGCTGACACAGGAGTAAGCTCCACCGCCCGCTGTGATGTTATCCATCACCCGCAGATCCGCTCCGCTCTATGATCTTAGCTCTCGAGCTGGTCTCCTCATTGTTCAGACGGCGAGCACTGCCAGAGATGAGCGGGCCGGCAAAAGGAGCTGAGATGGCAGTCGGTTCCGCTGTCTGGTGATGGAGGCCGCTCGTAGCCACGCGGGCTGCTTCCCTCCCCGGCCACAATGTGGTGGCTCCATGCCCGTAGCGCCGCGGCAGTGGTGAGTGAATGTTACTGGCATGAACCCCGACCCTCTCCTTCTCAACGCTCCTTTCCTCCCCGCAACTTTACCCCTGGCTAGACTCCCCACACGCTGTGAAAGGAACTCTCCCCCGAATTGTCATGTTACTCACGACACGTGACTCATTTATAATTATTTATTTATATTTCTATGGAAAGAATTCCCAATTGGGCCCCGCACCTCCTAAGGCCGGTCCTGATTGTAGTTAATTTGAGTTCTGCAATGGATAAAACCTAAAAATAATTCATGTTTTTGTGGAATTAAAATTCCAAATGATTGCAGTACATGATACTGTTGTGCCGTTGTGCCCTAGTAAAATGGTGCAGGTTAGTAGTTTGTTAAAGCATTCTCTTTGGACGAAGTGAATCTGATGTTGAGTGTTGCATGGTCAGTAACGCTTGTCTGGGAAACGTTCCGTTTGCAGCTCTTGGTGTATCACGAGCAAATCTGCAAGGGTCCGTGTGCTGAAGTAGAGCGATGGAGACTCTGATCTTGCTATGCTTGGTCTAATCAGTATTATAAATCTTCCTGCCCACCTCAGCTCAAGTACTTACAAAATATGGGGTATCTGATTAGGCTGCATGCTGAGGAAGCTGAATCATCTCTGGAGGGATAAATAGCTATTTAAAGAGATTTCTCTCCCAATGACGTTTGATAGCCAGCATCCTTCTCAATACTAATTGCCTATTAACTGGATCGCAATACCTACTTCCTTTCTGAGCTGAAGACAGACACAAAAAGCTGGAGTAACTCAGCGGGTCAGACAGCATCTCTGAAGAAAAGGAAAGGTAACGTTTGGGGTCGAGACCCTGCTTCTGAGTTGGGTAGGTATTAGCTGATTTAAGGGCCTGTCCCACTTATGTCATTTTTTTGTCGACTTGCCGGTACCCGTCATAGTGGCAGCAGGTCGCCGAAAATTTTCAACATGTTGAAAAACCAGTGGCGAACAGATTCAACTCTTTGGGCGACTTCTCATCGCCAAACAGGCGTCACCCCACAAAATGCTTAGTTTAGTTTAGTTTAGTTTAGAGATGCAGCGTGGCAACAGGCCCTGTGGCCCACCAAGTCTGCACCAACCAGTGATCTCCGCACATTAACACTATCCAACACACACTCGGGACAATTTATGTTTATAGAAAGCCAATTAACCTACAAACCTGTACGTCTTTGGGGTGTGGGAGGAAACCAAAGATCTCGGAGAAAACCCATGCAGGTAGAGATGAACTTACAAACTCCATACGGACAGCACTCGTAGTCAGGATCCAACCTGAGTCTCGGGCGCTGCAAGGCAGTAATTACCGCTGCGCCACCGTGCCGCCTTGTCCCTGATCTGTGAATCTTCAAAAGACTGAATGTGCTGGGATTCCTTCCTTTACTGATAGACAAGACCAAGGAGTAGGGAAGACATGATTGGGATCCGAAGTAGTTTGATGGTGCAGATATAGAAAATATATTCTTCCTTGAGGGTGGGTCCATAACTAGTTGCTGTGCAGTTAAGATAGTCAAAGATCCTGACAAATGCAAACAAATATCCCTTTGTGCAATTCCATGGCATCTACTGAAATAGCCACAAAGCATTTAAAATGAAAAGTACGCTAACCACCATTATATCTCACATTGCCCCCCATATTTAATTTAAAGTTTCACTATATGATCACTATAAGGACAATGGCACTTAAGTCCATCGAGTCCATACATGTCCTCTGTACAAGAGCAATATGTCTGGTCCTCTCTCCTGTCCTCACCTTGTTGATTGGAAAATTCTCTTGGGTACTTATGCATTTCTCTTTTAAACACAAAAGAAAAAAAAAAGTGGACTCTTAGACATCGGCAAGTCCAAACATAGACTGGGCGATCATTTCACTGAACACCTTCGCTCAGTGTGCCTGAACCTATCTGATCTCCTGGTTGCTAAACACTTTAATTCTCCTTCCCATTCCCACACAGTCCTTTCTGTCCAAGGCCTCCTCCATTGTCAGAGTGAGGCTAAACGCAAATTGGTGGAAGAGCATCTCATATTCCGTTTGGGCAGTTTACAGCCCACTCGTATGAATTTTGATTTATCTAACTTCAAGTAGCCCGGAATTTCCTCGCTTTCACCATCCCCCCCCCACCCAAGTCACACAATCACCTCGTTTACACCCAACAAACAACTATCAATGGCCTGTTGCCTTTATCATCATTACCCTTTTGCATATCTTTCTTTCGCTGTTCTTTATCTTTCTCCGTCCCTCCCCCATCTACGTTGTTGTACCAGCTTCAAATCCTCATTGTATGTAACACATTTGCACCTGGCCCACAGCTAACAATGGCCTGTTTCCTGTATCAGCATTACTTTCTTTGCATATCATTCACTCATTTCTTCTATTTCTCTCTACATCACTGTCCATATCTCTAATTTCCCTTTCCCCTGACTTTCGGTCTGGAGAACGGTCTTGACCCAAACTATCACCCATTCCCTCTCTCCAAAGATGCTGTCTGAACTGCTGAGTTACTCCAGCATCTTAGAAACATAGAAACATAGAAAATAGGTGCAGGAGTAGGCCATTCGGCCCTTCGAGCCAGCACCGCCATTCATTGTGATCATGGCTGATCGTCCCCTATCAATAACCCGTGCCTGCCTTCTCTCCATATCCCTTGACTCCACTAGCCTCCAGAGCTCCATCCAACTCTCTCTTAAATCCATCCAGTGATTTGGCCTTCACTGCCCTCTGTGGCAGGGAATTCCATAAATTCACAACTCTCTGGGTGAAAAAGTTATTTCTCAGCTCAGTCATAAATGACCTCCCCTTTATTCTAAGACTGTGGCCCTTGGTTCCGGACTCACCCAACATTGGGAACATTTTTCCTGCATCTAGCTTGTCCAGTCCTTTTATAATTTTATATGTTTCTATAAGATCCCCCCTTATCCTTCTAAACTCCAGTGAATACAACCCTAGCCTTTTCAATCTTTCCTCATATGACAGTCCCGCCATCCCAGGGATCAATCTCATGAACCTACGCTGCACTGCCTCAATCACAAGAATCACCTTCCTCAAATTAGGAGACCAAAACTGACACAAGAAATGCATCTTGTGTCTCTCTTCAGAGTGTCTGCAAGAAAATATGCTCTCAAATGAGAACAAATGACCTGAATTTATTGATAAACATGAGTGAGTTCTCGTGCAACACAAGCAAAAGCCTTCTTTTATGAGAATGTTTTTGAAGAAAGATTGAAGAGGATGTTTTTTTCATTAAGATTGAAGAGGTTGTACATATTTGCTGATGATCGATCCTTCTTCATACTTTACAATTTGTGGAGTTTATAAATGGCTTTTCCTTCCATTCTGTTTAGTGGGAAAGGTGTTAAATAATGTGGCATTAACTGGCTAATGGTTGCCGCAGCACTGTGCCAATGTAAACCAACATTTCTAATCTACTTGCCCCTTCCATTTTTTATGTCAATCCTTCTGTAACAATAAGCACATTTCTTAGCCAGCAAACACCATCAAAGTGACAGAAGAAATTGTTTCTGAAGCGTGAATCTCTGAGCAAATTAACAAGAGAGTAATTTGGCCCCATCTCCAGTTTAATTTGCGTGGGAAGGAACTGCAGATGCTGGTTTACACCGAAGACACAAAATGCTGGAGTAACTTGACGGCAAAGCACACAAACAGTAAAATTAACCAGGAGGACATTGAAACTGGTGGGAGAACTAGGTTTGTGGGAGGTTGCAGAGAGAGGGAAAGCAAAGGTTACTTGAAGTTTGAGAAATCAATATTCATACTGCTGGGTTGAAAGCTGATCAAGCCCGTTTCACTGTCCTCATGATTAATTTTACTGTTTGCATGCCTCGTTGTCACCTTCCCCTCAGCCAACAATGATCCATTCTGCATTTCTTTGATCATCGTCTGCTTTGAACTATCTTTTTCACACCTTACATTCTATTAGTACCCTTCCGTATCTCTAGTTTCCCTGACTCTCAGTCTGTAGAAGGGTGTCGATCCGAAACGTCACCCATTCCTTCTCTCCAGAGATGCTGCCTGTCCCGCTGAGTTACCCCAGCATTTTGTGTCTGTCCAGTTGAATGTATTTATGTGTAGGAAGGAACTGCAGATCCTGGTTTAAACTGAAGATCGACTCAAAATGCTGGAGTAAAGGGACTGTCCCACTTTCACGACCTAAATCACAACCTTTCTAACTCGTGAACATTTTTCATCATGCTAGAAAAAATGCCCTGAACTACTTGATGCCACGAGTACCTACGACTAGCATCACGGCCTGCTACAACCTACCTACGACCTCCTACGACCTTGTGACGACCATGCTGCCAGTATGAGTCAAGGGCAAACTCGGCAGAGGTCGTGAATTAGGTTGTGAAAGTGGGACAGACCCTATACTCAGCGGGGACAGGCAGCATCACTGGAGAGAAGGAACGGGTGATGTTTCGGGTCAAGACCCTTCTTCGTATTCATGTTCTGTTTATTCAGGGTGTAGGCCAGCAGTGTCAATGTCGAGAGAAATCTAGACGGCCGTGTTGCTTACTGACATTTAACTCAAGTTCACACTTGAGAGCTGAGGTCCTGATGTTCTCTCACAGGCTGGTGGGACAAGCTGACCCATCACACCCTTGAGCAGTTGCAGGTGGCTAGGCAGAGCTCCAGTGACCTGTGTTTCTCTTTCCCTCATCTTGCTTCCGTTGGAGGAGAAGCATTCAGATATAGAGACACTTATAACTCATTTATTAATTTTCATGAATGCAATATATCAGGAACTCAAGATAACTTCCTGCCCTGGAATGTGAATAAATGTAAGTGGCACAATCAGTTTATTTTAGTGTATTTTATTGTCACGTGTACTGAGGTGCAGTGAAAAGCTTTTGTTGCGTGCTAACCAGCCAGCGCAAAGACAACACATTATTACAATCGAGCCATTCATAGTGTACAGATACATGATAAGAGAATAACATTCAGCTCAAGGTAAAGCCAGCAAAGTCTGATCAAGGATAGTCCGAAGGTCACCAATGGGGTAGATAGTAGTTCAGCACTGCACTCTGGTTGTGGTAGGATGGATCAGTTGCCTGATGACACTTCTATACCTAATTTTACACTTCTATAACTTTTGCCCGATGGGAGAGGGGAGAAGAGGGAGTAACTGGAGTGAGATTCATCCTTGATTATGTTGCAGGCCTTGCCGAGGCAGCATGAGGTATAAATGGAGTCAATAGAAGGGAGGTTGGGTTTGTGTGATGTGATGATCTAGGCTGTGTCCATAATTCGCTGCAATTTCTTGTGGTCTTGGATGGAGCTGTTCCCAAACCAAGCTGTGATGCATCCTGACAAAATGCTTTCTAGGGCGCATCTGTAGAAGCTGGTGAGAAGTTGCTGTGGGGACACGCTGAAATTCCAAAGCCATCTTTCATGGTTTCTTGGTCGTTGCTTCAATATGGGTGGTCCAGGAGAAGTCGTTGGTGATATTTACTTCTTGGAATTTGAAGTTTTCAACCATCTCTATTTCGGCGCCGTCATTGCAAACTGGGGTATATGTGCCACTGGGTTACACAAAAAGCTGGAGAAACTCAGCGGGTGCAGCAGCATCTAGGAGCGAAGGAGATAGGCGACGTTTCGGGTCGAGACCCTTCTTCAGTATGTGTGCCGCTCCAAGCTCGAGCTTAATGCAGCATGACATGTGTTGTGTTTTTGGAGGATTCACAGTCTGATTTTATATTGACAAAACCCTTCAGGATTTATGAAGGAATAGAGCAGACGAATCAATTCTTTCTTGATTGTTTATAGAAGGGAAACTGCCCGTGAAGCTGGGAGTTGGAGAGAATATACTGAGCTGGGCTGTCTTTGTTTATTTCCTGCGACTCACATTGAGAGAAGCTCATTTTGTCCGTACTGCAGGCCTCATTAACCATATTTACATTCACCGGATCCTGCATTAAGGTAGTGTTCTGAAGCCATAGATAGAATCATAGAGTGATACAGCGGGGAAACAGGCCCTTCGGCCCAACTTGTGCACACCGGTGCAACACGCCCCAGCTAGTCTAGTCCCAACTGCCTGCATTTGGTCCATATCCCTCCAATCCTGTCCTATCCATGTGCCTGTCTAACTTCTTCTTAAATGTTGGGATAGTTCCTGCCTCGACTACCTCTTCTGGCAGCTGTCCCATACAGCCACAACCATTTGTGTGAAAAAGCCACCCCTCAGATTCCTATTAAATCTTTTCCCCTTCACCTTAAATCTTTGTTTGCTGGTCCTTGATTCACCTACTCTGGGCAAGAGACTCTGTGCAATCTACCCGATCTATTCCTCTCACGATCCTGTACACCTTTATAAGCCAATTTATATTCTTCCAAACGTCTCTGATGGTGTGCAACCTAGGGGCTGCTTGGCAAGGTTCACTAGGGTCCATGGCACATTGAGCTGTTACACAGTTTTGTGAAAGCACAAAGATAAAGACCCAAAGAGCATTTAAGAAAGGAATTAATGGCACAGCGGTAAAGTTGCTGTCTGAAGAAGGGTCTCGACCCGAAACGTCGCCTATCTCCTTCGCTCCTTAGATGCTGCTGCACCTGCTGAGTTTCTCCAGCTTTTTGTGTAACCCACAAGTTGCTGCCTTACATCGCTTACAGCGCCAGAGACCCGGGTTCGATCCTGACCACAGATGCTGTCTGTACGGAGTTTGTACATTCTCTCCGTGTCCTGCGTGGGTTTTCTCCGAGATGTTCGGATTCCTCTCACACTCCGAAGACGTACAGGTTTGTAGGTTAATTGGCTTGGTATAAATGTAATAATTGTCCCTAGTGTGTGTAGGATAGTGTTAATGTGCGGGGATCCTTGGTAGGTGCGGACTCGGTTGGCCGAAGGGCCTGTTCCGCACTGTACCTCTAAACTAAACTAAAAATTAAGCCACAGTTGAAAGAGGAAGAAGAAAGAGTCAAATGTAGTCCAGTTATGTAAGGTACTAAGCATCTTAATTTCTCAGAAGATGCAGCAGCCAAGAAAAGACCTTTGAAGTATAGCTACTGTAGTAATATAGAACAACACAGAAGTAAATATGCGCACAGCAAAATCTCTGAACGAGTAATGGATGAATGATCTGTTATTCACTTTGCTTTCGGCATACTTGCTTTCAAATATTAGCATTGAATGTTCTGCAGCCTTTGTAGAATTCAGTTTAATATCTTGTCAGGAAATAGATTCAGCAAAGATTACATACTCAATGTCTGGAATGGGACATTGATCCACACCCTCCTGTCTCAAGTCAGACCAAGGACTTTCTCTTTTGGTGTCTATGTCAATATTTATTTTTCACTCTGCTTCACTAACTTAGCTAACATGTAATTTACTTGTGTAAAATAACCTATGACAAAAGGGCCTGTCCCACTGTACGAGGTAATTCAAGAGTTCTCCCGAGCTCTCCCCTGATTCGAGCTTGTGTAATGTACCTAGCAGGTATGTAGGGGCTCGTACGAGTAAAATGTAACAATTTTTTTCATCACAAGTATTTTTATACTCGTGGACATTTTTCACAGTGTTGAAAAAACGTCACGAGTTTAACGGATTTCCCGAGTACCTACCGTTACTCATACGAACCGCTACATGACATCCACGAGCTCTTACATACCCACGACGTACATTACACGAGCTCGAATCATGGAGAACTCGGGAGAACTCTTCAATTACCTCGTACAGTGGGACAGGCCCTAAAGAATCACACATGACTGGCACCTAGATTCCAGCGGAAATGGTTATGGCTTCATCACTAGGACTTGTCCCTATATTTATACCATCATCAGGACATCCCATTGCATTTCAGAGGTATCTCATTAACCACAAAACTCTTCTATCAATAAGAAAAGAACAGCAATAAATGAACTGTTTAGCCACCTGCACATTCATCTGTCATCACCCTAACATTTAAATATATTGCCGTTCTTTCATTGTGATGGAGGTAAGTACTTGGTTTCTTACTACACATAAATCATGCAGTTCAAGTTGTTCTGAAGAGGGGTCTTGACCCAAAATGTCACCCATTCCTTCTCTCCAGAGATGCTGCATGTCCCGCTGAGTTACTCCAGCTTTCTGTGTCTATCTTCAGTTTAAATCAGCATCTGCAGTTCCTTCCTGCACAGTTCAGGTTGTCACCTACACCAAGCTAACAATGATCTATTCTACATTTTCCTTGACCCCATCCCCTTTGATGTCTTGTTCTCACACCTTACTCTTCCATATCTCTGTGTCTCCCTCTCCCCTGACTCTCAGTCTGCAGAAGGGTCTCGACCCGAAATACCATCCATTCCTTCTATTCAGAGATGATGCTTGTCCCACTGAGTTACTCCAGCGTTTTGTATCTATCTTCAAGAAGGCATGTTATCACTACCTTCCCTCGACAATAAGACACGGCACTAAATGTTAGCCTTACCCATTAATGTTTAGCAATGTTACAAAATTTTGAGATTTTAAAAATCAAGTCTGCAATTTATCCCATCAGATAAAGCATAAAAGGAAGTTTAATTTGACACCTAATTCACTTTCATATCTTCAGTATTAAGAAAGTTATGACCATTTTCATACTCGGAAATTAGCATCTTGTTCCCCATTGCCTTTCAATTGACTTAACTCAAAAGCTGTGATCTAGAACCATTAAAAGCCCATAACTTTTTTAAAAATTAAGAGAACTCAATGAAATGTTCAGTTATTATGGATTGAAGCATTCTGAAACAAATATGAAACAATCTTACTTGGATGACCTGAAATTAAAGCATATAATTAGTTGGTTATCTAATTGCAGCTAATTACAAAATTCAATGTGTATATCTAAACATCTATCCATTTCTTAAGAAAAGATAAACTTTTTTTTAATTGCCTAAGTGTCCAAATAACATTCACACAATAATCCACAATATAACATAATTTTTAAATCTCATTTTCATGAATTTCTGGGCCAAATTGAAGGAATGTAGTGTTTAATGCCTGTAAATTAATGGGTGATGACCATGCTGCGAGTATGAGTCAAGGGCAAACTCGGCAGAGGTCGTGAATGCGGTGGATTGGAACGTTGTGGTTTGCGGTGAAGTTGGGAGGAAATATACAGCCGGTTCATACATTTTTTTTGGACCCCATTTCGCAACATGAAAATATGATTAAAGCCTCCATAGAAATCAACTTTTAATATAAAAATAAACTGTGCACCTTTTTTTCTCCCCTACGCAAAATCCTTCCCGTTGTCGGTGCTCACGGCTTTTGAAGGTGATTTTTAAATTACTCTAGATAATAAATAATCTAACGCAATTTAAAAATACCTTCATTAATGAAATGTCGGAGCGATTTTTCTTCCGCAACGAAATCGCCCGACATGGATCGATTTTCCCAGTCTGTAGAAAAACGGCACTTTAAGCCCGCCCCCCTCTGAAAGGAGCCAAAGTCATGCACACGGGGAGCGGCAGAACTGCAGCGCTGCTCAAGGTAAGTTTTGTAACATACCTAATTAATGATTTAGAAAAAAAGAATAGATGCTTCATTTTTAGTTGTACAACAGTTATGATGATAAAATTATTTCAGGACATTCAAAGATGGTGAACAGCAACACAAAATATTTTTTTCCAGGTAATCTCAAATCTGTCTGCTGTGTCTAGTAATAGAGGTGATACATTTGAAGCACATCCAGTGGTCTTATTGATTACTATAAATGTTCATGGAGAATCAAAAGCCTCGGGTTGAATAAACGTTAACTTGGTCTATCTCTCACACCCCATACTGTCATTGCACATTCTATTTTTCAATCACTGTATTAAAATTAATAAGTGATTCATTTTGCTGCAGATGAACTGTTTCAGTGCAATCTCTTCTTGAGGTAAATCAATTACAATTACCACGGTTGCTTTCTCAGTTTGCATTTATGCATTTTTAAGAACATTGGCAGAGTGTTATCACAGCAAGAGATTGATCTAACATTGCTATCAAAGAATTGATCAATCAATTTCAATAACGCACCTTGTCAGGCATAACTAAATGCACAATTTTGCGCTTTAAAGGTCACAGTCAAAAAAAGACAATTGAGAAACAAATTATGCAAGCAGAAAAAATGTTGGAAACCAAGCAAATCAAAGTTAGTGATGAGAAATCCTTGCATTCAGAGTTGTTCAAGTTTCATACTTGTTCCCTGTGGACCAGAAACAATGGGAGCCAGGAAACGGGAGCCAGGCAGCCGACTACCTGATCGTAGTCACGTTCACAAGTTATAGGAGTAGAATTAGGCCATTCAGCCCATCGAGTTTACGCCGCCATTCAATCATGGCTGACCATTGCCTCCTAATCCACTTTTCCTGTCTTCTCCCCATAACCATTGACACCCGTTTTAATCAAGAATTTGTCTATCTCTGCCTTAAAAATATTCACTGACTTGGCCTCTGCAGCCCTCTGTGGGAATGAGTTCCACAGATTAATTACCTCCTGACTAAAGAAGTTCCTCTTCACCTCCTTTCTAAAAGACCGCTCTTTAATTCTGAGGCTGTGAACTCTGGTCCTAGACTCTCCCACCAGTGGAAACCACATCCACTCCATCTATGCCTTTCATTATTCTGTAAGTTTCAATGAGGTCCCCCCTCAACCTTCTGAACTGCAACAAGTAGAGGCCCAGTGCTGCCAACCGATGGCCAAGGAGCCATTCAACACAGAAACAGGCCTTTCAAAGTACTGTGCAGGGGGCAAATAGAAGGGTGAAATAGTACGCACAGGGATTATTTTTCTGTCCTAAAAACAGGGCGAAGGATGACGAGGATGATTTGGGAATACCAAAACATTTCAATAGACCAGCACACAGAATCCTCCTTTACATTTTAACTTTGAATGCTTCGTTGTTACTTTCCTCTCGTTAAAAATGATCCGTTCTACATTTTCCTTCAGCTACATCCCCTTTGATGTCTCGTTTTCACACCTTACCCTTCCATATCTCTGTGTCTCCCTCTCCCCTGACTCTCAGTCTGAAGAAGGGTCATGACCAGAAACATCATCCATTCCTTCTATCCAGTGATGCTGCCTGCCCTGCTGAGTTTCTCCATCATTTTGTGCCTATCTTCAGAGTAAACCAGTATCTGCAGTTCTTTCCGTCACAAAAACCCACATTGTGGTGGGAGAATAGACATCACATTCCATGCTGCAGTGCTGAAGAATAAAACCAGGTGTATTTATGGGTATGATACTTATCGACAGATTTCTGACCCCCGTGTCAAAATAAGGTATAACAGCGCATTCTGAAGAATGGTCTGAAGACGGGTTTCGGCCAGAAACGTTGCTTATTTCCTTCACTCCATAGATGCTGCCGCACCCACTGACTTCCTCCAGCATTTTTGTCTACCTTCGATTTTCCAGCATCTGCAGTTCCTTCTTAAACACAGCACATTCAGGATGCTTTTCACTCCAAGAGTAAACCAGCCCCAGTAGCCATAAGAAACCACTGTGCAGACTCACCGTTAAAGACGACATAAACCCATTGCTGTAATATAACAATTAGTTCAGCCTCATTAGCACAGGTACTGAGCTGGACATCTCATTCCTTTTGATACAAGTTATGCGCAGTGCAATAATTCTGATAACTGGTATTGATCACAGCCTTCACTTGGTGTGGAGCCTGACTCTGTATTTTTTGAGTATGTGGTGCACACCTACATATTTTCAATCTGTGTAGAGAATACCACCATATTTAAAGTCAGTGTGAAGTTCGTCAAGTCAAACCATGTTTATTGTTGTATGCACGTATGGTGAGTTGTAGGCACAATGAAAAGCTTGCTTACAGATCTCCACAGGCATGTTTTTTTTAGGGTTTTTCCATTTTTGTGGGGTTTTCGTGTTTTTGGTTGCAGTTTGGAAACAGGCCCTTTGTCCACTGAGTCCACGCCAACCATTGATCATCTCTTCACACTAGTTCAGTTTCGCTTCACCTCCCTGCAATGAAGGGGCAACTGACAGTGGCCAATTAAGCACAAACCCACATGTCTTT
The DNA here is from genome assembly GCA_963514005.1 of Raja brachyura. The sequence goes on along the minus strand of OY740802.1, from coordinate 41,963,543 downwards.
GAGATGTGGGAGAAACCGGAACATCCAGAAGTGACCTACATGGTTACAGAGAGATTGTGCAAACTCCAAGCAGACAGCTCCTGTGGTGTTTCGATCTGAAACGTCACCTATTCTTTCTCTCCAGAGATGCTGCCCGATTCGCTGAGTTACTCAAACCTTTCGTATCCTGCTTGCCAAATGGATTCCTGTTACCCAGATGGTTCAGAGCAGAGTGAAGAATCAGACATGTTTTCACTTAGTGTAGGATGGAACTCCAGATGTACACAAAAGGCTGGAGAAACTCAGCGGGTGCAGCAGCATCTAAGGAGCGAAGGAGATATGCGACGTTTCGGGTTGAGACCCTTCTTCAGCCTATCTCCTTCGCTCCTTAGATGCTGCTGCACCCGCTGAGTTTCTCCAGCCTTTTGTGTACCCTCGATTCTCCAGCATCTGCAGTTCCTTCTTTAACACATGGAACTCCAGATGCTGGTTTAAACCGAAGATAGACACAAAATGCTGGAGTAACTCAGCAGGACAGGCAGCGTCTCTGGAGAGAAGGAACGGGTGGCGTTTCGGGTCGAGACCCTTCTTCAGACTGAAAGTCACGTGAAAGGAAAACGAGAGGGAAAGGGTGCCAGCCTTAGGATGGCTTTGGACACAAGCCCTTGTCCCACTTAGACGATTGTTAGACGATTGTGGGCTTGACGTAGCTCGTCTTCTCCTGTCGTAGGTGCTGTCGTAGGTTGTCACCAGGATGACGCAGGTCAATCAATCAATCAGATTTATTCATCACATACACAATACACAATGAAGTGCAGCAAAATTCATTTGCCAGCAGCGGTACAATAAAAAAGAACACACAATACACAATAAAAATGTAACACAAACATCACCCACAGCGTTCTTCACTGTGGGGGAAGGCACAAAGTACAGTCAGTCCTCCTCCATTTTCCCCGTGGTCGGGGCCATAACCTCCGCAGTCGCCGCTGCGGGCAACCAGATGACAGGCCCTCTCGTCCGGAAGGTAAGTCCCGAATCGGTGTTTCCCTACCGGAGACCACGGCTTCAGGATGATGTAGGCCGCAGGCCGGTGGTTGGAGCTCTTCAGGGAATTCCGGCGAGGGATCCCGCTCTGGATGGTAAGTTAGTAAGTCCCCGCCGCGCCCACGGCTTGAAGCTCCGCAGACCGCGGATACAGGCTGAACAGTCCATGGGCCAGCGATCATAAAAAGTCCACGCTGCGCCTGCTGCTGAAGCTCCGGGCCCGATTCCGGGATGCCAGGTGACGTTGGTTGTCGCTAGGTGCTGACTTTGGTGAATTCCATTGCCAACTACGAACGTCAACCTACGTCAGGTACCGGCGACTGAATTGTCTTCAGTTGTCGCCAACAGGGTCGTTGCTTGTCGTTGCTTGATGCGGATGTAGGTTGACTTTGATTGTCCTAGGTTGTCACCTGTGTGGTCGTAGGTGGACGTCCTAACGCTGGTAGTTGTCGGGAGCCTGCCGTAGCTTGCCGTCGACTAGGTGGTAGGTTGATGCAGCTTGTTGTAAACATTGCCGTGGGGGGGGAGGTCCAGTCGCCGGTTTTCTGGCGACCTGCTATGACTGTGACAGAGGCCGGCAGTCGCCGAAAAAATGGGACAGATCCTTTGTGATGCTTCAGACACCCCACAGGTAGGCCTTTGGTGTTGTTGCATATGCCGAGTTCATGAGGGAACGCTGGGCAAATGCAGCTGCGTCAAACGGCATCCAATTAGAGTCACAGAGTGATACAGTGTGGTAACAGGCCTTTTGGCCCAACTTGCCCATACCGGCCAACATGTCCCAGCTTGTTCTATCCATGAACCTGTCTAACTGTTTCTTAATCATTGTGATAGTCCCTGCCTCGCATCCACCACCCTTTGTGTGAAAAAGTTACCCCTCAGATTCCTATTTAATCTTTTCCCCTTGTCCTCCATTAGTTTTGTGCCTTTAAAACCCACAGTTGGCATAGATCCTATGGAGACTGGTTAAGTGGGATGGACCAGTCATTCCACAGTTATGGAACCTATCAATTTATACTGTGTTTGTTAACCATTCCTCACATTTACCCCCACCCAATACCTCTTCTGGCAATGAGGGTGACAAAAACCTGTTTACAAAATTTGGTTTGATGACGTGGGTTTAAAGATACAGTGTGGAAACAGGCCCTTCGGCCCACCGAGCCCATGCTGCCCAGTGGTCCGCACACACTAGCACTATTTTGCACACACTAGGGACAATTTACAGAAGCCAATTAACTTATGAACCTTCATGTTTTGAAGGAATCCGGAGATCCCGGACAAAACCCACACAGGTCACGGGGAGAACGTACAAACTCCGTACAAACAAGCACCCATGGTCAAGATCGAACCCGGGTCTCTGGCGCTGTGAGGCAGCAACTCTACCACTGCGCCTCTTAAAATGCAACTTGAGTGTGGTAGGGAAAGTCGATTTTAAGTTGTGGCCGGCAATGCAAGCGGGGTGGAGCAATTACAAGTGAGTAATAAGGAGGTGGGAGTGAAACGAGCTGGCAGCAAGATGGGGAGACTACGGTAGAGTGGGAAGGAGATCAGGCAAGAATGATAGTGAGAGTTGAAGGTATACATGTTACTGTCAGAATGAAGGGATCGGCATGTAATGGTAGGGAAGGCTGCATGACAAGATAACTGAAGCTACAGTCAGGAATAATAAAACGGCATGGTTCAGGTGTAGGTAGCTGGGATCGAGGGCATCCGAAGGGCAATATAGGGATTGAAGAGTATACTTCAGAATGATATCAGGGGGGCAAAGGGGAGACATGAGACAGCTCTGGTAGAAAATATTAAAAATAATCCAAAGAGAATTTCTAAATATATTAATGAGAAACTGGTAACTAGGGAGAGGATAAGGTGAAGTTCGACACCAAAGGTTGGAGTAACTCAGCAGGACAGGCAGCATCGCTGCAGATAAGGAATGGGTGAAGTTTCGTGTCGAGGTGCCCTGAGGAGATGGCCAAGATCCTCAAAGAATATTTCTCACCTCTGTTTACCATGGAGAAACGTATGAAGGCTAGGGAATGTAGGAAAATGAATAGCAATATCTTGAGGATGCCTATATTACAGTCAAGAGGTGCTGAATGTCCTAAGATATATGAAGGTAGATCATTTATAAAAAAATCAAAAATAAAATTCATTCATTCCAAGCTGAGATGCACAAATTGTTATATAGTCATAGTCATAGAGTGATACAATGTGGAAACAGGCCCTTTGGCCCAAAATGCCCACACCAGCCAACAATGTCCAGCCACACTAGTCCCACTTGCCTGCGCGTGATCCATATCCCTCCAAACCTGTCCTATCCATGTACCTGTCTAACTGTTTCTGAAACAATGGGATAGTCCCAGCCTCACCTACCTCTTCTGGCAGCTTGTTCCATACACCCACCACCCTTTGTGTGAAAAAGTTACCCCTCAGATTCCTATTAAGGAAGTGCCTAAAGATAGATACAAAAAGCTGGAGTATCTCAGCAGGTCAGGCAGCATCAGGGTGCAGTGCCAGAAGACCAGAAGGTGGCTAATGCTCTGTACTATTTGAGCAGCGCTAGATAAAACATCTGGGAACCGATAAGCTAATCATCTGTGGCGGGAATGCATTTGGAAAGGCAGGGGTGATTAGGAATAGTCAGCACAGGTTGTGTGTGGGAGATCGTGTCTCACCAATTGAGTTTTTTGAAGAAGTAACCAAAAGATTGTTTAGGGCAGAGCCGTTAGCAGCAGAGGGCCTGATGAAGGATATCGACCTAAAACGTCACCTATTCATTTTCTCAAGCGATGCTGCCTGACCTGCTTAGATACTCCAGCTTTTTGTATCTATCTTTCGAGAGGTAAACATAGTCTTGATGGACTACTGCAAGGCCTTTGCTAAGCTTCCGCATGGTAGGCTATTTGGAGAAGTTGGATTGCATGGGCTCCTGGGAGAGCTAGCTAATTAGATGCAGAGTTGGCTTTGTGGTAGGATGTAGAGTAGAAGGTTGCTTTTTTTTTACTGAAAGCCGATGGCGTGCTTTGCCTCGGGGATCGATGCTGGGTGCTTTACTATTTATAACCAAAATAGTGATTTGTATGAGAATGTACAAGGCATGATTAGTGCATTTACAGATGAAACTAAGATATCTTAATGCAGATGGTGATCAGGAATGACAGCAAGTGGACCAAGGAATGGCCACTGGAGTTTAATTCAGATAACTATGAGGTGTAGCATTTGTGTAGTCAAACATTGGCAGGATTTTCACAGTGAACAGTAGGGCCCTGTGAAATGTTGTAGGGCCCAAGAACAAGTACATAGCTGCTGAAAGTGTTCTCAGGTAGATATGGTGCTTAAGTCTGCCATTAGTCAAGGAATTGAATATAGAAGTTAGCACGTTATGTTGCAGATGTTCAAGAAGATGGCGAGGCCACACTTGGAGTATTGTGTTCAGTTTTGTCTTCTTCTTATCGAGTCCACACACAAAAGATTAGAAGTTGTTCAGCCGGAGCTGAACACACTTCCTGGCATCTGCACACAATGGTGTCTGTCTTGCGCTTCTTGTGCATGGTGGAAACAGGGCCGTGACATGAATGCTTTTTCCTTGACCCCTTCAGTTTTGTTAGAGTCATAGAGTGAAACAGCTAGGAAACAGGATCTTCGGGCCAACTTGCCCGCACTGGCCAATATGTCCCAGCTACGCTGGTCCCACCTGCCCGCGTTTGTGGCCCATATCCTTCCAAACCTGTCCTATCAATGTACCTGTCTAACCTGTTCACCTTGTGAGACCAAGCGGAGGCTTGGCGATCGTTTCGCTGAACACCTCCGCTCGGTCCGCAATAACCAACCCGACCTCCCGGTGGCTCAGCGCTTCAACTCCCCCTCCCATTCTGTATCCGACCACTCGGTCCTGGGCCTCCTCCACGGCCAGAGTGAGCAACACCGCAAGTTGAAGGAACAGCACCTCGTATTCCACTTGGGGGGTCTGCATACTCTGGGCTTGAACATTGAATTTTCTCAGGGGGGTACACAAAAGGCTGGAGAAACTCAGCGGGTGCAGCAGCATCTAAGGAGCAAAGGAGATAGGCGACGTTTCGGGTCGAGACCCTTCTTCACCCTTCTTGAATTTTCTCAATTCTGTTAACCCTTGCTGTCTCCTCACCTTCCCACCTCTCCCTCAGCCCTCGGCCCCTGGGATTCCCTCTCTCTCTATCTCTCCCCCACCCAAGTCGCACTAGCTTCTCATTTTCACACTACAAACAGCTTACAATGGCCTGTTTCCTTTATCATCGATACTTTTTGCATATCTTTCATTCATTGTTCTTCATATCTCCACGTCACCGTCTATATCTCTCGTTTCCCTGATCCCTAACCAGTCTGAAGAAGGATCTCGACCCGAAACGTCGCCTATCTCCTTCGCTCCTTAGATGCTGCTGCACCCGCTGAGTTTCTCCAGCCTTTTGCGTACCCCCTGTTCACCTTGCTAACCTGTTCACCCTGCTAATCACCCGAGGAAAGATACCATTAAGGGCCTGTCCTACCAGCATGCAACTCTATGCGATGAGCGCGACCTAACGTGGTCGCTTGAGCCGTCCGGCGTCGCGGGGCCGGTCCCGCTTCGATCGCCGGAGCCGTGCGGAATTGTGCGGAGTTCGTCCCGACATCGCGCGGGGCTCCGAAAAACTGACTATGTTCAAAAATTCAGCGCGGCAACGGCTTGTCGGCTTGCAGTCGCCTCGACGCATTACACACCGCCTCGACGTCATGCCTCCGTGACCCTCACTGTCGGTGCCTCAGTGACCCTCTATGTGTGTGGCTCCGTGGCCCTTTGTGTGTGTGCCTCTGTGCCCCTCTCTGTGTGCCCCTCTTTGTCCTGGCGAACTTACCTTAAAGCTTCGCTCCAAGTTCGCCTCACTTTGCGCCGCGTTGCGCCACTCACCCGACCTCCGCGCGGCCCTCATTGCCGGTTTGGTTGCGCTTGCCGCTTGGTGGGAACGGCCCTGTACAGGGGATCACCCGACCTCCGCACGGCCCCCGCTTCTAGTTTGATCGCGCTCATCGCATGGAGTCGGATGCTGGTAGGACAGGCCTTTTAAGCTATGGCTATGCTTGAAAGTGTATAGAGAAGATTTATGACGATGTTGCCAGGGCTCAAGTGGCTGAACCATAAAAAGTGGCTTGGTATGCTTGGACTTTATCCCTTCCAGTGCAATATAGTAGGCTGAGGGGTGATGTTATGTAGGTGTATACAATCATGAGGGGAATAGACAGGGTGAATGTACAGGGCCTTTCACCTCGAATAGAGGAATCAAGAAGCAGAGGACATGGGTTTAAGATGAGGGGGTAAAGATTTAATTGGAACCTTCAGGGCAAATTCTTCACACAGAGTGTGTGGATATATGGAACAAGCTGTTAGTGTAAGTAGTTGAGGCAGGCACAATAGCAACATTTATGAGACACTTGCACAGGTATATAATTAGGAAAGTTTTATTAGCATATGGACCAAATGTGAGCTAATGATACTAGCTTAGATGAGACATCTTGGTCATCATGAATGAGTTGGGCAAAGGTATCTGGTTCCATTCGGTATAACTCCAAGTGTAAGAAAGTATGCAAGTAGGATTAACAAACTAATCGGGAAGGCTGGCTCCGTTCTGGGAGTGGAATTAGATTAATGGGAGATGGTCTTGGCCGGGAGGATGCTCCTCAAGCTGCGGAGCATCTTGGACAACACAGCTCACCCCCTCCATGCTATATTTAAGAGGGCGTTAGATGTGGCACTTGTGGCTAAAGGGATCAGGGGGTATGGAGAGAAGGCAGGTACGGGATACTGAGTTGGATGGTCAGCCATGATCACATTGAATGGCGGTGCAGGCTCGAAGGGCCTAATGGCCTACTCCTGCACCTATTTTCTATGTTTCTATGTTTCTATGACACACTGGTCAACCTGAGGAGCACCTTCAGCAACAGACGGGTTCCACCAAGATGCGGCACAGAACGCCACAGGAGATCCTTCTGCCCTGTTGCTATCAAACTGTACAACTCCTCCGCCTTCTGTCACGGGGTAGACTGACTCCCCTCCTCTCCCACTCCTCCCTTCCCAATTTTGCACACGCCCCAACCCTTTCCACTCGTCACTTTAATCTCATGTTTCATGTATTTTGTGTTTCATGACTCAAAATTTCTATTCGGATCAATTTCCCTCCTGGGATAAATAAAGGTCTATCGTATCGTATCGTATGGCAAGTGTAGACATCAGTGGTGAAGAAACGTGTTGTGTGGCCACAGTTGTGCTCGACATTGAAAGTGGAAAATGATCAAATTCTCAAGCAGTCACATCCTTCATTTTGACAACAACATAAAAACCACACAAACAAAAAAAAATCTAAACCTACCACCAACTGCTGGTCAGAGGGCAGCTTGTAATTGAGAATGACAGCTTGATTCCAGAACCTGTAATTGTTCCCTTCACTCAAGCTCCCTGTCCTTATCCCTAGCTTACTGCAAAGTCCGTCAATCTTCATAGTATTAAATGATGTGGATTTGAAATTCTTAAAAGAAGTTAAGAGAATAGACAAGAGGTGCAGGAGTAGGCCATTCGGCCCATCGAGCCAGCACCGCCATTCAATGTGATCATGGCTGATCATCCCCAATCAGTACCCCGTTCCTGCCTTCGCCCCATATCCCCTGACTCCGTTATCTTTAAGAGCCCTATCTTGCTCTCTCTTGAAAGTATCCAGTGAACCGGCCTGCACCATTGTCTGTGGCAGAGAATTCCACAGACTCACAACTCTCTGTGAGAAAAAGTGTTTCCTCAAATCCGTTCTAAATGGCTTACCTCTTATTCTGAAACTATGGGCCCTGGTTCTGGACTCCCCCACCATCGGGAACATGTTTCCTGCCTCCAGCGTGTCCAAACCCTTAACAATCTTATATGTATCAATAAGATCCCCTCTCAACCTCCTAAACTCCAGAGTATACAAGCCCAGCCGCTCCATTCTCTCAACATATGATTGTCCCGCCATCCCGGGAATTAACCTTGTAAACCTACGCTGCAGTCCCTCAATAGCAAGAATGTTCTTCCACAAATGAGGGGACCAAAACTGCACACAATACTCCAGCTGTGGTCGCACTAGGCCTCTGTACAACTGCAGAAGGACTTCTTTGCTCCTATACTCGACTCCTCTTGTTATATAGGCCAACATGCCATTCGCTTTCTTCACTGCCTGCTGTACCTGCATGCTTACTTTCATAGACTGATGAACAAGGACCCCCAGATCCCATTGAACTTCCCATTTTTCCAACTTGACCCCATTTAGATAGTAATCTGCCTTCCTGTTTTTGATACCATAGTGGATAACATCACATTTATCCACATTAAACTTTATCTGCCATGCATCTGCCCACACCCCCAACCTGTCCAAGTCACCCTGCATTCTCATAGCATCCTCCTCACAGTTCACACTGCCACCCAGTTTTGTGTCATCTGCAAATTTGCTAATGTTACTTTGAATCCCTTCATCCAAATCATTGATGTATATTATAAATAGCTGCGGTCCCAGCTCCGAGCCTTGCGGTACCCCACTAGTCATTGCCTGCCATTCTGAAAGGGTCCCTTTAATCATTATTCTTTGTTTCCTGTCTGCCAACCAATTTTTAATCCATGTCAGAACTCTACCCCCAATACCATGTGCCCTAATTTTGCCCAATAATCTCCTATGTGGGACCTTATCAAATGCTTTCTGAGCGTCCAGGTACACTACATCCACTGACTCTCCCTTGTCCATTTTCCTACTTATTTCCTCAAAAAATTCCAGAAGATTAGTCAAGCATGATTTCCCCTTCGTAAATCTATGCTGACTCGGACCGATCCTGTTACTGCTATCCAAATGTGCGGCTATTTCATCTTTTATAATTGACTCCAGCATCTTCCCCACCACCGATGTCAGGCTAACTGATCTATATTTCCCTGTTTTCGCTCTCCTGCCTTTCTTAAAAAGTGGGATGACATTAGCTACCCTCCAATCCACAGGAACTGATCCTGAGTCTATAGAATGTTGGAAAATTATCACCAATGCATCCACGATTTCTAGAGCCACTTCCTTAAGTACCCTGGGATGCAGACCATTAGGCCCTGGGGATTTAACAGCCTTCAGTCCCATCAGTCTACCCAACACCATTTCCTGCCTGATATGGATTTCCTTCAGTTCCTCCATCACACCAGATCCTCTGGCCACTGGTAGATCAGGAAGATTGTTTGTGTCCTCCTGAGAGAAGACAGATCCAAAATACCTGTTCAACTCCTTGTTCCCCATAATAAATTATAGAAAACCTATATATACACAATTGTTCGATTAACGTTGGGCATTCGTTAATCCAATTTAAAATACTGCACAGACTCTATTATTCAAAGTCTAAACTGAATAAGATCTTTCCAAATGTATCTCCTATTTGCGACAAATGTCTTCTTCAGGAAACAACTATAACCCATTCCTTTGTCTCTTGTATAAAGTTACATAATCTCTGGAGATGAATTTTTGAAATAAATTCAAAAACACTAAAAATACAATTGGAACCCGACACGGAATTGATCATTCCAGGTACATCAGAAGCCTGCTCTGAGCTATCATTATTTCAAAGATGTTTCCTTAATTATGGCCTGAAAACGGCGAAAAAACAAATACTCAAATTTTGGAAAAATATATCAGTCCTTACATAGAAACATAGAAAATAGGTGCAAGAGTAGGCCATTCGGCCCTTCGAGCCTGCACCACCATTCAATATGATCATGGCTGATCATCCAACGCAGTATACCATACCTGCCTTCTCTCCATACCCCCTGATCCCTTTAGCTACAAGGGCCACATCTAACTCCCTCTTAAATATAGCCAATGAACTGGCCTCAACTACCTTCTATGGCAGAGAATTCCAGAGACTCACCACTCTCTGTGTGAAAAATGTATTCCTCATTTCGGTCCTAAAAGACTTCCCCCTTATCCTTAAACTGTGACCCCTTGTTCTGGAGTTCCCCAACATCGGGAACAATCTTCCTGCATCTAGCCTATCCAACCCCTTAAGAATTTTGTAAGTTTCGATAAGATCCCCCCTCAGTCATCTAAATTCTAGCGAGTACAAGCCAAGTCTATCCAGTCTTTCCTCATATGAAAGTCCTGACATCCCAGGAATCGGTCTGGTGAACCTTCTCTGTACCCCCAAGAATGCCTTTTCTCAGATTAGGGGCCAAAACTGTACACAATACTCCAGGCGTGGTCTCACCAAAACCCTGTACAAGTGCAGTAGAACCTCCCTGCTCCTATACTCAAATCCTTTCGCTATGAATGCTAACATACCATTTGCTTTCTTCACTGCCTATTGCACCTGCATGCCTACTTTCAATGATGGGTGTACCATGACACCCAGGTCTCGTTGCATATCCTCTTTTCCTAAATTGCCACCATTCAGATAATAGTCTACCCTCCTGTTTTTGCCACCAAAGTGGATAACCTCACATTTATCCACATTATACTGCATCTGCCATGCATTTGCCCATTCACTCAGCCTATCCAAGTCACCTTGCATCCTCCTAGCATCCTCCTCACACCTAACACAACCCCCCAGCTTTGTGTCATCCGCAAACTTGGAGATGTTGCATTCAATTCCCTTGTCCAAATGATTAATATATATTGCAAATAGCTGGGGTCCCAGTACTGAGCCTTGCGGTACCCCACTAGTCACTGCCTGCCATTCTGAAAAGGACCCGTTTACTCCTATCCTTTGCTTCCTGTCTGCCAGCCAATTCTTTATCCACATCAATACTAAACCCTCAATACCGTGTGCTTTAAGTTTGTATACTAATCTCTTATGTGGGACCTTGTCGAAAGCCTTTTGAAAGTCTAGATATAATACATCCACTGGTTCTCCCTTATCCACTCTGCTAGTTTCATCCTCGAAAAATTCTATAAGATTCGTCAGACATGATTTACCTTTCGTAAATCCATGCTGACTTTGTCTGATGATTTCACCACTTTCCAAATGTACTGCTATCCCATCTTTAATAACTGACTCTAGCAGTTTCCCCACTACCGATGTTAGACTAACTGGTCTGTAATTCCCCATTTTCTCTCCCCCTCCTTTTTTAAAAAGTGGGGTGACATTAGCTACCCTCCACTCCTCAGGAACTACTCTATAATCTAAGGAGTATTGAAAAATTATCACTAATGCATCCACTATTTCTGTGGCTACTTCCTTGAGTACTCTGGGATGCATCCTATCTGGCCCTGGGGATTTATTGGCCTTTAATCCATTCAATTTACCCAACACCACTTCCCGGCTAACCTGGATTTCACTCAGTTCCTCCACCTTATTTGTCTTCACTAAAATTATTTAGTGAAGACAGAACCAAAGTAGTTATTTAATTGGTCTGCCATGTCCTTGTTCCCCATGATCAATTTACCTGTTTCTCACTGCAAGGGACCCACATTTGTTTTAACTAATCTCTTTCTCTTCACTTATCTATAAAAGCTTTTGCAGTCAGTTTTTATGTTCCCTGCCAGTTTTCTTTCATAATCTATTTTCCCTTTCCTAATTAAGCCCTTTGTCCTCCTCTGCTGGATTCTAAATTTCTCCCAGTCCTCTGGTTGGCTGCTTTTTCTGGCTAATTTGTATGTTTCATCTTTTGTTTTTATACTACCCCTGATTTCCCTTGTTATCCATGGATTCACTGCCTTCCCTGATTTATTCTTTTGCCAAACTGGTATGAACAATTTTTGTAGTTCATCCATGCAGTCTTTAAATACCTTCCATTGCACATCCACTTTCAACCCTTTAAGAATCACTTGCCAGTCTATCTTGGCCAATTCACGTCTCACACCTTCAAAGTTACCTTTGGTTAAGTTCAGAACCCTTGTTTCTGACTTAATTATGTCACTCTCCATCCTAATGAAGAACTCAATCATATTATGGTCACTCTTGCCCAACTGGCCACGCACAACAAGACTGCTAACTAACCCTTCCTCATTACTTAATACCCAGTCTAGAATAGCCTGCTCTCTCATTGGTTCCTCTAGTATGTTGGTTTAGAAAACTACCCCGCATACATTCCAAGAAATCGTCTTCCTCAGCACCCCTGCCCATTTGATTCACCCAATCTATATGTAGATTGAAGTCACCCATTAAAACTGTTTTACCCTTGTTGCACGCATTTCTAATTTCCTGTTTGATGCCATCTCCAACTACACTACTACTGTTAGGTGGCCTGTACACAGCTCCCACTAGCATTTTCTGCCCCTTAGAATTTCGCAGCTCTACCCATATCGATTCCACATCCTCTAAGCTAATGTCCTTCCTTTCTATTGCATTAATCTCCTCTCTCACCAGCAACGCTACTCCACCTCCCTTTCCTTTCTGTCTATCCCTCCTGAATATTGAATATCCTTGGATGTTCAGCTCCCTGCCTTGGTCCCCCGGAGCCACATCTCCGTGATCCCAACTATAGCATAGTCATTAATCGCTATCTGCACATTCAACTCATCCACCTTATTACGAATGTTCCTTGCATTGAGACACAAAGCCTTCAGGCTTGTTTTTACAACACTCTTACTCCTTATACAATCATGTTGACAAGTGGCCCCTTTTGATTTTTGCCCTGGAAACCCACCACCTCTTATTCTCTGTTTATTATTTTTTTCTTCTTTGCCCCCTACATGTTGGGTCTGAGTGCTTCCCTTCTCTTCCTCCTGCCTCAGACCCTGTCTACTGGCTTTCTCTATTTGAGTCCTTCCCCCCAACTGTTCTAGTTTAACCGTTACTATTAAGTTGTGGATTATAAACATGTCTGAGACGTTACATCTTGAAAATATTAGACTTGTCCTGGCAGAAAAACCAGATCATTTTTCGAAGACATGGACACCATATTGATTTATTACAAGGATAGTATGGTACTACACAACCTTGGATTTAAATCTAAAGGGCCTGTCCCACCAGCATGCAACTCTATGCGATTAGCGCGACCTAACATGGTCGCTTGAGCCGTCCGGCGTCGCGGGGCCGGTCCCACTTTGATCGCCGGAGCCGTGCGGAATTGTGCGGAGTTCGTCCCGACATCACGCGGGGCTCCGAAAAACTGACTATGTCCAAAAATTCCGCGCGGCAACGGCTTGTCGGCTCGCAGTCGCCTCGATGCATTACACACCGCCTCGAAATCGTGCCTCCGTGAACCTATCTGTAGGTGCCTCCGTGACCCTCTATGTGTGTGGCTCCGTGGCCCTCTGTGTGTGTGTGCCTCTGTGCCCCTCTCTGTGTGCCCCTCTCTGTCCTGCCGAACTTACCTTAGACTTCGCTCCAAGTTCGCCTCACTTTACGCCGCGTTGCGCCACTCATCCGACATCCGCGCGGCCCCTGCTGCCTCCGTGGGTGCCTCCGTGACCCTCTATGTGTGTGGCTCCGTGGCCCTCTGTGTGTGTGTGCCTCTGTGTCCCTCTCTGTGTGCCCCTCTCTGTCCTGCCGAACTTACCTTAGACTTCGCTCCAAGTTCGCCTCACTTTGCGCCGCGTTGCGCCACTCATCCGACCTCCGCGCGGCCCCTGCTGCCAGTTTGGTTGCGCTTGCCGCATGCAGGCGCATGCTGGTGGGAACGGCCCTGTACAGGGGATCACCCGACCTCCGCGCGGCCCCCGCTTCTAGTTTGATCACGTTCATCGCGTAGAGTTGCATGCTGGTGGGACAGGCCCTTAATCACGGGTTGGGTGAGGTGGGTGGGGAGGGATGTGAGGCAGGTATATATGTGAGGCACCACTTTTTTTCTTTCTTTCTCTTTTCGTCCTTTTATTTTTTTTTTTCTATTCCACTTTTTTTTCTTTCATTTATTCACTCTTTGGCTACACCACTTTGGCAGTCTACGGGTTCTATCTTTACACATCTCACTTTTTCTCTTTCTTGCGTTTTCTTTCCTTTCCTTTCTTCCAACTATAGCTAAAAAGATAAAAATTGAAGCTGTACAACAACCGTATAATTTTATATGCTGTTGGTTCTGTTTTTGTACGCTTGCTTCTAATAAATTAAAAAAAAAATTTTAATTAAAAAAACTAAAATTAAAAAAAATTACCTTTTTCAGTCTTCAAGGGTCCAACTTTGGCCTTAACTAATTTTTCCCTCTTCACATACCTAAAGAAGCTTTTACTATCCTCCTTTATATTCTTGGCTAGCTTACCTTATCTTTTCTCTCCGTATTGTCTTTTTAGTTAATGCTGGGGCTCAACTCTTGATATGTCGCAGGTGTTTGTGTTCCTCATCCCTGGGCCTCAAGGTCCTGGCACGACTTCCCACCTTCCCTCTCTTCTCCCCCTTCTAAACTTAAACATTCCAGTGTTCACGGAGACTGCTTACATTCATCATATCTGCTTCAGCTCTTCAGAGAGATCAGCAATACTCATCATGCACTGTTAGTTCAGACAGATTAGCATCAATAACAGATGTTTGGGGATTGAAACCAGTTAACCTTGGTTCTGACCCTTCAGAAATTGTGTTGGATGGCAAAAATCTGTCGCTGTCACTTTGCAGGCTTCACCTGTTCCTGTTCAATGATACAGATGGATCAACCTTCCATTCCACGAAACACAACATCTTTCCATTCCTTTAATTTGTTTTATTCTGGTTCTTCCTTTATTGCCAACCCTTTCTCAATGACAACTAGGCCTAACCTTTGGAAATTTCCTGCCTACATTTATTTGCCTCTCCTCCTATCTTTCATGCTTTAAGATGCCTGGTAAAACTGATGTCACCTGCATAAAAATGTGTTGAGTTGAGTTTAGTTTACCGATACAGTGCAGAACCAGGTCCTTCGGCCCACCGAGTCCGCACTGACCAGCGATCCCCGCACATTATCTTGCACACACTCGGGACAATTTACACTTATACGCAGCCAATTGACCCTCAAACCTGTTCGTCATTGGAGTGTGGGTGGAAACCGAAGATCTCGGAGAAAACCCATGCAGGTCACGGGGAGAGTGTGCAGACTCCGTACAAACAGCACCCGTAGTCAGGATCGAACTTGCGTCTCTGGCGCTGTCATTATTGTAAGGCAGCAACTCTACCGCTGCGCCACCGCACCATGTATCGGTTGCTCCATGTCAAATTTTATACGGTGGTAGTCCCATGAAGCACTTTAAGAGGTGCCTCATGAGCGGGAACAGACAAGTGTGGCAGCATTATCCTGCAGTGACCTATGTTTCCCCATTGTACAATGTTAGTGATCTGTGGTGAGGCATGTCTGCATGCAGAAGACTCTGGCGCAGCAGAGGAAATGCGCCCTACAGCGCTATAGACTCCTGACTATGGGTGCTTGTCTGTGCAGAGTTTGTTACATTCTTCCTGTGACCTGATGGGTTTTCTCCGGGTGCTCTGGAATTAGTTTCACGTTAGTTCATTGTCACGTTTACCGAGGTACAGTGAAAAGCTTTTGTTGCGTGCTATCCATTCAGCAGAAAGACTATATATGATTACAATTGAGCCATTCACAGTGTACAGATACCAAATAAAATAATAACATTTAGTTCAAGGTTAAGGCAGCAAGGATAGTCTAAGGGTCACCAAAGAGGTAGATAGTAGTTCAGGGCTGCTATCCGGTTGTGGTAGGATGATCCAGTTGCCCAATAACAGCTGGGAAGAAACTGTCCCTTGAATCTGGAGGTGTGCGTTTTCACACTTCTGTACCTTTTGCCTGATGGGAGAGGGCCTTCCTTCCACATTCCAAAAATGTGCAGGTTTGTAGGTTAATTGGCTTCTGTAGCTCGCCCTAGTGTTTAGGACATGAAACTGGGATAACATAGAACTAGTGTACAGGTGATCATTGGTCGGCAGGAAGGGTCTGTTTCCACGCTGTATCGTTAAACTAAACTAAACAAATCAAAAATGATGGAATATTCAATGATTAAATGCATAGAAAAGTGATGCGTACCATCCAGCTTGCTGGCCACCTTTGGTTGGCCAGTAAGTACCTGCTCCATGGTTGGATAATCGGCGACTAAACCATCTCCCCCACCTAGTTTTACCAAGTTTGGAGGGGGCTGTGGATCAAAATCAAGATCTATCAAAGAGCGGGTGAGCTTCTAACGAGCCAACGGCCATCCACACTTCAGTAGAAGTTGCGATCACTGTCGTTCACAGCATTGTAAGGAATAAAGCACACCCACACACCAAAATCCTATACTTCCAGTGGAGGAAGTCCGCAGGAACTGGAGGACAGAGATGTGTTGTGCGTCCGTCACCGTTCCCGGTGGAAACCAGCACCACTGTGTCGCGAATGTTCTCAACGATGATGAATGAATCTGGCAACTGGTGCTTAGCAGGTTACCCGACATAATAATCAAACCCGCTGACAAGGGAGAGTCTGGCACATTGACCCCTACCGGGCTGAAGCCAGGCGACAACTCTTATACACCTCCTCTTATCCTTGGACCATGATCCCACAGACGAGCACGAGGATTTAATATCGCACACCATTTCAGATTTCATTACTTCCGGCTCTCTGCCCTCCATAGTCTCCATCCTTATCGTTCCCCAGCCCCGCACAGCCCGGTTTTATCTTCTTCCCAAAATCCACAAACAGAACTGCTCTGGCAGACCCATTATTTCTGCTTGTTCATGTCACACTGAATTAATTTCCACATATCTCAAATCTATCCTATTCTCCCCTGTGCCAATCACTCCCTACCTATGCCCAAGACACCCCACACGCTCTTTGTCTCTTCAATGACTTCCGTTTTCCAGGCCCCCACTCTCTCATCTGTACTATGGATGTTCAGTCTCTCTACACCTCCTACCGTTTCTAGATCTCATCATCTCCATCACACGAGACAGACTATCGACTGACATTTATTACAAATTCACTGACTCCCATAGCTATCTAGACTACACTTCTTCCCACCCTGCTTCCTGTAAAGATTCCATCCTCTACTCCAAATTCCTCCATCTACCCCGCATCTGCACCCAAGTTGAGCTGATCCATACCAGGGCCTCTGATATGACCTCATTCTTTAGGGAACGGGGGTTCCCCTTTTCCATTATAGACAGCACCTCATATTTCACTTGGGCAGCTTACTCCCCAACAGTATGAACATTGACTTCTCTAACTTCAAGTAACCCTTGCTTTCCCTCTCTCTCCATCCCCTCTCCTTTCCCAGTTCACCCAGCAGCCTTACTCTCTCTGTATCGCCCTCTCCTCTGACATCACTCTGAAAAACAGTCTCGACCCGAAACGTCACCCATTCCTTCACTCCAGGGATGCTGCCTGCCCCGCAGAGTTACTCCAGCATTTTTTGTCTATCTAGCTCAGGTTGGTATGGACTAGATGAGCCGATGGGCCCAGTTTCCATGTTGTCTGACTCCTTTTTCCATCCTGTCACAGAGCATCTGAAGCCCTATATGGGTGAATAAATGGGCAAACTTTCCTGATCAGCTTGGTTTCTCTGCCATAGTGTCTCAAAATAAACTAACTACCAGAAGAGCAACATGCAGCTGGCCCTGGCCAAGCTGGCCATCCCCGAGTCACGGTGCCAGGAGGAAGAGGGCTCTGCCCGAGCCGGCTGCCTGCCTCATTTACAGGGTTACGTCCGTGGCCGAGTGGCACTAGAAAGTGACCACGCACTGTCCATGGCTGCTCCGGGACCGGTGGGCACCGTGGGGGGTGGAATGTATCCTCAATAAGGATGGGGAAATAGTAATTTAATATTAAATAATATTTGCTTTATTTAGTATTATGGTGGTGGGTTTGTTTGTATTCTTGTGTGTATTTTTGTAAATAGTTGATTTTTGGTCAAAAAAAAAGCACACATTCTTCTATGGAATTCTTGAGAACCCTCTACTAAACAGGGCATCTTGTAGATAATTTGGAATGACTGTGGAATTCTCTGCCTCAGAGGGCGGTGGAGGCAGGTTCTCTGGATGCTTTCAAGGGAGAGCTAGATAGGGCTCTTAAAAATAGCAGAATCAGGGGATATGGGGAGAAGGCAGGAACGGGGTACAGATTGGGGATGATCAGCCATGATCACATTGAATGGCGGTGCTGGCTCGAAGGGCTGAATGGCCTACTCCTGCACCTATTGTCTATTGTCTATTGTCTATAATTTGGATGAAATGAGAAAATGCTGGATATAATCAGTAGGTCAGGAAGTCATCTGTGGAGAGGGAGTCTGAATAATCTAGCATTCTCTGCTATTAATCCAGATATTCAGTATCTACTGTAATCCTTTTTTGGTAACTATCTGAATTTGCAGCAATTTTACCTGGACCTACTAATTAAATATTTTATGCTTATCAAAAATGCTTGTCAGGTTCTGGTTTTATATGTGAGTACAGAGTCTCTTGGTCAGAGTAGGTGAGTCTCTGGATAGAAGGAATGGGTGACATTTTGGGCCGAAGCCCTTCTTCAGACCAGACTTTCTGAAGAAGGTTCTCGACCCGAAACATCACCCATTCCTTCATCCAGTGATGCTGCCTGTCCCGCTGAGTCACTCCAGCATTTTGTGTCTATCATCGGTATAAACTAGCATCTGCAGTTCCTGCTGCCTTGCTCTGTTGCCTCTGACGTCTCCTTTACAGTCTGACACTCTAATGGTGGGATGTCATGATATAAACCCAGACCGCTGTTTAGTCTCCCGAACAGATAAAGTTGACAATAATTTCAAATGAAACGTGTTGACAACAGACATAATGCCACAGGTCGTAAATCTCTGCATTTTAATTAAAAAAATCAATATTGGCTCGTTGTTGTTCAGTAACAATCTTAACAGAAACTAGGTTGTCAATAAATTCTGGCATTTATCTTCACGTGCGTGACAGAAAACATCAATGTCTGGTGAGGTGTAGTTAAAGAAATAGTCATATAAGTAGTACCCTCAGTTGATCCTGTTCTCAGAATGTCCCTGCATCGATGGGGCCAAATTATAGCAGAGACCACAAAGAGACCCTTTGCGTTTTACTGTGTAAAATATCAAAATGTCCACTGCAGGGTTCGGCATAAGACATTTGGCTCGGATATTCTTCGGCACCCAGGTGAAAGTTTAACATGTTGATGGTTTGGTTTTGGACTCGGCAAGCTCAAAGGCAATAGGCACA
The DNA here is from genome assembly GCA_963514005.1 of Raja brachyura. The sequence continues at coordinate 41,944,430 of OY740802.1, read as the reverse complement.
ATGGAATTGTGCTTATCCACACTGAGGAGTCAGCTGGAAGCCAGCAAGTGAGGGAACCAAGCTGCCCGGTACTCAGCGCAGGGTTGACAACAGTTAAAAGTTAAATAGTTCAAGTTTGGAGGCACAAGAAACTGCAGCTGCTGGAATCTTGAGCAAAAATATGGTATATGGGCGGGAAGGGAATTGAGGGGCATGGTCTGAGTGCAGGTAGATGGGACTAGGGGGAAATAAATGGTTATAAAAAAAACAAATTGTGGTCAAAAAACAAACATCTGTGACTTTAGTTTAGTTTAGTTTGATTTAGAGATACAGCGCGGAAACTGGCGACAATCAGTGGAAGCCTTCACTTGTTGCAATAGATGATGTGGTAGCAGAATTAGCTCGGATACCTCCAGCCCCGCGACTTGGACGCTTCTGCTGTGGGGCCATCTCCAGTGGTGATATGGGAGTTTAGTTTATTTTAGTGATACAGCGCGGAAACAGGCTCTCGGCCTATCGATTCCTCACTGGCCAACTTCTTCTTCTTGCGTATGGCGCGCACAGCCTAAAGCTGTCGGACAACTTGTTCTATTTGATCTTATTTGATTGTGCACGCCGGGTTGATTGCATTCCTCGAAACAGGGCGGACCACGTGAAGGTTGCAATCTCCCACCCTGACCAGCGATCCCCACACTCCGGACGTGAACATCATCCCACACTAGGGACATTTTTTACATTTATACCAAGCGAATTAGCCTACAAACCCTGTATGTCTCTCACTCCAGAGAAAGGAAACCAATGTCCTCCGCGAAAATCCACGCAGGTGACGAGGAGAACGTACAAACTCCGCATAGACAAGGCCCATAGGCAGGATCGCACACAGGTCTCTGGCGCTGTGAGCTCTGTAAGGCAGCAACTCTACCGCTGCGCCACCGTGCCACCCCTGCGGATCGAATTAACCCAACTTAGTGAGGTGTATCTAAGCCTTTTCAATCATACTGCCTCGCACTCTTATCTTGCGTCTCTTCAAACAAAAGTGATCCCATTTTGTCATGCAGTTAAACAATTGGAATTTAAACAAAGAATGAATACTTCCGCACGCCAGTGGTGATGCAGCTGTGAATGTAAAGAGCAAAAAAGGCTCATAACTTGAGCACACAGAGGTGGTGGTGAATTATGAAGCTCTTTTGTACGAGTGATTAAGTATCGGCAATGTTCAAAAGCACGACCATACTCTATTTAGTCTACCAATGATTTATTTTTGTATTTTGTAATGTGTTCTGCAAATGGATCATTAGGTGATAATTCACTGCCACAGAGTCTCAGTTTTAAAGCAGCTCCGGTGAATTACTTAGTCAGTAGGCAGGGATGTTATTCGCTCTGTGTTAATGCAAATGGTAGAATTTCAAAGTTAGCACAAAAAAGGTTGAATTAGTCATCATGCAAAGGTAGATGTGAAAGGCACATTTGCAAAGAGACTCTCTTCAGTCTGAGGAAGGGTCCCAACCCGAAACGTCACCCCATTCCTTCTCTCCAGAGATGCTCCCTGTCCCGCTGAGTTATTCCAGCATTTTGTGTCTCTCTTCCCACCTTCCAACTCGGCCCCTCAGTGCACCAGTGGTGTTGAGTCCAGTCTGGTAGACAACTTTGCCTCATTCTCCATTGGTGCAGCGGTAGAGTTGCCTGGACATCCCAGGCAATTTTTTTTTCTCTTCTCAGTTTACACTGCCTAGATCTCTATATGGATTCATTTTTGCATCCCAACCCCTTCCAAAACCACCACCAGTGAAACCCTTCAAAAGTAATCAGTTGTGAAGGAATTATGAGAGAAATTGTGAAGAACTGTGAAGAAATTAGTTGTGGGAAGGAACTGCAGATGTTGGTCTAAGCTGAAAATAGAGACAAAATGCTGGAGTAACTCAGCGGGATAGGCAGCATCTCTGGACAGAGTGAATGACTACATTTTCGGGTTGAGAAATTAGAACTGTCTGGGTGTGAGAAAGGAATTTTATGAATATAGAAATTAAATAAATTTGTGAAAGGTTGGGAGTATTTTCATAAAATCAATGTACGGTACAGCATGGAAATAGGCCATTCCATCGAACTCCTACATTTTGGCTACTGGACATCCGTCCATATTAACTCATCCACCCACTCCTTGGTCCATTGCCACTATGCCTAAGTGATTCAACTGCTCATCTAAACATTTATTAAATACTATCAGCGACCCAGTGCCCACCACTCACTCAGGCAGTTCATTTCAGTTATTCATTTTCCTCAAAAAATGCCCCCCTCCAAATCCTCTGCGAATCCTTCCCCCTTATCTGAACCTATGTCTTCCAGTTTTATCCGCCTCTGATATGGGGGGAAAGATTCCGACTGTCTACCGTAAGTATACCTTCACAAACCCCATTCTGTTTCCTCCACCTGACCCATATGTGGAGACTGGAGCTCAGGTTCCCCAGATAAGTTGATACCAAGCATCTTTGAGTTGCAGCCTATTGTGCAGGGTGGCACGGTGGTGCAGCGGTAGAGTTGCTGCCTTACAGCGCTTGCAGCACCAGAAACCCGGGTTCGATCCTGACTACGGGTGCTGTCTGTACTGATCTCCCCTTGACCTGCGTAGATTTTCTCTGAGATATTAGGTTTCCGCCCACACTCCAAAGATGTACAGGTTTGTAGTTTAATTGGTTTGGTATAAATGTAAATTGTCCTTAGTGTGTGTAGGATAGTGTTAATTCTGTGATTAGTTTAGTTTTTGAGATGCAACGCCTTTCAGCTTAACGAGTCCGTGCTGACCAGCGATCCCTGCACATTAACACTAACCTACACACTAGGGACACTTTACATTTATACCAAGCCAATTAGCCTCCATACCTGTATGTCTTTGGAGTGTGGTATTCGGGATCGAACCAGTGTCCCTAGCGCTACAAATGCTGTAAGGCAGCAACTCTACCGCTGCGCCACCATGCCATCCGTTAATGTGCTGGGATCGCTGGTCGGCGCGGACTCGCTGGGCCGAAGGGCCTGCTCCTGCGCTGTATCTCCAAACTAAACATTGGTGCCACTTCCTTTGCCCGGTCACATATTTTCCTGTAATCCCACTTCACGCTAGGAAGTCTAACTTCTTCGCCTGAATAAATGAACAAATTTGAAGGATTTGTAAGTGATTCAAAAGAAAACAATTTGCATTCTTGACCTCAGGAAATCCTCATCAAATACTACTGGATTACCGATTCCATTGCCATCGGATGTACCACCAGCTTTGGAGATGCCCAGAGTGCAAGCTGCTGAGCCCTTTCATCACATCCTCTTTGATCTTCAGATGAAAGGAAATTTCGCTGGATAATTGACAAGCACCAGTGATATAAAGTAGGGACATATGGGAGTTGTTTTACATCCAGCAAGGTTCCACAAAACATTGCTGCAATATCCCTATCTTTAGTTGGGAAATAAATGTCAACCGGGATATTGGGACATTTTTCGTTTGTTCTTTCTCAAAAAACCTGGCCGAGGAAGGCACCACGGTGGAGCAGCGGTAGAGTTGCTGTCTGACAGCGCGTACAGCACCAGAGCCCTGAGTTCGATCTCGACTGTCTGGGTGCTGTCTGTACAGGAGTTTGCACAATCTCCCCGTGACCTGCATGGGTTTTCTCCAAGATCTTTGCTTTCCTCCCACACTCCAAGGCCATACAGGTTTGCATGTTAATTGGCTTGGTATAAGTGTAAATTGTCCCTTGTGTGTGTAGGTTCGTGTTAATGTGTTGGGATTGCTGGCCGGTGCGGACCTGGTGGGCCGAAGGGCCAGTTTCCACGCTGTATCTCTGAACTAAACTACACTAAACTAAATATTGACCAGGATATTGGAAATATTTTCATCAGCTCTTTCTCAAAATGCCTGGCTGAAGAGAGCGGTTCTTGATTTAATTTTTCATCCAAACCATCCCACTCAATTCTATTCCCTCATGCAATTGAAAACTACGATGCTACCATAATCCTGGATAATAGAGGGTGGGTCTGGTTTCCTTAAACAAAGGAGGTGAAGAGGGGCATTCTAAACCACAATACTATAATGCTTGATTAGTACAGGTGTCAGGGGTTATAAGGTTAGGAGATTAGGGTTAGGAGGGAGAGACAGATCAGCCATGATTGAATGGCGGAGTAGACTTGATGGGCAGAATGGCCTAAAACTGCTCCTATCACTTATGACCTTGTGCTACCAAAATGCACCTTTTTGTCATATGTCCCGTTGTCAAAATGTCATATTGGATACAGCACGGAAACAGGCCCTTTGGCCCAACGTGCCCAAACGGCCAACATGTCCCAGCTACACTAGTCCCACCTGCCAGCATTTGGTCTAGATCCCTCCATTCCTGCCCTATCCTTGTACCTGTCTAACTGCTTCTTAAATGTTGAGATAGTCCCTGCCTCAACTGCCTCCTTTAATTTAGTTTCGTTTGGAGATACAGCGCGGAAACAGGCCCTTCGGCCCACCAGGTCCTGGCCGACCAGCGATCCCCGCGCATCCACACTATCCTACACCCACTAGGGACAATTTTTTACAAGTATCAAGCCAATTAACTTACAAACCTGGATGTCTTTGGAGTGTGGAAGGAAACCGAAGCTCTCGGAGAAAACACACGCAGGTCACGGGAAGAACGTACAAACTCCATACAGAGAGCACCCGGAGTCGGGATCAAATCCGGGTGTCCGGCGCTGCATTCGCTGTAAGGCAGCAACTCTACCGCTGCGCCACCGTGACCTCCTCTGCCAGCTGTTCCATACATCCACCGCCCTTTCTGTGAAAAACTTACCACTCAGATTACTATTAAATCTTTTCTCCTTCACTTAAACCTATGTCCTCTGGTCCTCGATTCACCCACTCTGGGCAAAATACTCTGTGCATCAAATAGATGAAATACAATTTATAACTATGTTTAAACTATCATGTTTTATTATTCATGTTTAATGTTTCATGTGTCCTTCTTAATTGTTACTGTATGTCGTGTTGTTACTTGTGGGTGGAGCACCAAGGCAAATATCTTGTATGTGTACATACTTGGCCACTAAATATTAATTCAATCAATTAATCAATCAATCAATCAATCAATCAATTAATTAATTGGTTCATTATATTAAATAGCTATTATATTATATTAAATATAAAATACCAATAACTATAGATTAAATATAATGATAGGTTAACTATTTTCTATGGTGCCAACTGGACTCAGCAATAGGTCGGCATTAAATGTTTTTGAGATTTAAAGGTATTGAGATTAAAATTGTGTCAACACTGCAGGCCACTGCTGGGTTATACTGTTCTATCGAAGTTTGCTTCTTTGCGATAATTCTTCAAAACAAGGTCTTGCCAGCTTGCTCAGCGGGATGTTCACATTTTCCTGGTCGTTTTTCACAGATGGTCGGGGAGTTCTCCAAATTCCACGGCCAAATTTGGTTCTTTCAGCCAATATCAAAGAAAATGAATCAATCAAATGAATCTTTCCGTAGTACACTGCTGTATGCAAATCAGTTGCAGTTCTACCAGTGAAACACTTCAAAAGCAATCAATTGGTAGTGAAAAATTAGGACAGTCCTGTGTGAGAACAGATTTGTATGAAAATAGAAATTATATAAACATGAGAAAGGATTGGAACATTTTCATAGAATCGTCGAACAGTATAGCATGGAGACAGGCCATTCCATCCAACTATAGATGGGCACAATAAGCTGGGGAACTCGGTGGGCCAGACAGCACCTTTCGAGAAAAGGGACAGGTGACGTTTCGGGTCGAGACAGGTCTAAAGAAAGGTCTCAACCGTAACATCACCTATTCCTTCTCTCCAGAGATGCTGCCCGTCCCGCTGAATTACTCCAGCTTTTTGTGTCTATCTTTGGTTTAAACCAGCGTCTGCGGTTCCTTCCTACACATTCCATCCAACTCAATAGACAATAGACAATAGGTGCAAGAGTAGGCCATTCGGCCCTTCGAGCCAGCACCGCCATTCAATGTGATCACGGTTGATCATCCATGATCCGTACAGGGCCTGTCCCACTTGGGTGTTATTTCCGTGTCATTTACATGACATCATTTACGCGTCACGACGCACGATGCCCACATGGCGTACATTACGGTGAGACATGGTGGCGTAGGCAGTGGTGTGCGGCCACGCGCTGCGCCCCAGGATTTTGGGAATCTCAAAATCATCGCTCGCCACATGCGTGATGCGCAAATAACACCCATGTGGGACAGGCCTTAAGGGCCTGTCCCATTTTCACGACCTAATTCACTACCATATAACCATATAACCATATAACAATTACAGCATGGAAACAGGCCCTCTCGGCCCTTCCAGTCCATGCCGACCATTTATTTTCCCCCAGTCCCATCTACCTGCACTCAGACCATACCCCTCCATTCCCTTCCCGTCCATATACCTATCCACTTTACTTTTAAATGTTAAAATTGATCCTGCCTTCACCACTTCTGCTGGAAGCTCATTCCACACAGCCACCACTCTCTGAGTAAAGAAGTTCCCCCTCATGTTACCCCTAAACTTCTGTCCCTTAATTCTCATGTCATGCCCTCTTGTTTGAATCTTCCCTACTCTCAATGGGAAAAGCTTATCCATGTCAACTCTGTCTATCCCTTTCATCATTTTAAAGACCTCAATCAAGTCCCCCCTTAACCTTCTGCGCTCCAAAGATTAAAGACCTAACTTGTTCAAAGTTCAGCTACCTCTGCCAAGTTTTCCCTTGACTCATACTCGTAGCATGGTCATCACGAGGTCGCAGGAGGTCGTAGGTAGATCGTAGCAGGCCGTGATGCTAGTCGTAGGTACTCGCGGCATCAAGTTGGTCATGGCATTTTCCTAGCATGATAAAAAATGTCCACGAGTAAAAAAGGTCGTGAATTAGGTCATGAAAGTGGGACAGGCCCTTTACCCCGTTCCTGTCTTCTCCCCATATCCCCTGACTCCGCTATCTTTAAGAGCTCTATCTAGTGGAGTGGAGTGGAGGAGGCCCTGGACAGAAAGGTCAGTGTGGGAATGGAAGGGGGAGTGTTGAGCTTAGGCAGGTCTATGCGGACTGTGCAGAGATGGTCAGCGGAAATATATGAGGAGTTGCGAAATGAGAATGTGCACATTTAAGCATTGGAATAGATAGCTGGAATAACAGGATGGATTCGCTAGTATGGATTCACCAGTATGTGCTTCATGGTCAGCAGTACTCTTCAGAAATGATCGATCAGCCATACTTAATGCCTCCGAGTATTTTACCAGTTCAACAGCACAGCAGCTCACAAAATGCTTAAACAAATGAACTCTCGTTAAAAGATCGAACCCAATTCATTATCTGAATTATACTTTGCTTTGTCCTATGTTAAAATAAAAGCCTTCCAGTAAAACACAACACATTTGCAAAAATGATGATATCTTAAAGAATACAGACACATTGAAAGAACATTTTATTTTTTTACTGTCCCGACAGTGGAATAGATGATGTACAAACACTCAGAACATTACCTCTATACTGTTTCCTATGTTCAATGACATATACTGGTCATTAAGGGCGGCACGGTGGTGCAGTGGTAGAGTTGCTGCCTTACAACGCTTACAGCACCAGAGACCCGGGTTCGATCCCGACTATGGGTGCTGTCTGTACAGAGTTTGTACGGTCTTTCCGTGACCGCGTGGGTTTTCTCCGAGATCTTTGATTTCCTCCCACACTTCAAAGTCGTACAGATTTGTAAGTTAATTGGCTTGGTTAAATATAAATTGTCCCGTGTGTGTGTAGGATAGTGTTTAATAATAATAATAATAATAATAATAATATCTTTTATTGTCATTACACATAAGTGCAACGAGATTTGGTTTGCAACTTCGAGATTTCGGTTAGCAACCCTCGAGAACAAGGTTTGTAAAAACGAACATTTGACCAGTAACATCAACACAGACTAAAGTGCGAGGCCGGGGGAGACAGTCCATGGGGTGGGGGGGTACTCAGCGGGGCCGGTTCAGAGCCGCTATAGCTCTGGGAATGAAGCTGTTCCTGAGTCTGGTGGTGCGGGCGTAGAAGGCCTTGTAACGTCTGCCGGAAGGGAGTAGTTCGAACAGTCCATTACAAGGGTGAGAGGAGTCTTTATGGATGCTGACGGCCTTCCTGAGGCACCGTGTGTGGTAGATGCCCTCCAAGGCTGGTAGCGGTGTCCCAATAATCTGTTGCGCTCTGTGGACAACGCGCTGAAGAGCTCTCCTCTCCGCCTCCGTGCAGCTGAGATACCACACAGAGATGTCATACGTCAGTATGCTCTCTGTGGTGCAGCGGTAGAAGGTCGTCAGCAGCTGTTGGGGCAGACCAGTCCGTTTCAATGTTTTCAGGAAGAACAGTCATTGCTGTGCCTTTTTGACCAGCGCAGCGGTGTTGGTGGACCATGTGAGGTCCTCTGAGATGTGAGTGCCCAGAAACTTGAAGCTGGACACTCTCTCCACACTGTCTCCGTAGATGGAGATTGGGGCGCATTCCCCATTCTGTGACCTCCTGAAGTCGATAATCAGCTCCTTGGTCTTGTTTAGCGACAAGTTGTTCCGTGAGCACCAGTCCGCCAGGTTCTGCACCTCCGCTCTATAGTTTGTTTCATCACCATTGGTGATCAGCCCGATCACCGTTGTGTCGTCTGCAAACTTGACAATGGTGTTGTTGTCAAATGCAGGGACACAGTCGTGGGTGAAGAGGGAGTAGAGCATGGGGCTCAGTACACAGCCCTGTGGTGTGCCGGTGCTCAGGGTGATAGTGGAGGACAGGTGCAGCCCCAGTCTCACTGCCTGCGGTCGCTCCGTCAGAAAATTCAGGATCCAATCGCATATCAGTGAGCTGAGGCCTAGCTGGTGGAGTTTGGTGGTGAGCTTGGTGGGGATGACCGTATTGAAGGCAGAGCTATAGTCAATGAAGAGCATCCTCACGTGGGTGCTCTGTCTTTCCAGGTGGGTCAGGACAGTGTGAAGAGCCACAGAGATGGCATCCTCTGTGGATCTATTTGCGCTGTATGCAAATAGATGAGTCCAATGATGCAGGGATGCTGGATTTGATGTGGGAGAGGACCAGCCTTTCAAAGCACTTCATTGGTATTGGAGTTAGGGCAACCGGGCGGTAGTCATTCAGGTTGGTGACTTTAGACTTTTTCGGCACCAGCACTATGGTAGCTGTCTTCAGGCACTTGGGGACCGTTGCCAGAGATAGAGACAGGTTGAAGATCCTCGTAAATACCTCCGCCAGCTGTACAGCACAGTCATTTAGTACCCTACCATGGACTCCATCCGGGCCTGCAGCCTTGCGTGGATTGATCCTACGCCAAGCGCACTGTACCTCCTGGGTGCTCAGTGTTAAGGCCTGTCCCTCCGCCCTAGCCGGGGTTGTTTCTCTCCTGGTGGTGTTGCCAGTTTCAAAGCGGGCAAAGAAGGTGTTTAATTCATTGGTCAGTGTGATATCACTGTGGGGGCAGACGGGGCTGCTCTTGTAGTCAGTGAAGTCCCTGACAACCTGCCACATGCTTCTGGTGTCCGCGGTGTTGAAGTGGTCTTCCACCCTTTGCCTGTGGATGTCTTTGGCCTTTTTTATGCCTTTGTTCAGGTTTGACCTGGCAGCACTGTAGGCGGAAGTGTCCCTGCATTTATATGCGGGGATCGCTGGTCAGTGCAGACTCGTTGGGCCGAAGGGCCTGATTCCACACCGACCAAGATCCCCCATCAAAACTAGTCCCACTTGCCCGCATTTTGTCCATTTCCCTCTAAACCTTTCCTATTCATGCACCCGCATTTAACATGATAAATTTAACAAGGCACCTTCACAAATGGTTTAGCCTGAAAATTGTTACAAGCTGCAATGTCTAAACTGAAACATCATGATAGTAGGAATAAAGAGCCAGCTAAATAGCTGTGATGTCGCCAGGATGTCACGTGTGTGTTGCGGCAATGGTCAAGTGGGTGTGGAGTTTTCAATTGTTATGTGTACTGAAACAGAACATTATATTCTTACTTGCAGCAGCACAAGAAGTCCGTGGACACACTACCCAATAGATAACATAATAAACCAAACCAAAGTAGTTCAATAAATTAAAATAACAATATTAAACAAAAGCCCAAATTCCTCAGTTTGTAGTTTGAAGATTTACTGGTGTTTGTAGGAACAGACCCTTCAGCCCACCATGTTTATGCTGAATAAGATGCCAAGTTAAACTGATCCCATCTGCCTGCACATGGTCCATATCCCTCTATTCCCTGCACTTCCATGTACCCATCTCAAAGCCTCTTAAACACCATTATCCTATCTGCCTCCACCGCCACCCCTGGCAATGCATTCCAGGCACCCAATCACTCTCTGGGTAAAAAAACTTGCCCTGCACATCTCCATAAAACTTTCCTCTTCTTACCTTCTAGCTATGCCTCCTGGTGTTTGACATTTCCACCCTGTGAAAAAAAGTTCTGACTGTCTACCCTATCTATGCCTCTCATAATTGGATATACATCGTCTCCCCACAACCTTTGACGCTCCAGAGAAAACAAACCACACAACCTCTTCCTGTAGCTGAACCCCTCTAATCCTGGCAGCTTTCCGATAGAACTGTATACACAAAAGAATTTCACGGTACCTCGGTGAATGGGACAAATAAAATACCATACCATACCATAAACCTCCTCTGCACCCCCTCTAAATCCACCACATCCTTCCTGTAATGGGACGACCAGAACACATTCTCCAAATGAGGACTGACCACAATCCCATAGAGTTGCATCATGACTTCCTGGCCCTTATACTCAATGCCCACAGCAATGAAGGCAAGCACACTGTGTGCTTTCTTTATCACAAGCTGTTGCATTGTGGTGTACAAAGGCCTGTTGATTGTTGGGAAGAAGCCTTTCCTGAACCTGGAGGTCATGGTTTTCAGATTCATAATGTTACTTACTTTTTTATTACAGACTCAAGGACCCGATAAAAGACAAGCCATTACATGAAGTAAATTGCATACAAAAACACAATAAATTACATACAAAAGCACAATACATGGTTTACATGGCACAAAACCTTCCTGCCGATGGCAGGATTGAAGTTAGAATATGTCAGGGTGGTGTGGGTCCTTGATTGTGTTGGCTGCCTTTTTGATGAACCGCCTTCTATAGATGCTTTCAATGGTGGGGAGGTCCATAGCCATGATGGACTGGGCATGGTCCACCACTTCTTGTCATCTCCTTCCCTCCTGGGGTTTTGAGTTGACAAACCAGGCTGTGATGTAACCAGTCAACAGGCTCTCTACTGTTATACCTGCGGAAGTCCCAAGAAAGTATTTGTCGACACACAAAATCTCCCCAGACCCCACACTGAAGACCTCAGGGTAGAGAATTTCAAACAAATGCTTAAATATTAACTTGATGGCTTCAGCTTCATAATTTCAATTTCTAAACTTCCAAATTCCCTTGTATCATCATCATCGGCGGTGACTCAAAACGAGTATGACTCTCCTCTCATGGAGGATGCCTGTGCGTGACTTTGTTTAACATGGGGAGACTGGTGCACAGATAGCCACCCCACAGTCCTTGACAGATCTAGGTCAGAATCCAGTGGCATGGAGTCCCTTTTCTGCTGCAGCCTTCATCCGCCTTCCCAGCCGTGAGTGATGCTCCACTAAAGTCATCCGTCGTCCTCCGCCTGTTCCACCGTTGAGGTCTTGGTTGGATTGTTCTTTATCAGGGACCTCCCCCTTCACCTTACCGCCATGGGTGGCCCTACCAGGAGCATAGCTCCAGACGGCATCGCTCTCAGGATCTCAGGACCACACAAGCTTCTTCAACACGACAAGGTGACCATCCACGGAGAATCCCTTGTATACCTGGGTATGCAAGCAAAGAGTTTTACTGTGGCTTGTCACATGTGACAATAAAGTATTTCATTCCAAATGGTGCTACAGTTTTCTCTAACTGATAAGGTTATGCTTGATGAAATCTCTTTCATCGATGTTCGTACTTAACATAGTTCAAATTACACCGTAGACAATAGACAATAGGTGCAGGAGTAGGCAATTTGGCCCTTCGAGCCAGCACCGCCATTCAATGTGATCATGGCTGATCATCCCCAATCAGTACCCAGATCCTGCCTTCTCCCCATACCCCCTGACTCTGTTATCTATAAGAGCCCTATCTAGCTCTCTCTTGAAAGTATCCAGAGAACCTGCCTCCACCGCCCTCTGAGCCAGAGAATTCCACAGACTCACCACTCTCTGTGAGAAAAAGCGTTTCCTCGTCTCCGTTCTAAATGGCTTACTCCTTATTCCTAAACTGTGGTCCCTGGTTCTGGACTCCCCCAACATCGGGAACATGTTTCCTGCCTCCAGTGTGTCCAAGCCCTTAACAATCTTATATGTTTCAATAAGATCCCCTCTCATCCTTCTAAGCTCCAAAGTGTACAAGCCCAGCTGCTTCATTCTCTCAGCATATGACAGTCCCGCCATCCCGGGAATTAACCTTGTAAACCTGCGCTGCACTCCCTCAATAGCAAGAATGTCCTTCCTCAAATTAGAATTAGCTTTTGCTTCGTGCTAACCAGTCAGCGGAAAGACTATACTTGATGACAATCGAGCCATTCATTGCATACAGATACACGATAAAGCCAGTAAAGTCCGATCAAAGATAGTCCGAGGGTCTCCAATGAGGTAGATAATAGTTCAGGACTGCTCTCTGGTGTTGGTAAGATGGTTCAGTTGCCTGATAACATCTGGGAAGAAACTGTCCCTGAATCTGGAGGTGTGCATTTTGCCTGATGGGAGAGGGGAGAAGAGGGAGTGGCCATGGTGTGACTCGTCCTTGATTATGCTGCTGGCCTTGCTGTGGCAGCGTGAGCTATAAATGGAGTCAATGGAAGGGAGGTTGGTTTGTGTGATGGTCTGGGCTGCGTCCACAATTCTCCGCAATTTATTGCGGTCTTGGATGGAGCTGTTCCCAAACCATGCCGTGATGCATCCCGATAAAATGGTTCCTGTAGTGCATTTGGAGAAGTTGTATCATCTGTGCAGGTAAATAAATCTGGAATTTAAAGCATGAAGTTCGTCTGAGTGAATCTGTCTGTAAAGCTACCAGTCAATTTAATAAGCACATCCACTCTCATGTCCTTTCAGGAAAACAGTCAGCAGTTCTCACCTGCTTCAGTCCTTTGTAACTCCAGATCCACAGCCTCTAAAATGATCTTGCACAATACTCTGTGGGATAATGCTACAAAAGACATTAATGTTAAAAAAGGGCAGGTTATAACGAATTGAATTTAGCCCAGACTTGACAAGCACAAAGAATGGCTCAATACAATTGACATTGTAAAGACTTCCTCAATGATATGTTGGGATGCGCCAAAATTATGATCTCTGTAATTATCATCATCATCTTCCATCAACAGGTTGACCGACAGAACAGACGCACTCATAAGTTCATAAGGTCATAAGTGATAGGAGCAGAATTAAGCCATTCGGCCCATCAAGTCTACGCCATTCTAACATAGCTGATCTATCTCTCCCTCCTAACCCCATTCTCCTGCCTTCTCCCCATAACCTCTGACACATAAATCAAGAACCTATCAATCTCCACTTTAAAAATACTCAATGACTTGTCCTCCACAACCGCCCGTGGCGATGATTTCCGCAGATTCATCATCCTCTTCCTTTCTTTCTTTCTTTCTTTCTTTCTTTTAAAATCTTTTAATTATTTTTTTTCAAAAGCAAAAACAAAACAACAACACAAAACAATAATGATGATGATAAACCTAACAATGATGTGGATACATAGGGATCAGGATGACATTGATAACAAGTATAACCTAAGTATGAGTCCAGTGTCAAAACACACAGTGGGTATAGACCTCCCAGTCTCTATGTAAATATAGTTATGTGTTTAAAAGAGAGCTTGTATATATAAAAACAAAAAGATAAAAAGAAAAAAAAAGAGAAAGACAAAAACAAAAACCCCCTAAACTAAAAAAAACAGAATCTGGGCTGCAAAGAATGTCAACAATTGAAGTCTCTGTTTGTCGTCGTCTCTTCCACCGTATAAAGATGAAATAATTACTATAACGGTTGGAGAGGGGACACTTTATGTTGCGTGAGAATGTTGAATAAAGCTTCCCCAAGTCCTATCAAATTTAACCAAAGGTTCGACAATGTCACTCCTAATTTTATTCTCAATTTAAACATGATATCGTTTCAGAGTACCAATGAAGTGGGGTAGGAGGATTATAGTCTTTCCATTTAAATAAAATAGATCTTCTGGCAAGTAACGTGGTAAAAGCGATCAGCCGATGGGCGGAGCGGGACAGATGGATAGAATCCAACATTGGTAGCCCAAAGATGGCAGTAATAGGATGAGGTTGTAAACACCCTCTGACTAAAGAAATTCCTCCTCATCTCATTCCTAAAGGAACGTCCTTTAATTCACTCGTTAAAAGGATGTGGTATTTAACATTAAATTTGGACCCTATGGTCTTTCTCGAGACTTAGAGCACAGAAACGTGCCTGACAGCCTGACCCTTGCCCATTAATCACACTAATCCTACATTCATCCCATTTTTTAAATTTCCCCACATACTCAACAACTGGTCTCAGATTCAACTGCGCACTTATACACTTGGGGCAATTTGTAGTGTTCAATTCATCTGCCATCATTCATGCCTTTGAACATAAGGGAAAACTTGAGCTCCCAGAGGAAACCCATGCAAACTCCGCATAGACAGCATCTGAGCTGAGGGAATGTTCTGCTGATTGCCATTTAGAAGGCGCTCAACTCCCTCAGCTGATGAATCCATTCCTTGCCATTTTGAATACCACTTAGATTTAGGCTAGGGTACTGTCTGATACATCTCTACCCCATTGTGAACATTGGACGTTGTCTCTGGAGCTGGTGAGCTACAATGCTGAGAACTATATTTGACGCTACCTTCCCCTTTGCCTCACCTGTTGTACGTACTTGAGTTTGGCTTGATTAGTATATACTGTATGTTTAGTACATTGGATAGCATGCAAGCAAAGGCAGCCACTGTATCTCAGTACACGGGATAATATTCAGAATCTGAATAAATTTAGCCTAGTTTGTATTGATACAAGGAATTTGACGGTGCATATTTCACCACCTCTTGATTTCCCTGCTGCCTCCACTCTGTTGAATGCCAGCCAGTTGCAGCGCATTGTCCAGGGTCGACTCACACAGCCAGGTCTCGGTGAAGCACAGGGCAGCGGATTGAGAAAAGTCCTTCTTTGTTTGGCACAGGAGTTACAGTTTGTCCGTTTTGTTGTTGTGAGAACATAGATTTGCAAGGGATATACTCGGGAGCGGTGTGTGTATTCCTCATTGCCCGAGTTGGACGGCTGCTCCAGAGCGCTGCCCTCGGGTCTTCTCATGTCTCACAACCTAGCAGATAGCCACAGTCCCGCCGACCACTATATCCAAATAATCCAGCAAGTGAGAGAAATACGGAACAATGTTTGGAAGAACTGAATATCTGATGTTAACGAGTTCCTCTCTCATGAACGTAATCTTTGTGGGATTTCCACAGACGACACAAATGAACAAACACAGACACAATAGCAAGGACCAGTGCACCCTGACAGCCGTAATCGGCGCCACTTTAGTTCTAGTCCCAATATTAAACCTCAACTTGAAACTAAACCACCTGGGTGAAGTAGCAAGGATTTCATGGGCACGGGATGTACTTTGGCTGGGAATTTTGATGCCAATTACTGAGAGTGGTTCAGTATTGCCACTGGTCCTGGAGTTGATGGCTTGTGGCTCTGACAGTATTAGTAGAAACAATCCTTGTGGTGATGACAGCCAATCTTCACTTCCATCGGCCTTTAAAGCACTCTGCTTTAATGCAAACGCATCACACTAAATGGACTAGATTCAGCATGGAATAAGTGCAGGTTGTAACTGCAGAGGCTGGTTTAAACCATCAGTTTCAGTATTCAGTTCAGAAGGCTGCAAAGGCCGTGTTAGGCCACTGCATAATAGTACAGACACAAAATGCTGGAGTAACTCGGTAGGACAGGCAGCATCTCTGTTATACGTTTCGGGTCGAGACCTTTCTTCAGAAGAACGATCATGATCCGATACATCACCCATTCCTTCCCTCCAGAGATCCTGCCATCCCAGAATTGTTGACCCTGAATTGACCCGGAATTGTAATGCCATGGAACCATAGAAACATAGAAAATAGGTGCAGGAGGAGGCCATTCGGCCCTTCGAGCCAGCACCACCATTCATTGTGGTCATGGCTGATCGTCCCCAGTCAATAACCCGTGCCTGCCTTCTCCCCGTATCCCTTCATTCCACTGACCCCTAGTGCTCTATCTAACTCTCTCTTAAATCTATCCAGTGACTTGGCCTCCACTGCCCTCAGTGGCAGGGAATTCCACAGATTCACAAGTCAAATAACAAAGGAAGGATGGAACTGCAGATGCTGATTTGCACCAAAGACAGACGCAATTGTGGATAATATTAGAGTGTAGCATCTGGGCAGTTGTAGGACGAGTTGTCCATGATACAGCGATCGCAGTGCGAGTACCCAACAAGCGATGCAACATCTTACAGGGAGAGCCCCACAGCCCCAGAATCATCAGGGCGGATCCAAGATCTGCAACGCCGCATGATCTAATGAGAAATGATGACGGACAATTAGACATCTAATGGCAGGTTGTCAGAGGTCCAGCACATTCACTTAAGGGACATACAACATGAAAATGGTTGTATTAATTTACAGAATATGAATAATTGTTGTGTATCCACCGTAAATTAATAACCATATGACCATTGCTTAATTTTTTAGTTTTTATGGAATATTTAATCTGCTTCACTGCTTTAATAGATTGAAGTAAAATTGAGTATGATACGATGTCCCTTAGTGGACAACTACACAATGGAGTTGATATTGTCGACTCCATCGACAATCGGCTGCCATCAACTACACAGTCAAAAAGGCACAACAGAGGATGTACTTCCTGCGGCAGCTGAGGAAGCACAAGCTGCCACAGGCAATGATGGTCCAATTCTATACGGCCATCGTAGAGTCTGTCCTCACCTTCTCCATCGTGGTCTGGTTTGGCTCACCCACCAAGCACGACACCTGGAGGCTGCAGCGAATCGTCCGATCAGCAGAGAAGATTATTGGCTGCAATTTTCCCTCCATCGATGAACTGTACACTGTAAGGGCCAGGAAGCCAGTGGGTACGATCATCTCCGACCCCTCTCACCCTGGCCACAAACTATTTGAATCACTTCCCTCCGGAAGGCAACTCGGGACTGTCAAAGCTGCCACAGCCAGACATAAAAACAGCTTTTTTCCACGAGTAGTAGCTCTACTCAATAACCAAAAATCTGTAGCCTCCTTTTGCTCTGGTATTTTATTTAATTCACATGTTTAATCGAAAATGTTTTATTATTAATGTTTAATGTTTTATGTGTCACTGTATGTCGTTGTCACTTGTGGGCAGAGCACCAAGGCAAATTCCTTGTATGTGAATACTTGGCCTATGAACTTATTCATTCATTCATTCATTCATTGTCGAGGAATACTCAGCAGGTCAGGCAGCATCTGTTTTCAGTTAGTGATTCACTGGCAATCGAATGTGCTTCATTTCGTGTGACAACGTGTTGTCCTCCACGGATTGATACAAAATGCTGAGTAACTCAGCAGGACAGGCAGCATCTCTGTGGAAAAGGAATGGGTGACGTTTCAGGTCGAGAACCTTCTTCAAACTGAAGAAGGGTCACGACCCGAAATGTCACCCATTCCTTCGCTCCAGAGATGCTTCCTGTCCTGTTGAGTTACTCCAGCATTTTGTGTCTATCTTCGGTTTAAACCAGCATCTGCAGTTGCTTCTTGCAACAGTTTGTGTTTTCATCCTCGTTAGAGCATTCACAGCTGATCACTTTGTGGAGTGACCCAGATGTCCTGTTACCTGTCACTTTAATTTCTCATCCCTCTCTGACCTTTCATTCTGTGGCATATTCTTCAGTCAGAGGGTGGCGAATCTATGGAATTCTTTGCCACTGAAGGCTGTGTGGACCAAGTCAATGGATATTTTTAAGGAAGAGACGGATAGATTCTTGATAACTATGAGTGTCAGGGGTTATGGGGTGAAGGCAGGAGAATGGGGTTAGGAGTGAGTGATAGATCAGCTATGATTGAATGCCGGAGTAGACTTAATGGACTGAATGGCCTAATTCTGCTCCTATCACTTATGCCCTTCTGACCTGATGACCTACACTATTATGCTGTGGCCTAACACGGCCATTGCAGGCTTCTGAACTGAATAAAACATTCTCTAACCTCTGGTAACTCACTTTCTGGTTCTCTATTGGAACTGCACACATTTGCTGTCAGACATCTGACTGTGATATTTATCCTCATACACTGGATGACTTCCCCTCACTTCAAACCGGGCCTCACCTTTATTCCATCTATCTCCATCCTCACCCCTATGCAACTTCAAACTAACACGTTTCCCTCTTTCCCAGTTCTGAAGGAAGCTCTTTGACCTGAAGCATTGAGTCTGTATCTACAGATGCTAGCTCACAGATGCTGTCGTGGGATCGATCAGTTGCCTGATAACAGCTGGGAAGAAACTGTCCGTGAATCTGGAGGTGTGCGTTTTCACACTTCCCCCCCATCTACCTCTCATCAGGCAAAGTTATGTAAATGTGAAAGCGCACACCTCCAGATTCACGGACAGTTTCTTCCCAGCTTTTATCAGGCATCTGAATCATCCTACCACAACCAGAGAGCAGTCCTGAACTACTGTCTACCTCACTGGTGACCCTCGGACTATCCTAGATCGAACTTTGCTGGATTTACGTTGCACTAAACGTTATTCCCTTATCATGTACCTGTATATAGTTAATGGCTCCATTGTAATCATGTATTGTCTTTCTGCTGACTGGATAGCACGCAACAAAAGCTTTTCACTGTACCTCGGTACACATCGCAATAAACTAAAGGTAAACTAAAATTTAAACTAAACTAACGTACTCAGTGTTTCCAGAATGTTTTGCTTGTACAACCTAGCAACAAAGTACATGTTATCCATTGCACTGTACTCTTTAAATATTTCTGTGTGAGGAGCACATGGTGTGATCTCATTCCTTATGCAAAACTCCTTTTGGACTACAAGGGACAGTTTTTACATTTAGCAAGTCAATTAACCTACAAACCTGTACGTCTTTGGAGAGTGGGAGGAAACATAGACATAGAAACATAGAAATTAGGTGCAGGAGTAGGCCATTCGGCCCTTCGAGCCTGCACCGCCATTCAATATGATCATGGCTGATCATCCAACTCAGTCTCGACCCAACTCCCGTACCTGCCTTCTCTCCATACCCTCTGATCCCCTTAGCCACAAGGGCCACATCTAACTCCCTCTTAAATATAGCCAATGAACTGGCCTCAACTACCCTCTGTGGCAGAGAGTTCCAGAGACCCACCACTCTGTGTGTGAAAAAAGTCCTTCTCATCTCGGTCCTAAAGGATTTCCCCCTTATCCTTAAGCTGTGACCCCTTGTCCTGGACCTCCCCAACATCGGGAACAATCTTCCTGCATCTAGCCTGTCCAACCCCTTAAGAATTTTGTAAGTTTCTATAAGATCCCCTCTCAATCTCCTAAATTCTAGAGAGTATAAACCGAGTCTATGCAGTCAACCGAAGATCTCGGAGAAAACCCACGCAGGTCACGGGGAGAACGTACAAGCTCCATACAGACAGCACTGGTAGTCAGTATCGAACCCAGGTCTCCTGTGCTACATTCGCTGTAAGGCAGCAACTCTACCGCAGCGCACTGTGAACGCCCTAAATCTTTGATATTCCCAAGATCCCATGGCTTTCTCTGCCCAGAGTAGGTCTGGAAATGCAAACAAGTAATCCCCCCCCACATTCATCCCCAGAGACACAACGTCATGCCTCTGGCCCACTCCCGATGTTGTGGGAGTCCAGAACCAGGGGCCACTGTTTAAGAATAAGGGGTAAGCCATTTAGAATGGAGATGAGGAAAAACTGTTTCCCACAAGAGGATTGTGAATCTGTGAAATTTTCTGCCTCAGAGGGCAGTGGAGGCCAATTCTCTGTATGTTTTCAAGAGAGAGTTGGATAGAGCTCTTAAAGATAGCGGAGTCAGGGGATATGGGGAGAAGGCAGGAACGGGGTACTGATTGTGGATGATCAGCCATGATCTCATTGAATGGCGGTGCTGGGTGGAAGGGCCGTATGGCCTACTCCTGCACCTAATGTCTGTTGTCTATTTTCTATTGACAATTTATAGGTCAAAATATTGAGGATAAAGAATTACTTTTTTGATCTTTCCGGGCTGTGGATGCAGCTGGCAAGGCAGCACTTGTTGCCCATTCTAAACTCCCATGAGAAAGTGGTGTTAAGCAGAATATGATCACTGCAGTCTATCTGTGAAGGTTGTCCCACTGTGCTATTGAGTAGAAATGTCCGAGCTTCGGATCAGTGGGGATGAAGGACCAACAATACAAGTCCAAGTCCTGATGGTGTGTGACTTGGAAGGGAACCTGTAGGTGGTGGTGCTTCAATTTCCCTGCTGTCCTTATCCTTTCCAGTAGTAGACATCATCGATTTGTGAAGGATGGCCTTAAGCCCAATGTATGCAATCGCAGCACATTTTATGGATTTCACAGTGCAGTTGCTGTGTGCTGCTCATGGCAGGAATGAGCATGTTGGGTGGATGATGGGGTTCCTAATTAACCGGGCTACTTTACCCTTGTGTTCAATTTCTTGAGAGTTGGAACACTCATCCAGGCAAGTGAAAAGTATTCCATCACATGCCTGATTTGTGCTGTGTGAATCATTGACAACCCTTAAGGGCCTGTCCCTCTTCAGGTATTTTTTAGGTGACTACAGGCGACCAGGCTGTCGCAACATGGTCGTTGGGGCGTCACCTGTATGGTCGTGCGTTGTCTCCTGAGACGTAGCATCTTTCTGGACGCCGCTGGATTTTCAACATGTTCAAAAATGTTCGTCGATAGTCGGCGACAGTGAGTTGACACCAATGAGCATAGCTTGACTTCTCCTGATGTCGGTGCTGTCGTGGATTGTCGCCAGGTGATGTAGGTTGTCACCGGTGCTGACTTCGGTGAATTCCACTGACGACTACCTACGTCAACCTACGTCGCCGACAGGGTTGTTGCTTGTCGTACCTTGTCGCAGGTGGACGTAGGTTCACCTCGGTTGTCATAGGCTGTTGTAGTTGTGGTCGTAGGTGGACGTCCAAATGGGTCGCCGGTTGTCGGTAGCTTGCCGTAGCTTGACGTTGACTAGGTGGTAGGTTGCTGTAGCTTGTCATAGATATTGTCGTAGACATTGTCGTAGGGGGGTCCAGTTGCCGGTTTTCGGTGACCTGCCAGGGCTATGACAGTCGCCGGCAGTCGCCTACAAAATCGCCTAAGTGGGACAGGCCCTTTAGGATATTTGGAGTTGTCCTGCACAGCACCTCATATTTCACTTGGGCAACGTACAACCCAGCGGTATGATAATTGATTTCTCTAACTTCAAGTAACCGCAGGATCCGCTCTCTCCCCATCCCTCCCCCACTCAAGTCGTACTAGCTTCAAAGTTGTCTTGGTGAGTCTCATTGTCAGTAACCCGTTTTCACCTAGCCCTCAGCTAACAATGGCCTGTTTCCTTTATCATCGTTACACTTTTGCATATCTTTCATTCATTTGTTCTACATCTCTCTATGTCACCGTCTATATCTCTTGTTTCCCTTTCCCATCGCTCTCAGCCTGAAGAAAAGTGTCAACCTGTATCATCACCTATTCCTTATCTCCAGAGATATTGTCTGACCCGTTGAGTTACTCAGCTTTTTGTGTCTATCCTGCACAGGATGTACCGCCTCTGACCTGCTTTTGCAGCCACAATCATTTTGTAGCTGGTCCAGTTAACCTCCTGATCAAACATGAATTGGGTGGGGGAGAGACGGAGAGAAATGGGGATGGAAGGGTTACTTGAAGTTAGAGAAGTCAATATTCATACCGCTGGAGGGTAAGCTGGCCAAGCAAAATATGAGGTGCTGTTCCTCCAATTTGCATTAAGCCTCACTCTGACAATGGAGGAGGCCCAGGACAGAAAAAGTCAGTGTGGGAATGGGAAGGGGATTTAAAGTGTTTGGAAACCGGGAGATCAGGTCGGCCCAGGCACTGAGTACATTGAGCAGAGGCGTAGAGCCTATCTTTGGTTTAAACCAGCATCTGCAGTTCCTTCCTGCACATTCCAACAGTTTGTCCATAGGTTGGGATCATTTTGGAGTCTAGGACTTCAGTACAAAAACCAAGATGTTGCCTGGTCTCAAGCCCCTTGCTACATTCACTGTTGCTTGATATCATATAGACTTTGGTTAAATTGGTTGAAGACTGGCTTTTGTGATGATGCACTAATATATCCAGCAGTAACTTGCACTTTTAGATATCGCCTCCCTTCTGAGATGGAAATAACTTTTCCTTTCACAGTCGTAAGAGAGAAATCTGTAAATGTAGAAGCAACTCTCAAGATGGTGAATCTGCGATAGTACACTTTGCATTTCATCCCACTGACACATTGTTTTTTTTTAAAATATTTTTTTATTAGAAGTAACCAGTTTACAATGTTTAAAACAAATTTACAAACATCAGCTTAATTCAATATTTATACAAATAACACATTGATAATTATTATCTTCTATTTTTTTGGAAATAAAGATAGAAAAAGAATAGAGCAGTTATAAATCAATAAAGATGTGATTAAATAATAATTTGATTATATATAAGAAAAAAGAGAAAAAGAAAAAAAAAAGAGAGAAAAAAAAACAAAAACCACAAACAAAAAAGTGAAAAAATATTATATATATATAAATGAAAAACAACAAAATATATTGTAAATAAAACTATTACAAATAATAATATCAATAGAGACATGCATATTAATCCTAGTATGAAAATGAATTATTTTCCTCAAATCCCGTAGGGTACCCGTCGAGCCGTGATGCCAAGAACAGCTACTTCTCTAAATACTGTATATATGGAGACCATATCTGTTCGAAGGAATTATATTTGTCCAGTAGGACAAATCTAATTCTTTCCAAATGTAACGTCTCCAACATCTCTGCTGCCCACATTTTAATTGTGGGGGATAATGTTCCCTTCCAAAATTTCAGTATGATTTTTTTCCCTAATATCAAACAGTAATCAAAGAAATTTCTTTGATTTACTGTAAGTACCAAATTTGGATCTGGAATTCCAAATATTGTTAACTTTGGGTCAGGGTCCAATCTAACTTTAAGAACGTCAGAAATAACTTAAAAAATTTCTGTCCAATAATAATTCAATTTAGGGCATGTAACAAAACTATGTATTAAATTTGCTTCTAAATTCTTACATTTATCACAAATAGAGGAGAGATTGGGAAAGATACTATTTAATTTAGTTTTCGAATAATGTAATCTATATAATACTTTAAATTGTATCAATGTATGTCTAGCATTTAACGAACACCGATGTATTCGTTGTAAACTTTCTTCCCAATTTTCTTTTGTTATAGATAATCCAATGTCATTTTCCCATGCTTGACGATATGTTTCAGTTATTGGATTCTCCTTATCCAAAATAATGTTATATATATAAGCTATTAATTTTTCTGTATTTGGGTGCAAGTTAAACAGTTCATCTAATAATCCTGGTTCTTTATTTTTATAATCTTGTGTATTAGATTTAATATAATCTCTAATTTGTAAGTACCTAAACAAGTGTTGTGGAAACAATCCGTAGATATCTTGTAACTCCTGAAATAAAATAAATTTTCCTTTTCTATAAAGGTGCTCTATCCTTTTAATTCCTAAATCATCCCAATGTCTAAACCCCCCATCTAATGTAGAGGGTTTAAATAATGGGTTATTCATAATTGGTAATCTAAGTGAAAGATTATCTAAATGTAAAGTCTTAACTATTTGTTTCCAAATGCGTCTATTATTATAAATTATAGGGTTGTCCCTATAAATTTTTTTTTGTACTTCCTTTGGGGCAAAGAGAATCGAACCTACGTTAAAAGGTAAACAGTCTTCCTTTTCCATCTTTAACCACATTGGTTCACGATCCATATTTACCCACCAGAAATTCATATTCTTAATCTGGACTGCCCAGAAATAATATAAGAAATTTGGGAGTGCTAATCCTCCATTTATCTTAGATTTACATAAATGTTTTTTACTTATTCTATGATTTTTATAGTCCCAGATAAAACTATTAACAATATTATCAATTTTTTTTGAAAAGGTTTTCGGGAGAAAAAAAGCAATAGCCTGAAACAAATATAACAATTGTGGTAGAAAAACCATCTTTCTAGCATTTATTCTACCAATCATAGATATAGGAAGTGTTTTCCAAAATAAAATATTTTTTCTAAGTTTATCTAGTAGTTGAGGATAGTTAGATTTAATTAATGAGTTATAGGATTTAGATACCTTAATTCCTAAATATTTATATTTGTCTGTAACTATTTTTAGTGGATATTGTTGTAGTATATTTAAATTTATTCCAGTTATAGGCATAATATCACTTTTGTTCCAATTAATCCTATATCCAGAAAATGTACTAAATTTATTTATAACATTAAACAGCTTAGGAATACTAATTTCCGGTTTTGTAATATAAATCAAAACATCATCTGCATATAAAGATATTTTATTAGTTGTATCAGTATTATAACCATATATTTCTGGTTCAGATCTAATTCTTTCCGCCAAAGGCTCTATCACCAAAGCAAATAATAAAGGTGATAACGGACATCCCTGTCTGCATCCCCTAGAGAGCTTAAATTTAGCTGATAGTATTTGATTAGTTAAAATTCTTGCAGTAGGATTCAAATATAGAATTCTTACCCATTTACAAAATCTATCCCCCAATTGAAACTTTTCCATTATATTAAATAAATATAACCATTCCACCTGATCGAATGCTTTTTCTGCGTCTAACGATATAACCGCTAATTCCGTGTCCCATACTCTTTTTGAATATATAATATTAAACAAACGTCTAAGATTATGGGATGAATATCGTTTTGGAATAAAACCTGTTTGATCGTGATGTATTAATTTAGAGATCACCAGACTTAATCTCCGAGATAAAACTTTGGTTAATATTTTTTGGTCTGTATTTAGAAGGGCAATCGCTCTATATGATCCAGGATCTTCCAAATCCTTGTCTACCTTAGGAATGAGTGTAATTGTGGATTCATTTAAAGATTCTGGTAATTTACATTGTTCATATGCATATCTATACATTGTATGTAATCTTGGGGAAATCAGATCTTGAAATTTTTTATAAAATTCTGCACTCAGGCCATCGGGGCCCGCAGCTTTTCCATTCTTTAACAAACCAATTGTTTCTTCAATATCTTTTACTGATATTTCAGCATTTAACAAGTGTCTACCTTCCTGATCTAAACTATTAATTTGACATTCTTGTAGGAATGTTTCCATACCATCTGTTTGACCTGTTAATTTCGATGAATAAAGATTTTGATAATATTGTAGAAATCTGTCATTAATGTCTTTTGGTATAGTCAATATATTTCCATGCACAGATCTAATTCTATGTATCATTTTTTCATCATCTAATTTTCTAAGTTGTCATGCTAGCAATTTTTGTGGTTTGTCTCCAAATTCAAAATGCACTTGTTTGGTTTGTTGAAAAAGTTTAATGACTTGGTCAGAATATATTTTATTTAGTCTATATTTTAATATTGCAATTTTATTTCTTAATTCTTTAGAAGGATGTTTTATATTTTCACTATCTAATTGTTTTATCTCCTTTTCTAACTTTTGTTCCATCTTTCGATTTTCTTTATTGAAATATGCTTGTGCTGATATTATTGCACCACGCATAAATGCTTTAAATGTATCCCAAAGTAGCAATGGTGAAATTTCAGGTTTGTCATTAGTTTCAAAAAATAATTTAATCTGTTCCACCACATGATTACAACAGTCCTTGTCCTTTAAAATCTGGGGATTAAATCTCCAAGTAGTAGTTTTGTTAAATATATCTTTTAATTTTATCTTGAATGTTAGTGGCGCATGATCTGAGATAATAATATTGTGATATTTTGCATCATACGTGAAAGGAAGTAGTTTTGAATCAATTAGAAAATAATCTATCCTCGAGTAAGTTCCAAATATGGGTGAGAAAAAGGAATATTCTCGTCCGGATGGATTATCTAATCTCCAAATATCCTTAACATTAGATGTGTTAATAAAATAATTTATTAGTTTACTTGACTTAGAGGCAGCTTTCCTTTTTGTAGAAGATCTGTCTAGATAGTTATCTAAAGTACAAATTAAATCACCCCCAATTATTAAATTATATTGAGCGGATATGGGAATATTATTAAATTAAAATAATGGGTTATCAAAGTTAGGGGCATATTTATTCATAAGAATTACTTTTTTTGAATATAATTCCCCTGTAATTATTACATATCTACCCTCTTTATCCTCTATTATAGAACTTTGTTTAAAAGGTATACCTTGACGAATAATTATTGCAACTCCTCTAGATTTATGTATAAATGAAGAATGATACACCTTTGAAATCCATTTAGCTGTTAATCTATGTTGAGCATCTTTTTTGAGATGAGTCTCTTGAAGGAAAGTAACATCAGATTAAAATCTGTTCAACTGAGCCAACACCTTTCCCCTTTTAATTGGTTCATCAATTCCCTTAACATTCCAACTGCAGAAGGTAATTCCATCACCCCCAGTCTTCACATTCATGTCTTGCATTTTACTGTTAGGGTGGCTTTTTTTGGAGTAGCCTTCTAGACTCCTCCAGCTCAACATTATACCCAAACATCCATTTGATGAAAATTAGTATCCTCATTAATCCATATACATGTCTTCTTAAACTAATTATACAATATTGATCGTAACTACATTCATATAATATATAATATAAGATCAAATATTTGATATATAAAAAATAGTTAAAAATGTAAATAAAAAAAGAGTAAAGGGTGTTAATAGGGTGCCCAGAAAAAAAAGAAACTACACTTGTATATTGTGTAGTGTGCATTAGTGGAAGCCACACTAACGTGGCTATTAATCTAGTGACTTCCGTTTTAAAAAAAAAAGATGTTAATTGTTCCAGCTCCTATCTAGGATACTGTGTATATTGGGGTGGGGTACTAACTTTATATACTTAGTAGTTATTTCTATTATTCATATTACTAGTTTCTAGTTACTAGTTTCTATTATAATTAATATTATAATAAGTAATACTATGTTAGGGGAATAATTAAAATTTTATTATTTAATACAAAAGTACAACTTCGTGTCCATTATTCCTCCTCTTTCTCAATGAGTAATTCATAACCGCAGGCCGGTGATAAAAGTTCAGTCATCTTCTTCTTCCTCCAGTGCTTCTTCTTCTGCTTCCTCTTCTGCCTTCTTCTGTATGCCTCGAGCGAATTCCAGTGCTTCAGTATGCTTAACGAAACGGTATTCCTTGTTATCGTAGGTTACTCTCAATGTTGCTGGGTACATGAAGCCATATCTCAGATCCTTTGTATCCTTTATATTCCTCAGAATGCCTCTTGTTTCTGTGAATAAAGATCTTCTCTTAGGCACTTCCGCTGGGTAATCTCTGAAAATACTGATGTTGTCTCCCTCGTATTTCAGATTTCTCTTTCTTATTATTATCTTCATCATAATCCACCTTTACAATCATTTGTCTTGGTGGTGCACCTCTCCCAGGGGCCCGTCTTAAAGCCCTGTGCGCGGCCCAACAGGGGTTCTTGATCCAAATTCAGAATGTCCTTTAGGAGTTTTGCAGCAAATTTTCGCGGGTCTTGATTTCCTTCACGACCCTCACTCAACCCTACTATATGCAAATTCTTACGTCTTTGTCGTCCCTCCAAATCAATACATTTCTCATTTATTTTGCGTAGTAGCTCTGAGAGGCGTTTATTCTCGGCACGTAGCTTCTCTCTCTCCTTAGTACTTGATACAGCAAGTTCAGTCAGTTCTTTAATTGCATCATTTTGTTGGTCGAGTGAGAATTGAATAGGATCTATCTTCGCATCCAATATTCCTGCCATCCCAGCAACCTTGTCGTTTACCTCAGCCATTTGAGTTTGAAACTCAGCGTCCGCCTTTACTTTCCATTCATTCATCATGATCTTTACCGTCGTTATGACTTCTTTTGTTAATTCGTCTTTAATTCTTTCGTGATACACCAGGATATCTGCTCTTAAAGTTTTTATTTCATCTTTGTATTCCTTCTTCATTTCTTTCAGCAGTTTCTTCATCTCACTTAACATGGAGTTTTTAAGTTCCTCCATTTCACTTTTCTTCAGTGAGATCTCTTCCTGGGAGGCAGCCAAACTCGAGCCCGAGGCTCCGGTGAGGCCTACCTCCCTTTTTACAACTTTTTTTGCAGTGGGGGGGGGTGGGGGAGCGATGCATTTTAAATTTCTTACTGGAGTCGCGCGCCTGATGACGTCACGCAGCTTGCAATCGCACCCGGAGCCGTTCCAAGTCGTTCTCCTGCGGTAAGTACCGTTAGCAGTCCCCTTTACCCCCGTTTTTTTTGCAGATTTTTGCGGAGCTGATCTGGCGCGATTCCCTCTCAGAACATAGCGCCACCGGAAGTGACATATTGTTAACCTTGTATTCCAGCCATACACTTCCCCTCTCCACATATAGTCAACTGATTAATGCTATTAATTTGCTGCAAATTTCCCCAAAACTATACATAGAACATAGAAACATAGAAAATAGGTGCAGGAGTAGGCCATTCGGCCCTTCGAGCCTGCACCGCCATTCAATATGATCATGGCTGATCATCCAACTCAGTATCCCGTACCTGCCTTCTCTCCATACCCTCTGATCCCCTTAGCCACAAGGGCCACATCTAACGCCCTCTTAAATATAGCCAATGAACTGGCCTCAACTACCCTCTGTGGCAGAGAGTTCCAGAGACCCACCACTCTCTGTGTGAAAAAAGTCCTTCTCATCTCGGTCCTAAAGGATTTCCCCCTTATCCTTAAGCTGTGACCCCCTTGTCCTGGACCTCCCCAACATCGGGAACAATCTTCCTGCATCTAGCCTGTCCAACCCCTTAAGAATTTTGTAAGTTTCTATAATATCCCCTCTCAATCTCCTAAATTCTAGAGAGTATAACTCGAGTCTATCCAGTCTTTCTTCATAAGACAGTCCTGACATCCCAGGAATCAGTCTGGTGAACCTTCTCTGCACTCCCTCTATGGCAATAATGTCCTTCCTTGGATTTGGAGACCAGAACTGTACGTAATACTCCAGGTGTGGTCTCACCAAGACCCTATACAACTGAAGTAGAACCTCCCTGCCGTTATACTCAAATCCTTTTGCATACAATGTCTGAGCATACTGCAGATTTCACAATGTATCTTATTGTGCTGGTTAACCAGTGTTTTGGCAGCATGGTGGCGCAGCGGTAGAGTTGCCTCCTTAGACCCGGGTTTGATCCCGACTACGGGTGCTGCCTGTACAGAGTTTGTACGTTCTCCCCGTGACCGCATGGGTTTTTTCCTAGATCTTCAGTTTCCTGCAAGTTTAAAACTGTCTCCAGTGTGTGTAGGATAGCGTTAATGTGTGGGGATCGCTGGTCGGCACGGATCCGGTGGGCCGGAGGTCCTGCTTCCGCGTTGTATCCCTAAACTAAACTAAACGAAACCGGTGTTTCAAAGAAGTCTCAACTCTCATCGAGAACAGGATGAATTTTGCGAGCTATTCTTTTATCACTATTTCAACAGGTCTGTTCAAAATAAATGGATTACATATTCCACTAAAATGGCAAACAGTACAACTACATACAAATACACAAATCTAATGGTGTCAATCCCATAGAAAATGATGAAGGTGAAGGTTTTTTTTGTGAATTCACAGTTGTCTTACTATTTTTTATTGCAGAATCAGATATTATAGCAAGAGATCACTTGGGTCATTGTGCTTGTGTCAGCTCTTTGAAAGGATCCAATTGGTGTCATTCCGTTGCTCTTGCTCACATTGCTGCGTTATATCTGGAGATATTGCACATTGATAAATGACAGTGGTTTCACAGACTGACCCATGATCATGATTATTGTGAATTATACAACATCACAAGCTGTATTCGGTTATGTGCTGGCTTGTATCCAACAGAATGGGGCTTTTTACTTCAAAGTGTGTCATGTAAGGTCAATGAAACCATGTGGAGATAGCAGTTCACACAGCAAGTGAAAGTGTTAAACTAATATCTACCTCTTTGGTGACCCTCAGACTTTCTTTGATGTGGGACTCTGCTGGCTTTACCTTGCACTAAACGTTATTCCATATCAGATATCTATATACTGTAAATGGCTCGATTGTAATCATGTCTTGTCTCTCTGCTGACTGCTTTTCACTGTACCTCTGTGACAATAAACAACTGTACCTCAAGTGACAATAAACCAAACTGAACTGAACTAATGGTGAATACAAAATAGCGCAGGATAGAAGGACGCAACGGGGGAATCTTATAGAAACTTACAAAATTCTTAAGGGGTTGGACAGGCTAGATGCAGGAAGATTGTTCCTGATGTTGGGGAGGTCCAGGACAAGGGGTCACAGCTTAAGGATACTGGATACAGAAGGCAGGTACGGGATACTGAGTTGGATGATCAGCCATGATCATATTGAATGGTGGTGCAGGCTCGAGGGGGCGAATGGCCTACTCCTGCACATATTTTCTATGTTTCTATGATTACTTCTGGAGGTACTTTGGTTATCTACAACAATGTGTGTTAATGTAAAGTTCTGACAGTTTTTGATTATGCTTCTTTTGACAAGGAGTAGATAAAGACATTCTGACAAAAGGGTCTCAACCCAAAAAATCATCCATTCTTGCTTTTCAGAGATGCTGCCTGTCCCACTGTTATTCCAGCATTTTGTGTCCCTCTTCGGTGTAAACCAGCATCTGCAGTTCCTTCCTACAGATGAATGTACGTAGAATAGTAAGATTGAACGAGAACTTACCAGTTCGAAGGTTGATCATTATTTCATGAGGAGTCGAAGTGAGGGATTTCGTGAAGAGCCCGCCGGCGCGCATGCTCGACATACTTCAAAGTAGCGGCGTGGAATCACAGAAACTAATCAAGAAATGACTTCACATAGTAAGAATGAAACGACTAAGATTACCAGCTGAAGGTGATTGAGGGTTGGGCGAGGAGGGCACGAAATCCCTCACTTCGACTCCTCATGAAATAATGATCAACCTTCGAACTGGTAAGTTCTCGTTCAATCTTACTATTTCATTTCGGAGTCACGTGAGTGACTTCGTGAAGACTTCAAAGCTTCTGTGATGACACGCCCTGGACCACGTCCATGCTGTCACACCACTACCAGGGATGGATGGGAGGAATAACTTGCTGACTAGTCCATACTGCAAAACAAAGCATATTTATTAACAAACAAATCAAAACCCCTCATTCGGGGACATCTCCACGTTCTTGCCCCGCATCTAGCACGGCTTCTGCGAACTGTAGAGGCGCAGCAACGGGCCGGTTGTAAAACCGCTGGAACACCGTCTCATTAGCCCATCCTGCTGTGGCGAGAATATGGTCCATGGGCACCTCCATGACCCTCGCCGCCGACGTCGATGCAGCCCTGGTGGAATGAGATTTGAACACATTAGTGTCGATACCTGACTTACCCAAGACGACTCGAAGCCACCTGGATATCGTCTGTGTTGTCACTCGATGGTGAGGTCTCTTATGAGTGACAAGCAGGTATCTCTCCATTCCTCTGATGCTTGCCGTCACCTTGACGTAGTAACGGATATGGGAGGCTAAGCATAGCCTAGCATCGGCGGGGTATGCCGGGAACTTCAGCTGCAGCCCTGTGCACCCAGGTCTGTGTTGCTTCAGTAGTTCGTCAACAAAGAAAACTACTTCTGTGGGGGTAGACATCATTCTGTCGACACGTAGTTTGTGGAGTGTCTGTACCCTCTGTGCTGAAGTCAGCGCTAGTAACATCACCAGCTTCATGGTGAGTTTGTCCAGCTGGAGCCCTTCCATGGGGGACCACGTCCTGAGCAGAGATAAAACGTCCCTGACATCCCAGGTGATACTGTAACGTGGTGTAGGCGGATTCGTATTGAAAATACCCCGCATGAGCCTGGACACTAGCCTGTTGGATCCCACCTCAATATTGAGGTAGAATGATAGAGCGCTCCTGGCGCTGTTGATGGCACTGTAGCTTAAGTGTTCATCATGGTGCAACCCCGCGAGGAATTCCAGGACGTCGGTTATAGTCACGGCATCGTACGTGATGCGAGAGCGGCTGCAGAAGGCTTCCCACTTCCTGATGTGAGAGTGGTATCTTCGCCTTGTAGACTCTCGGCACGACGCCGCAATGGTATCCATGGTCCGGGTAGAAAGGCCGTATTGTTCTAAAGGCCGATTCAGAATCTGCAAGCCAACAAATTTAAATAGCCATGGCAGGGATGTGGCTCCCCTGAAACAGGGTGAGTAACTAATTCTGGGCTACCCTGCAAACGGACCCAAGGTTCACTGAGCGTGTCAAAGACCATCGGATACCATGGCTGTGTAGGCCAGTCGGGTATGATAAGGATGCCCTTGGCACCGTCCATCTGAATTTTACGTAATACCCGACTGATGAGGCAAAACGGGGGGAATGCATAGAAAAAGCAATTCCCCCAGTCTAGCGAGAATGCATCTAACGCTATAGCCCCAGGATCTGGTTCCCACGCGACGTAGGTTGGTACCTGATGGTTCAACCGGGACGCAAAAAGGTCAATGTCCGGTTTCCCAAATTTGGCTGTGATTTTTGCAAAAATTTCAGGATGTAACATCCATTCAATATTATCATTGAACTTGCGTGACCTGGCGTCCGCCACAATATTAAGCTCACCTGGCAAATAGGTAGCTGAAATCCAAATGTCTCTCTTGACACACCAGAGCCAAATTGAATTAGCCAATTTATCACATGAAACTGACCTGGTACCGCCCATGTGGTTTAAATATGCCACCGCTGTGGTATTGTCTATTTGGAGCCGGACATGTGCTCCAATGATCTTGGAACAATATGCACGAAGTCCGTGAAACGCTGCAAGCAGCTCCAAATAGTTGATCCCTTGTGATACCAACATCGTATTCTCAAGGGTATCCCATCGGCCCCCACAACTAGAGAATTGATTCGTAGCTCCCCAGCCATCAGAGCTCGCATCAGTTTGTAAGTATATCATCGGTTTCGCCTCAATAATAGTTTTGAACGAGTTACTAATGTGGCAAACCCACCATCGTAATTCATCCAATGCTGCAGGCGGCAGCCGCATTGATCGATCATAATGACCAGCATGCCGTCGCAACGCAGCGATCTTGGCTCTCTGCAAGTTTTGATAATGCAGAGGTCCATACCGGGCTGCCGGAAACAAAGCCACAATCTTGCCAATGACAGTAGCTGAGTGACGAATCGATGGTATACGAGTATTAATCAAGTCTGTACACACCTGTGTTACCTCCTCAATTTTGTTAATTGGTATGGTGACTCTCATGCTAATGGAATTCACCTGGAACCCCAGATAATTAATTACCTGGGTGGGGCAGAACTTAGATTTTTCTGGATGAACAATGAACCCAAGCTGTTGGAACAAATTGACCGCAGCTGCAACCCCTTGTTGTGCTAATTCCAAGGTGTGGCCGACAATTAAAATATCATCTAAATAGGCCATAACAATATGATGTCTTTGTCTTAAATAAGCCATAATTGGCTTCACCAATTTAGTAAATAAGCGAGGGGCTGTGGTGAGCCCATTAGGCAACGCCCTATATTGCCACAGCTGATCCATCCAGATAAATTTTAAGAACCTTCTGTAATATTTTTTCATAGGTACGGTATAGTACGCATCCTGTAAATCGATGCATGCCATAAAGCACCCTTGTGAAATCAATGATTTGGCCGTTTCAAACGTGTCCATTTTAAAATGAGTATATGTTACAAAGTTATTCAGAGTGGTTAGATCAATAATGACTCTACAGCCTCCATCCTTCTTAGGTCTAGTAAAAATATTGGAAACAAATTCAACGGGCTCATGAACCGTTCTCTCTATGACCCCTTTCTGTTCCAACCTTAAAATTTCCTTATAGCCAACTGACTGTTCCGCAGCCGTTAGTTTGAAAGTACGACCCGGTCTATGCTGAGGTGGAGGGATGTCCCCATTAATAAACTCAATACTATGGCCCTGAATATTCCGTAACACATACTCATCGCTGGTAATGTCACCCCATGCACCCGCAAACAACCGCAAACGCCCACCAACATGTGGAGTTAAACAAAGAGAAAAAAGAGAACCAGATCGCCTCACCTCTGTGGTTACCGGCGGTCCCTGACACGAGTGGGTGGTCGTGGAGGTGCTGGGTTGGTTTGAGGTCGTGGCGTCCTCATTTTCCACCTCGGCTTCTGCCGAGCCTGTCCTAAAAAAGACCCCTGGGGTTGGGGTGGCTGATATCGGTTTGGAGCTGGAGGGTAATTCCTGGTGGAAGTGCTGACAAACCCTCGTGAACGGCCAAGTGGGGCTTTCGAGCTTGATGGCGTGGGGGCACTGTGAGAGCGCATGAGCCCCACGGTCTTGGCTTGTTCATCCAGCTCTCTGACCCTTTTGGAGAGGTCTTCGCCAAAGAGCTGACGGGGCGGCGGCGGCGGCGGTGGTTTGCACAACCCTGCAAACTTAGGGTTGAGCGCTGGGCGGATGCTGTGTTTGCGAAAGCCGTTTATTTCGTTTTGAGTAGCGCACAGAAGCGCCAGAGCATCCTCCTGGTCCAAATTAAGCTCCTCTCCGTCGACCGACCGCACAAAGGCAGTAATCCCGGCCATGAGGAGTTTCAGGATCCGCTGAATTTTCAGCTCCTGCTGACGGATAGCCGCACTGATGTTGCCCCATATTGGCGTATTGACCACAGGCACGTTCAGGGAATTGCAGTTTGATGGAGCCTTGTGGCGGCTCATGGCTTGTAGCAGGACTTCCTCCTGAAGCTGGTGATTATTTAGGAAGTCCACTGTGGCTGCCAACTTCGTATTGATGGGAAGCCCCAACGAATGAGGGGCTGCAAATTTGGTAGCCACATCGAGGAGGTCCTCCGCCGGTAATTCAGGCGGGGGTGGGATGGGGTCAACCACGGCCTCCTCGTCCTGCTGCTCCAGGCTGGTGTACGAAGCTGGTGATGAAGCCCTGTGCCTGTCGCTGCTGGATGCCTGTTGTTGTTGACCTTGTAGGAGAAGCTCCAGCAGCCGCTCCATCCGGTCAATACGCCCTTCACCCTGAACACTCAGGTGGTCGGAGTCCTCCGGCTCTGAAAATTGGCCGGGGCTCCTGTCATCGGCCCGCACCTCGTCGAGGCCCTGCCGGTGCCGGTAGTTGTCGTCGACAGCCGCCGAGGCGAAACTGCGCGATTCCTGCACGGGCGTGTTCAACCGCCTCCGTTTAGCGGGAGCGGAAGCCGTTGCCTCTATGGACAGGTGCGGCATGGTGTCGGCACCAGCCGAAGCCTGGATACCTTGAGCCCGTGCAGGCTTGCCAGCTGCCCACATCGTGGACCTTGCCGACGCATGGTCTCGCCCACCCATCCATGGGGGGCTCGGCGACCGTGACGGGACCCCCAACTGACTCGTCCCGGCGTCGAAAGTTGGGGGGCGACGGCTGGACCTCACAGCTGCCCCGGGTCCCGTCCTGGAACCTGACCGCTCCTGGGCGGCAGGCAGAGCCTTAGCCCCGACAGGGTTAGGCGTCTGGGCTCCTGCCCTTCCCCTTCTCAGAGGGCTGCGTGAAACGGGCCGTGCAGCCGCACGGACCCTTCTGCTCGAAGCCGTCAGCAAGCCTGCTGACGACCTGGCTGCCATGGCAGGGTCGTCCTGCTCTGGCGGCACACCACACTCCTCCTCGTCGGACTCCTCCGAGCTGTGGTGTGCGGGCGGGTCCGGACCTGAAAAGACAGAGCTCACCGACATCTCCGCCCTCGTTCCGGTCTGCGTTGCAGGTACCCCCGACAACTCTCGCTCCGGAACCGCTGGCCGGCGACTTCTCCTCGAACTCCGGCCTCTCCCATCCATGTTCTTGCTGTGAAACAAACACAACAAGAACCACCAACTTAAGGTAGCATACTTACCTGCGTGGTTCCCTTATGAAGGGCTGGCGAGGAGCACGCTCCTCCGTCAGCCGTCGCAGCAACGCGATACGACGATATGGCGAGCATGCGCGCCGGCGGGCTCTTCACGAAGTCACTCACGTGACTCCGAAATGAAATGTACGTAACGGGTTCTTCGGAGCTCGGGGACGTCTCTTAGCGGCTCGTAATGCTAACGGCAAGTACTCGGGAAACGCGGTAGCTCGGGAAGACTCGTGAAGATTTTTCAACATGTTGAAAAATGTCCACGAGAGCCCCGAGTACCTACGAGCGGCTATTACCGTAATTCTCCGAGTTCGAATCAGGGGAAACTCGGGAGAACTCTTGAATTAGCCCGTACAGTGGGACAGCCCCATGAGTGTGTGGGATTGCTGGTCGGTGCGGACTCGATGTTAACAAGTGTGGTTGATGAACATGGTAATTTAGGGCTAGCATTGAACACAGGGGAGCTGCATCTGAATGAATAAAAATGTTATGCACGGGTGTGAAGCAAAAGGTCATAATGGAGACAATAGCAAAATGGAAAAGATGCCCGTGCTGTGTCAGACAGTGGGGCCTGGATCCGCTATACGGTGGTGCACCACTTTCTTAGTACTGTACGACGGTTATCAACCAGGATTATACTCCCAGATCCTGGAGTTTAGTTTGGAGATGCAGCGTGGAAACAGGCATTTCGACCCACCAAGTCTGCACCGACCAGCGAGATCGCTGCACACTACACTATCCTAGACACACTAGGGACAATTTTTACATTTACTATACACCAAGCCGATTATGCTACCAACCTGGATGTCTTTGGAGTGTGGGAGCAATGAGGAGATCTCAGAGAAAAACACACGCGGTGACAGGGAGAACATACAAACTCCGTACAGACAGCACCCGTAGCTGGGATTGAACCCCGGTCTCCGGTGCTGTAAGTGCTGTAAGGCAGCAACTCTACCGCTGTGCCACCATGCCTCCCACTAAAAATAACAATATCAATATCAATATGTGGATGATCAATGTAGGATTGATAGTTTTTGGCAAGGCACTAAGAAGATCTTCAATGCAATAAAAGAGTTCAT
Source organism: Raja brachyura (assembly GCA_963514005.1). The sequence continues at coordinate 41,907,132 of OY740802.1, read as the reverse complement.
GATACCTATTCAATGTCAAGAGTGTCATTAATCCCAATTGCTTCCAATCCAATTTGAACTTACAATACCATAGAACGTTATTCATCCCAGGAGGAAAATTGAACTGCCAACATTCATGAAAGACAAGATACATGAAACATGAAATTAAAGTGACGAGTGGAAATGATTGGGGATGTGCAAAGATTGGGGAGGGGAGTTAGTCTACCCCACGGCAGAAGTGGGAAGAGTTGTACAATTTGATAGTCACAGGGAAGAAGGATCTCCTGTGGCGTTCTGTGCTGCATCTTGGTGGAACCAGTCTGTTGCTGAAGGTGCTCCTCAGGTTGGCCAGTGTGTCATGGAGTGGGTGAGCTGTATTGTCCAAGATGCTCCACAGTTTGAGCAGCAACCTCCCCTTCAAGACCATCTCCATTCCATTTTAGAATATAAAATTGTAACTCAAATCATTGGCACATGTCTTTTGTCTCCACGGATGCTGCCTGACCATCGTGGCCTTCCATTAACCGCTTTTGTACTAATTGTCATTTTTCTTGCATCTGGCCTGGCCAATCTCTTAATAATTTATAAGATCACCTCTCATCCTAAATTCCAATGAATATAAGCCTAGTCGATCCATTTTTTCATCATATGTCAGTCCCACCATCCTATTTCTGTCCGACAACACTCTCCAGAACCCTACCTTTTGCTCTGTAAATCCTGCCATGGTTTATCTTATCAAAATGCAGCAGTGTTTACTTGTCCCAGTTAACATTTCATCGAGTCGGACGAGATGAGCTTCTTTCTTGAGCTACAACAGAGATATGAAGTCATACAGCAGAGGTGCATACTTTGACCCTCCATGTTCCCGCCGACCATCAAGTACCCACGTATACTAATCCCATTTATCAGTGTGTTGTCCGCAGCCTTTCAAACCGAGGCAATTCAAGTGCTTGTCCAGATACTTTTGGTCTGTTGTGAGGATTCCTACCTCCATTACTTTTGTCAGGCAGTGCATTCCAGATGCCAGCCACCCTGTAGATGAAACATTTCTTCCTTGGATCCTCTCTGGACCTGTAGCCCTAAATGTATGCCCTCTGAATGTACAAGACAACTATGAGAAAAACCTTTGCACTATCTATTGTGTATCTGCCCACCATGATTCCATATACCCCAAAGATCCCACACTCCAAAGCCGTACAGGTTTGTAGGGTAATTCGCTTGGTATAAATGAATAAATGTAACATTGTCCCGAGTGTGTGTAGGATAATGTTAGGCGGCTGTCCCACTGTACGAGCTAATTCAAGAGCTCTCCCGAGTTTAAAAATAAATCAAACTCAAGGTAAGCACGTAGAATGTACGTAGCGGGTTCTTCGGAGCTCGGGACGTCTCTTAGCGGCTCGTAACGCTAACGGCAAGTACTCGGGAAACGCGGTAGCTCGGGAAGACCCGTGAAGATTTTTCAACATGTTGAAAAATGTCCACGAGAGCCCCGAGTACTTACGAGCGGCCATTACCGTAAATCTCCGAGTTCGAATCAGGGGAAACTCGGGAGAACTCTTCAATTAGCCCGTACAGTGGGACAGCCCCATGAGTGTGTGGGATTGCTGGTCGGTGCAGACTCGATGGGCCGAAGGGCCTGTCTCCATACTGTATCTCTAAGGAGTAGGTCAACAGACCCATCAAGCCTGCCCGGCCATTCAATGTGATCATGGCTGATCTCCGCTTCTCCGCTGTGCCCAAATTCCTCAATTCCTTTACATTCCAGGGAATATAAGACCCATCTTATCCTATACGTCCAGTCCAGCAACATCCTTGTGAATTTTTCTGCATTCTTTTCAGCTTAATGACATCCTTCCTGTAGCTGGGCAACCAGAAATGCACTCAATACTCCGTGCAGTCTAACCACAACTTCTTTGGTTGTAACATGATGTTCTGACTCTTGTACTCAATGCAGTGACTGATAAATCCAAGCATGCCAAATGCCTATAGATTTTAGACTTCATAGATACAGCGCAGATACAGCCCTTTGGCCCACCGACAGTGTGTCGACCAGCGATCACCCCTTACACTAACGCAATGCTACATGCTAGGGACGATTTTACAACTTTTACCGATGCCAATTGACCTACAATCCTGAAGATAGACACAAAATGCTGAAGTAACTCAGCGGGAGAGGCAGCATCTCTGGAGAGAAAGAATTGGTGCCCTTTTGGGTCAAGACCCTTCTTCAAACTGCTGATGGTGTGTGTTCAGAAGATTAAAAGAGTCTGACGAAAAGTCTTGACCCAAAACGTCACCCATTCCTTCTCTCCAGTGATGCTGCCTGTCCCGCTGAGTCACTGAAGGATTTTGCGTCTATATTTGGTGTAAACAAGCATCTGCAGTTTTGTTGTACTCAACCTCCTTATTAGAGTGTGGGAGAAAATCAGAGCACCCAGTGAAAGCCCACGCGGTCACAGGGAGAACGTACGAACTCCGTACAGACAGCACCCGTAGCCAGTGTCGAACCCGGGCCTCCGGAGCTGCAACTGCTGTAAGGCAGCAATTCTACCGCCACGCCACCGTGCTGCCCATGATAGCATCAGAATTCATTGGGCCCAGGTCAACCCTTGAGGACCCATGAGATAATTCCCCAGTAACCAAGACCATAGTGTAACTCTGGGTCGGACAGAACTCAGCATAGGGTTCAGTGTTGCCTTGCTCATTTATAATTGTATCAGATGCATTCTATTGAGGGTCTGGAATTAAGTACAGGCCGGACCGAATAAGTGAGGCAGATCCCCTTGCCCAAAGGACATTGAGTATTTAATGGCAAGCTCATAGATTAATTAATTAATCAGACAACATTTATACTCCTTCACTGTCATGATGCGAAACAGCATTACATCACCAGACCATTACATCATTGGATTATTAATTTAATAAAACAACCAATCACTAACTACCTGAGGTGCTGTAGTTTCTTCAATAAAAGGCCATCTTTTCTAGAAGTTTATTATCCTGCATTATTAACACTGTCCAATTGGAATCAAATCGTTCCACCAACTCAGTCACCAAATGCTCTTATACTCTCCAACTGATTACATTGGCTGGAGAGCTTGCTCTGTACAAATAGGCTGACATACATCTTTCATTTTACAGTAACCACTCTGCTCTAGAACATCTTGTGCTTTCTCAAAGGCAGGTCTTTCCTTCTTGTGCATGAAAGGCTTGGATGGTGTATGTGCAGAGGATGTTTCCACTAATGGGAGAGTCTAGGAATATTGGTCATAGGGTCAGAATTAAAGGACGTTCCTTTAGGAAGGAGAAGAGGAGAAATCTCTTTAGTCAGTGGGTGGTGAATCTGTGGAATTCATTGCCACACTAGGCTGTGGAGGCCAAGTCAATGGATATTTTTAAGGCAGAGATAGATAAATTCTTGATTGGTACAGGTGTCAGGGGTTATGGGGAGAAGGCAGGAAAATGGGGATAGGATGGAGAGATAGATCAGCCATGATTGAATGGCGGAGTAGACTTGATGGGCCGAATGGCCTAATTTTTCTCCTATAACTTCTGACCTTATGATGATTATTATATCAATAGTTCCTGATTTAAATTAGTTGAAAAGGAAAACTTAATTAAAGTGTCCCTTCTGTCTTCAGAATACATTAAGGAAATACTCCTGTTCGTCTTTTAAATTAATAAGAGGGAAGCAAGCAATAATTTTCTTTTGGCACCACAAGCATGAAGATCCAGGTATCTAAATACTGTCTGTAAATCCTCACAAGGAGCTGTTTTATTTTTGTTCTTCAGTTTCCATGTTCTGTAATATTAGGCTTAAATTTAACCTATAAGATACCCTTTATTTTAAATTTCAAATGTTTTCTTAGCTACCAGCCACACTTTTTCCTGGAATATGTAAGCACACTTGCATTAAGGCCACCCTGTCATCTCGTGTCCTTGTGATTTACATGAGGTCGCTGCAGCAGGGTTATTTGTATTAGTTTTCAGAATTGTGGTCTATAATACATTAGCAGCTGAAATGTACTGTGGCTCACATACAATCATCTTGAGAAGCGTAAGTCCGTTAGAAGGCTGTATAGTTTAGAGATGCAGCGCGGAAATAGGTCCTTCGGCCCACCAAGTCCGCAATGACCAGCGATCCCCGCACACTAACACTATCCTAAGCACACTAGGAACAATTTAAACTAATTCCAAGTCAATTAATCTACAAGCATGTACGTCTGTGAAGTGTGGGAGGAAGCCGATGATCTTGGAGAAAACCCACGCAAGTCACAGGGAGAACGTACAAACTCCGTACAATCACCCGTAGTCAGCATCGAACCCTGGTCTCGGGCGCTGTTAGGCAGCAACTCTACCGCTGCGCCACCGTGCCGCCCATTAGTGGCGTGATGGTGCTTTTTACCCATGCTTAGTGTGGGTTGAAACGTTTCAGAACAATTGCACCTTTGTATGATGTTGTCGTTGTAAAACACATCGGAAGCATTTTTATCGGAACATAATCTGACAGAATCGCCAGTGACATGAAGGCAAATACACTGGAGCAGGTCTAAAATACAAACAGAAGACTCTGGATATGATCAGCTCTATTAGCTCTGCTTCCCCTTCCCACAGACAAGACCTGACCAGCTGAGTATTGCCAGAATTCTTAGTTTTTTTTTAATTTCCAACATATGTGGGTTTTTTTTTACATTTTCGCATTGGATGAGGGGGTTGGAAGGAAGCTCAAAGGAGGAAAAGGGTTAAGTTTTAGAGGAAGATCCGCAGCTCAGATCCCAAGGTGTTGATATTTTTAATTTTGAAAAAAAATGTATACATAATTAAAATATATATACGAGCAAAAACAGTGCAAAATCTCTTTGACCATTCTTCATGTCCATAAATTCATACTAACCATATAACCATATAACCATACAACAATTACAGCACGGAAACAGGCCTTCTCGGCCCTTCCAGTCCGTGCCGACCATTTATTTTCCCCTAGTCCCATCTACTCAGACCATACCCCTCCATTCCCTTCCCGTCCATATACCTATCCACTTTACTTTTAAATGTTAAAATCGATCCTGCCTCCACTACTTCTGCTGGAAGATCATTCCACACTGACTAGTGGAAGCAACTGTGCACAAAGCACCCTTGCCACTTGGCACGGTGGCGCAGCGGTAGAGTTGCTGCCTTACAGCGCCAGAGACCTGAGCACGATCCTGACTCTGGGTGCTGTCTGTATGGAGTCTGCACGTTCTCCCCACACTAGGGACAATTTACACTTATACCAAGCCAATACCGTATAGTATATGAGCAGCTGAAATGTGGCTCTCATACAATCATCTTAGGAAGCGGAAATCCTGTAGAAGGATGTGTAGTTTAGAAATTACAGCAAATTCAGCCTGGAAACAGGCCCTTCGGCCCACCGAGTCTGCACCGACCAGTGATCCCCACATACTAACATTATCCTACACACACTAGAGACAATTGACATTTATATCAAGCCAATTAACCTACAAACCTGTACGTCTTTGGAGTGTGGGAGGAAACCAAAGATCTTGAAGAAAACCCATACGATCACGGGTACAAGAATGTACAAATTCCGTACAGACAGCACCCGTTGTCGGGATCGAACCAGCTTCTCTGGCGCTGAAGCACTGTAAGGCAGCAACTCTACCGCTGTGCCACCGTGCCCCCAACCTTTTCTTTGTTCAGCTTGGACTAGTTGTGTCAAAGGGACTGCTTCCATGCAGTATAACTAATTGACTCTGTGATAATTGCACGTGATATAGCTGGGACGTGATAAATATGAAGCACTGGATACTTTGTCTGAGCAAAGTTGGTTGGCCATCCCAACACAGCACTTCATTCCCTATCTTCTGAAATGAACTATTGTCCTCTCAGACTGAGATCACAGTGCTTCCTTTTGCTGCAGCTATCAGAGATTTTTACTCCAATTAACTACTAGGTTCCGACACTATATTTACTATTAGCTGCTTCCTCTCATTAATTTTATTGAAGTTCTGTAACACTTAACAAAATAACCCATATAATTATTTTCAGACCTCACCCCCACAGAGAGCATGATTTTGAAACATTATGCTTCTTGCATCTAATTCCACAAAGCTCAGTCTCAATGACTCACAGAATGAAACCTATTATTCTAAGATACTTTCGATCAGGATGAATCACTCAATCCAGTTTGCCTTTTAATTTAATCACATTTCTTCTATGAGATTAATTAACCTGATCATAGCCATTGTGGATACATTCAACCACAACTTTGGCTTGCATTGTGCAGCAAAACATCACATGTACAGCCTAAAGTTGTGGAGCAACTTGTTCCATTTGATCTAATTGTTTACGCATGTCGGAACGGGGTGGAGCACGCGAAGGTTGCAATCTCCCACCCCAATTGAAAATCGAATCCAGGAATTAATTGAGTTCTGGAATTGATGAGCAACAATTTGCAGATGTGAAAAACCTGAAACGGAAACAGAAAAATGCTGGAAACTTTCAGCAGATCAGAGCAACACCGGTGGAGCACAAGACAGAGTTAATGCTTCAGATTGAAGACCTACCAGTGATTAGGCCACTCCCAGCTCAGTCTAAGACCAGCCTCTATAGTAGCATGGAAGGAGGACAAAGAATGATGCCGTCAAAGCACTTTGTATGATTACACATCTATTAAGTTTGGAGATTTCTTCCACCCAGCATCCTGCATTACCACAAAGTCGTCTTGTTGAGTCTCATTGTCTGCAAATCATTCTCATCTGGGACACAGCTAACATCACCATCTATATCTCTCGTTTCTCTCTCCCCCGACACTCAGTCTGAAGAAGGGTCGCAACCTGAAACGTCACCCATGCCTTCTATCTAGAGATGCTGCCTGTCGCGCTGAGTTACTCCAGCATTTTGTGTCCGTCTTGCATTACTTGCCTTGTTTCAACTGACCATTCAGCTCCATCATGGATTAACCAGGCTGTAACTCCGTGTATTTACCTTTGTTCCATATCTTTTACAAAAACCCCCCATCATTTCTCAAAATGTCCACTTCATCACTTCACCTTCAAAGCCATTATAGGTTTACTCTTACTGCCATTAAGAAGTAGTTGGAGGTTATACTGCTGATCAAGACAAATGTCTTTACAAAGGAGCTTTAGAGTTATACACATAGTAGGAAGACATTCTTTATTGTGTGCACTGACACAGATGCTGCATGAATAATCCATGCCCAATGTGATGGAGGCCTCTGATGCTGAATGCATTGCACACAGTGGACTGGGTGGTAGGGTGCTCAATGGCCTCCTGGTATCACCAGCCCCATCCTCTCACCTGGAACAGCCAATGGCTGTCCATGTCCCATCCCGAGCCACATCGAGATCCTCAATCTACAACCTGTTTGATCTCTCGTTTTCACACCTTACCCATCTTCATCTCTGTGCCTCCCTCTGCCCTGACTCTGTCACCCAAAACGTCACCCATTCCTTCTCTCCAGATACGCTGCCTGACCCGCTGAGTTGCTCCAGCATTTTGTGTCCATCTTCCCTGGTTAACTACATGATTCTTGGAACTCAAACTGTTTAGGAGGCCTTTCACTGTTTCCTAATGATCAGAGATGTTGAGTAGACCAAGTTTAGTTTAGCTTAGTGATACAGAATGGAAACAGGCCCTTCAACCCACTGAGACCATGCTGACCACCCGCGTACACTAGGGACAATTTACAGAAACTAATTTACCTAGAAACCTGCACATCTTTGGAAGTATGGAGGAAACCAGAGCACCTGGAGAAAACCCACGCAGTCAGAAGGAGAGCATACAAACTCCGTACAGACAGCACCCGTGGTCATGATTGAACCTGGGTTTCTAGCGCTGTAAGGCAGCAACTCTACCACTGCACCACTGTGCTGCCCTAAAGAAAAATAGATCAGAAAATATTTTTTAAATGAAACAGCAAATGTGTTACTTTTAATGAGTTAAAAAACATAAACATGCTGCCAAATAAAGACCAATAAGTAGAATATAATAAGTAAAACCCTTGGATGGTGATGCAATGGTAGAGCTACTGCCTTACAGTGCCGGAGACCCAAGTTTGATCCTGACTGAGGGTGCTCTCTGTACGGAGTTTGTACGTTCTCCCTGTGACCTGCATGGGTTTTCCCCGAGATCTTCAGTTTCCCCCCACACTTCAAAGATGTACAAGTTTGTAGGTTGATTGGCTTGGTATAAGTGTAAATTGTCCCTTAATGTATGTAGGATAGTGTTAGTGTGAGAGGATCACTGGTCGGTGCGGACTCGGTGGGCCGAAGGGCCTGTTTCCGCACTGTATCTCTAAACTAAACTAGATTGCATCAACAACATGACCACCCTCTGCTACCTCAGCGTTTGAAATCACACAGAGGTTTCCGCTCTCTTGTCCATCCCCTGGACTGCAGTGCATCATCCAGATGGCTCAAATTCTGGGAAGAGAGACTAAAGAAACCTCCGGAAGACATTCACATGGCAATCGATCGCTCCGAGAAACTCCCGCCAGGTTCCGACCAACCGTGGATAACCTGGCGCGGTCTCAACAGACTGGAGACAGGCGCGGGGAGCAGCAAATCAAACGTGCTGAAGCGGTGATCCACTGAAGATGGGGCAGACTGCCAGTGCGGACGGGGCCTCCAGACTATGGAACATCTCCTGAGCTGTGACATGCTGCATGCACTGTGCACTGTGAAGGACCTTGCAGAGGCCAACCACGTGGCAAAATAATTTGCTCGCTATTGGCAAACAGTTGTGTGATGACATGAAATAATAATCAACTGAAAGGGGCTATGGTGCATGTGTGAGCTTTGGTTCATGTAAGGCTGCTGTAACAGATGTAAATTATATCCAGACCCTCAGCTCAGTACATTGTAGAACATCCTCAGGCTCAATAGTGAGGTCGGACTTGCACAGGACAGACTGCTGGACCATTCCTGATTCCCCCACTACAGAGGGCTGAGGGTGGTGATGGAGTTATTGCTGCCGGTGGGTCTCCACTGACTGGCTTTCAACATGCTCCAGCTCATTGGCATGGCACATCACAGGAGCAGGTTTTAGTTTTTAATTTTAGAGATACAGCGCGGAAACAGGCCCATCGGCCCATCCAGTGCGCACTGGCCAGCAATCCCCGCAAGCTAACACTATCCTACACACACCAGGGACAATTTACACACATAGCAAGCCAATTAAGCTACAAACCTGTACGCCTTTGGAGTGTGGGAGGAAACCGAAGATCTCAGAGAAAACCCAGGCAGGTCACGGGGAGAATGCACAACCTCCGTACAGACAGCACCCGTAGTCAGGATCGAACCAGGGTCTTTGTCGCTGTAATGCAGCAACTCTACCGCTGTGCCACCGTGCCACCTTGCCCTGGTATTGGTCGCACCCTGGCATTATCTCAGGTGCCGGCCACATCTTGAGGACACATCTGTACAAAACTTTGGTCAGGCCACTTCAGGAGTATTGTGTGCAGTTTTGGTCGACGCAGCACTTCTTTCAAACGCAGAAAGAAGTGAACCCTCAATGTCAGCAAAAAACGATGATGCACGCACAGAATGTGCTCGTAACTCAGGGGGGAAAAAAAAGCGCTCTTGATATGTCTGAGGAAGACTCACGAGTAAAGTGAATGCCATGCATAATAAGACCTTAAGTTGCCTAAAGAAGCCTTCTCTTCCTGAGATGCTTATCATTAACATTTAGGATACTCATAACACAACAGCTGCAATGCTTTCCTTCTGTCAGGGTTTCAACAATGTAAATTTAAGAGGCTTAAAATTTAGCACTTTCAGGAAGAGATCTTTGCAGAATTGTGTCTGTGTCAGCATATGACTGGATTTGAATGGCCATGTTTGATGTTCATTAAGCTGCCACATTCAAATAAATATACTGTATAAAGTCTATAAAAAGGTTTATGCATTTCCAACCCCATTTTAACACTCCCTTGGTAGCTATTTGAACTCATGATGCTTCTCCAAAAAATCCTCCCAGATCTCAGACTCAGCAATGGGTTCATTTCAGTGCCAATATCCAAGCTTGAGTACTCTGATTTTCCCTAATCACAGCTGTAATCATCTTTGCTTAGACGCGATTGCCATTAACTGGTTTGCTATCTTTTAGTTTAGAAAGTGAGCAAATCTTCATCAACTGTAACTTTGAGATGTGATAAAAAAAAAGGAACTGCAGATGCTGGTTTATACCAAAGTTAGACACAAAATGCTGGAGTAACTCAGCGGGACAGGCGGCATCTCTGGAGAGAAGGAACGGGAGAATGGATGGGTGACATTTCAGGTCAGGACCCTTCTTCAAACTGAACTTTGATGTTAGTCGTGGCATCGTCCAAATCTTAAGGCATAAAATCTTTGAGTGGGGACTCAGATAGGTGTGCGGGTTTGATCGGTTAGTTCCATATAAGGCTAAGGTTTCTTAATATTTCCAAAAGTGTTGACCATTCACTTAATGAATTGCTGCTCAATTGTCCATAGCCACCAAGTTGCCTTGAAAAGATGAATGAACAAATGAATGAATGAATGAACAAAAGAATGAATGAATGAATGAATGAAACTTCATTATAACATATGACATGTCACAGTGAAATTCTTTGTTTTGCATACCATACACAAGGTATGCAAAGAGTCGCTATGTGTGGGGCATCGACAAAGTTACAAAGTAACTTCCCCTGAGTTAGTCTCACTTGCCTGCACCTACCTGCACCACGTTTTCTCAAAACCTTTCCTGTCCATGTCCCTGTTGAAGGTACTTGTCCACTTCCTCTGGCAGCTCATCCCAACATTTACTTATCCACTTCCATTTAAATACTTCAAATAATCTAGCTTGCACCACCTGCCAAACCGGAGCATTGCAAGGATTCACCATCCTCTGGAAGAAGACATTTCTATATGCCTCAGTTTTGAAATGACAACCTCCCTTATTCAATACTGATTGATTGATCGATACTTTATAATCACATGTGACATGTCACAGTGAAATTATTTTTTTTGCGTCTCATTCACAAGGTATTCAAAGAGTTGTCACGTATAGGTCGCTGACAAAGTTACAACATTTTTATTATAGTCCCCAATTGTGCCTATTTGTTCTCGATGACCCCCCCCCCCCCCCCACACCGGGTCCCACTTTGTTCATGACGCCGTGTCCTCGACTGACCTCCGGCACTCACCGCACGTGGGCCCATCTATCCTCCGGCACCCACCAAGACCCACCTAATGGTGAGATTCTGGTTTAACCCGAAGGTAGTCACAAAAAGCTGGAGTAACTCAGTGGGACAGGTCGCATCTCTGGTGAGACTGAATGGGTGATGTTTCAGGTCTGAAGAAGGGCCTCGACCCCAAACGTCACCCATTCCTTCTCTCCAGAGATGCTGCCTATCCCGCTGATTTACACCAGCTTTTTGGGTCTATCTTCTCAAAAGTTTAATTTCCATGGTGGAAATTGGTAGATGCAATGTAAGCATTCAATTAGAGAGGGCCAGAGTATAAAAGGAAGGATGTAATGCGGAGGCTTTACAGTACTGGTTAGACTACATTTGGAATATTGTGAGCAGTTTTAGGTCTCATAATTGAGATAAGATGTCTGGCGTTGGAAAGTCCAGAGGAAGTTTACTGGAATGACCAATAGACAATAGACAATAGGTGCAGGAGGAGGCCATTTGGCCCTTCGAGGCAGCACTGCCATTCAATGTGATCATGGCTGATCATCCCCAATCAGCACCCGTTCCTGCCTTCTCCCCATATCCCCTGACTCTGAATAGACATGATCCTGGCGATGATTGGGTTAACATATGTGGATTGTATGATTGCTTTGAGCGTGTACTCGCTAGAGTTTAGAAAGATGGTGAGGGATCTCATTGAATCCTACCAAATGATGAAAGACATAGATAGAGTGGATGTGAGAGGATGTTTCCAGTAGTAGGAGAGTCTCAAACCAAAGGGTACAGCGTCAGAAGGAAAAGACATACCTTTGCAGGAGATGCAACACCTGTTCCTATATCACCTCCCTCTATTAGTTCCAGGGATTCTGACAGTACTTTCATGTGAGGCAGAGGCTCACTTGCACCTTCTCCAGCCTCATCTACTGTATCCGCTGTTCCAGATGTTGACTCTTATACACAAGCACAGACCACGGGATTGTTTCGCTGAACACCTCCGCTCAGTCCACCAAGGCCGACGTAATCTCCCGGTTGCCAAACACTTTAACTCCCCCTACCAATCCCACACTGTCCTTTGTGCCGTGGGAAACCGGGGAACGGCACCTCATATTTCACTTGGGCAGCTGATAACCCAGTGGTATGAATATTGATTTCTCTAACTTCATGCAACCCCTGCATCCCCTCTCTCTCCATCCCTCTCCCACCCAAGTCATCATACTAGTTTCACTGCTGGACAAAAGTGCTGGAGAAACTCAGCGGATGCAGCAGCATTTATGGAGTGAAGGAAATAGGCAACGTTTCCGGACGAAACCTATTTCCTTCGCTCCATAGACGCTGCTGCACCCGCTGAGTTTCTCCAGCACTTTTGTCTACCTTCGATTTTCCAGCAACTGCAGTTCCTTCTTAAATACTAGTTTCACTGTTGTCCTGTTGAGTTTCATGTGTAGGAAATAACTGCAGATGCTGGTTTAAATCGAAGGTAGACACAAAATGCTGGAGTAACTCAGCGGGACAGGCAGCATCTCTGGCAAGAAGGGATGGGTGCCAGTCCCACTGAGTTACTCCAACATTTTGTGTCTACCTGTTGAGTTTCACTGTCTGCATAACTTGTTATCACCTAGCCCACTGCCAACAATGGACCATTATTGGCTCCATTTTTCCTTGATCATCGTTATTTTTTGCATAATTTTCATATATTTTTACATCACCGTCTATACATCTCTCTTCCCTTTCCCCTGACTCTCAGTCTGAAGAAGGGTCTCGACCCGAAAAGTCACCTATTCCTTTTCTCTAGATATGCTGCCTGACCCGCTGAGTTACTAAAGTTTTTTATGACCATCTTCGGGATAAACCAGCATTTGCCGTTCTTTCCTACGCATGTAAAATAATATTGATGTCTATGCAATAACTGACTACAGTTTCTAGAGTTCAGTTATAGTATAGCAAATTGCATTAAAGCTGGTTTGAGGACAGCAAGTTTGGCCTTGTCTATCTTCGTAATTGTATTGTGCATCCCTCGTGGCTACTGATCAAGTTACCAAGTTCCCAAGTTCCAGTTTACAGCCCTTTATAGCATTGCAACTATGATGTCTCCTCGCAGTTTGAGGGAATGATCGTTGATCATCAGCAACTATTAAAGATACAGAGAAGGCACGTAACATTTCCTCAGGGTGATATCATCCAGGCTGTAGGCTAATCCTAATTATTTTATTTTAAACTGTGTTTTATTTAAAAATAAAACTGTGTTTTTAAATACTTTTTTTTCCTTATATATATATTTTTCTTATATATATTTGCATAAGCAAATAACACATGTAACGTTTCCCTTTCCCCTGACTGTCAGTCTGAAGAAGGGTCTCGAAGTGAAACATCACCTATTCCTTTTCTCCAAATATAGACACAAAAAGCTGGAGTAACTCAGTGGGTCAGACCCTCTGAGTTACTCCAGCTTTTTGTGTCTATATTTGGTTTAAACCAGCATCTGCAGTTCCTTTGTACACATGTAAGTATAGTTGTCTGAAACGGGCGGGTAAACTGATCCTCAGTATAACAACACCTTGAAGCAGTGCCTTGAAGTGCTGCTGAGGGATGTATCATAAACATCTGTGCAGAGTTCAAGTTATGCCACTTGTCCAAGATTTCATTGAAAAAGTGACTTTCTGTGACATTTCTTCAAAAGCGTACTCCAGTTAGCCAGCTCCCTTTGCTCCAGTCCCAGTGCCCTGCCAAATGCTCCCATTTTAAGTACATATCCTATTTTCAGCTCAACTCTAGTTACAAAACCTCTGTCAGGGAAAAGGATACTTCCATCAATTCTGTCAAAACCCCAGATCATTTTGGGCAGCTCAATTAACTGTCCCTCAACCTTGTGTTTAGTGAGCAATTCCTGCCTGTCTCTCCACCACAATCGTCAAGGTTTCTCTACACAAACCATAATAGGTGACAAAAAAAGAGCTCTGAGGTTTTCTGTTCTTCTTCCCAACTTCTGCTTCTGGCTCTGCCGGCTTGCAGGTCTGTGTTTCTTCGGGCTAACGGAATCAAGGGATATGGGGACGGGGTACTGATTTTGGATGATCAGCCATGATCATATTGAATGGCGGTGCTGGCTCGATGGGCCAAATGGCCGACTCCTGCACCTGTTTTCTATGTTTCTGTGATTGTTTTATATTGACAACCTGCAATCCCAGTACTAGACAGGATTTTTTTCCACAGCAGGATGACAAAATGGGTTGAAATCCCAATGTCTTATTAGATTACCTATGGGGGCGCCTTCCAGTGGGTATGGCTGCCCAGCCGGCAGCTGTATGTTTTTTAACTTCTTTCTTTTATTTTTAGTGAGTTTTAGTGTTTGTTTTTGGAGCCCTAGCCTTTTTTTATGTGGGGGGGAGGGGAGGGGTTTGGAAGGGGGAAACTACTTTTCCTGGTCCCTACCTGGTCGGAGAGGCAGCTTTTCTCCGGGCTGCAACTTCGACCCGTCCTCGCGGCCTACCAGCGGGCCTGGAGCGGCGTTTCCTGAGGGGGCCGCCCAGAACCTTAGCTTCGGCAGCGGCTCAGCGCTGGAGCACCATCGGGGAGCGGAGCGGGCGATACCTTGCCCAGGTCGCCGCGCTGGAGCTCCGGAATGCTGAGACCGCAGGTGAACATCGCGGAGCTGCGGGACTGTGGAGCGGCCGGCTACGGGCGGCAGCGCTGAACTTTAACATCGGGAGCCTGGAATCTCTCGGCGAGATCACCAGTTGTGGAGCTCCATCCAGCGCGGCCTTGTCAGCTTCGGAAGCCACGGACTCCGGTAAGGAAGCAGCCGTTCCAGGTGTCCCAAGACGCTGTGAGGACTCTCCCAACGCCGGAGCACCAACACCCGGCGAGAAGGCCTAAAACATCGGGCCACCGTAGCGCCGACTGCGGAGGCCTCAATAGGCCTGACTATGGGTGGACATGGGGATGGGACTGGACTTTGTGCCTTCCCCCACAGTAGGAACCATTGTGGGGGGATGTTTTTATGTTCATTGTTAATTCTTTAGTGTTGTGTCTTATCTTTATCTGTGTGCTGCATGGCAAGTCAAATTTCACTACACCAATTGGTGTATGTGACAATAAATGTCCTATGTCCAAAAAGATGTCAGTCGGGCTCTCGTGATTAGAGTTCTGATACAACTTTATTTAATTGTTTTTCCTTTATATAAGTGATATTAGAGACCTCCTCTTGTAGATTTTAGATTATGAAAGACAGCAAAGCATAGAAGCTGGGCGGCACCATGGCGCAGCGGTAGAGTTGCTGCCTTACAGAGCCTGAGACCCGGGTTCGATCCTGACTACTGGTGCTTGTCTATATTTGAGTTTGTATGTTCTCCGCATGACCTGCGTGGGTTTTCTCCAGGATCTCCAGTTTCCTCCCACACTCCAAAGACGTACTCCAAAGAAGTTTGTAGGTGAATTGGCTCTGTAGAATTGTAAACTGTCCTTAGTGTGGATAGGATAGTGTAAGTGTGCAGGGATCGTTGGTCGGTGTGGACCCGGTGGGCTGAATGGCCTGTTTCCGTGCTGTATCTCTAGACTAAACTAAACTGAAGAAGTTAAATAGAAGGGCTGGTTGCTGACCACATGTTGACCTTGTTTTATTTCTGCAATCTACTAACTGGGTCATTTTGACTCAGTGAGCAACCTAGGTTTACATTTAGGTTTAGCTTGATAATTGTTTCATGTACCGAGGTGCAGTGAACAGCTTTGTTTGCATACTATCAAAATAGATCAGCTACACCACACATAGATATAATCAGTTCAAATTCAAGTCCAATAGATGGAGCAAAAGGGAAGACACAGTTCTCAGCAATGTATCACATTGTAGTGCATCAGTTCCTTAGACAAAGCCCAATGTACTCATTGGGGTAGAGGTACCCTAGCTTATGGAAAGACCGTTGAGAAGCCTGATAATGGAGATAAAGATGCTTTTTCCTAAGGCAACTAGTGTGTTCTTTCAAGCTTCTGCACCTTCTGCTAGACAGGAGCAGGGATAAGAAGAAGGAATGACAGGGTGAGGCAAGTCTTTGATTATATTGTTTGCTTGAATTGCGGACGGAGTCAATGGTGGGAAGCCTGGTCCATGTGGTGGACTAGGCTACATTTACAACTTTCTGCAATTTCTTGCGATCATTGGCAGAGCTGTTCCCGAACCAAGCTATGATGCAACCCAACAGTATTTCTATGGTGCAGATGCAGAAGTTTGTAAGAATCACTGGAGAAATGCAGATTTCCTCAGTCTCCTCAAGCGGTAAAGGCATGTGGACCTTAGACTTAAGAGATACAATGAGGAAACAGGCCATTCGGCCCACGAAGTCCGCGCCGACCAGCGATCACCCCGTACACTGGCCTATCCTACACACTAGAGGCAATTTACAATTTACATAAACCAATTAACCTACAAACTGACATCTGACCATCTGCGGACTTGGACTTCAACTGGGAGTGGACTTTGTGGTTTATCCATGTTTTCCTGTTGGGGAACAGGGTGGGAGATTGCAGCCTTCACTGTTTCGACTAATGCAATCAACCTGACAAGCACAAACAAATAGGTGTAGTGCATGCCATATACGCAAGGAGAAGAAGATTGGGGAACATGCACTTTGGAGTACTCTTTCTTTATCCCAATCCTGCCACAAGGGGGAAAAGATTAAATCCTTGACCAAATAATTTTCATGTTACATTCTAAGTATTTTTCATATTTAGACAGTATCTAACCAACTACGTAATTAAAACAAAACTGATATTTGAGTTGCAAGAGATTGGATAGGGTGGGAATAATGCGGATGCTGAGGGATAAGAAGATGGAAAGGAACTGAATGCAGGAAATGGGTGTCTAACTTGTTCAGAAAGTTATGACATGTCATACAGCATGGAAACAGATCCTTGGACCCAACTTGTCCATGCCAACAAAATGTCCATTTATGTTAGTCCCACTGCCACATTTGACCCATATCCTTTTACACTGTTCCTATCTATGTCCCTGGGAGCATACATTTATACTGGTGATCCACCCTAGATATGATGTTGTGTGTACAGAATGTCAATAATGCTAACATTTCTGGACAAAAAGTGTACCTTATGAACAAAATGTGTAGGAAAGAACTGCAGAACCTGGTTTACACCGAAGATAGACACAAAATGCTGGAGTAACTCAGCGGGACTGGCAGCATCTCTGGAGAGAAGGAAAGGATGGCATTTCGGGAGAGGGAGATGGGAGATATGGAAGGGTGAGGAGTAAAAACGACAGATCAAAGCAGACAAAGCTCAAGGAAAATGTAGAATGGTTCATTGTTAGCTGAGGGGAAGGTGACAAAGAGGCACATAAATTGGCCAAAGGAAGTAGCAAACCGGAGGACTGGTGGAAATTTAGAATTCAACAGAGGAGGACAAATGAGGTTAACTAAGAGGGGGAAAAAAGAGCATGAAAAAAAGCTTGCGGAGAATATAAAAACTGACTGTAAAAGCTTCTTTAGATATGTGAAGAGGAAAAGATTAATGAAAACAAATGTAGGTCCCTTACAGTCAGAAACAGGTGAATTTATAATGGTAAACAAGGAAATGGCTGACCAGTTAAATGAGTACTTTGGTTCTGTCTTCACTAAAGAAGACATAAACAATCTTGCAGAAATACTAGGGGACCAAGGATCTAGTGGGAGGGAGGAACTAAAGGAAATCCGTATTAGTCAGGAAATAGTGTTGGGTGAACTGTTGGGACTGAAGGCCGATAAATCCCAAGGGCCTGATGGGCTGCATCCCAAAGTACTCAAGGAGGTGGCCCTAGAAATCGTGGATGCATTGGTGATCATTTTCCAATGTTCTCTCGACTGAATCAGTTCCAGTGGACTGGAGGGTGGCTAATGTAATCCCACTTTTTAAGAAAGGAGGGAAAGAAAAAACAGGGAATTATAGACCAGTTAGCCTGACGTCAATAGTGGGGAAGATGCTTGAGTCGATTATTAAAGATGTTATAGCAGCGCATTTGGAAAGCAGTGACGGGATCGCTCAAAGTCAGCATGGATCTATGAAGGGGAAATGATGCTTGAGTAATCTTCTGAAAATGTTTGAGGATGTAACAAGTAGAATGGATAATGGAGAGCCAGTGAATGTGGTGTAGCTGGACTTTCAAGAAGCTTTTGACAAGGTCCCATGCAAGAGATTAGTGTACAAAATTAGAGCTCATGGTATTGGGGATAAGGTATTGACATGGTTAGAGAACTGGTTGGAAACCATGAAGCAAAGAATAAGAATCAATGGGTCCTTTTCAGGATGGCAGGCACTGACTAGTGGGGTGCCGCAAAGCTCGGAGCTGGGACACCAGTTATTTACAATATATATTAACGATTTAGACGAGGGATTTAAATGTAACATCTCCAAGTTTGCGGATGACAGTGGGTGGGTGGGTGGCAGTGTGAGCTGCGAGGAGGATGCTGTGAGACTGCAGGATGACTTGGATAGGTTGAGTGAGTGGGTAGATGCATGGCAGATGCAGTATAGTGTGGATAAATGTGATGTTATCCACTTTGGTGGCAAGAACAGGAAGACAGATTCTTATCTGAATGGTGTCAGATTAGGAAAAGGAGGTGCAACGGGACCTGGGAGTCCTTGTACATCATCCACTGAAAGTAAACAAGCAGGTACAGCAGGCAGTGAAGAAGGCTAGTGGCATGTTGGCCTTCATTGCGAGAGGGTTTGAGTTGAGGAGCAAGGAGGTCCTATTGCAGTTGTATGGGGTCCTGGAGTATTGTGTGCAGTTTAGGTCTCCTAATTTGAGGAAGGACATTCTTGCTATTGAGGGAATGTGGCATAGGTTCACCAGGATAATCCCGGGATGGCAGGACTGACATATGATGAAAGAATGGGTGGACTGGGCTTGTATCCACTGGAATTTAGAAGGATGAGAAGGGATCTGATAGAAACATATCAAATTCTTAAGGGATTGGACAGGCTAGATACAGGAAAAATGTCCCCCATGTTGGGGGAGTCCAGAACCAGGGGTCACAGTTTAAGAATAATGGATAGGCTATTTAGGACTGAGATGAGGAAAAACCTTTTCCTCAGAGGGTTGTGAATCTGTGGCATGCTCGGCCACAGAAGGCAGTGGAGGCCAATTCACTGGATGTTTTTTAGAAAAAGTTAGATATACTGTAGCTTTTCTGGCTAACAGAATCAAGGGATATGGGGAGAAAGCAGTAACGGGGTACTGATTTTGGATGATCAGCCATGATCATATTGAAAGGTGGTGCTGACTCAAAGGGCCGAATGGCCTACTCATGCACCTGTTTTTTTTTATGTTTCTATATTTCATACATACTAACTTGGCATACAATCAATAAAATGTAATCAGGCGGAGAGTGAAACTAGACGGAGAGCTGGTGTGGGGGAAAGGCGGAGAGAGAGGGATTGCAAGAGTTACTTGCAGTTAGAGAAATCAATATTCACACCACTGAAATACGCGCGCGGTGCTGTTCCCTGGATTCGATAACACGATGTTCACTAAAAAAATGGAAGGCACAGAATATATCAATAGCAATTATAATTTGAAGTACACTTACAACATCACCATCTAAAGTCCTTAAATTCCATTAGCCTGAAAATGAATACTTGTAGTACCGGGAGATAAATGTAAAGATTGCCAACAGTTTGAAAACACTGAAGAGTTAATCCATATTAAATTGTGCATATAATTTTGAGATGTTTTAATACACTGAATTTTTTCAGCAAAATTGCTGTGTAGATGTAAAACTGCAGCAGTGTCCTTCAGAATCCTTCAAAAGATGAAAACATTAGAAGGCTTTGAACCTGATATAATCTGAAAGCTTTGGTGTTAGTATTGAATTTACGAAACCAGAAGTAATTCTGACTTTCTTATGCAGCTCAACTTTAAGTTTATCTACAATTTGCAATTTTATGGTCAAAAGTGCATGGATTATTTTTTCTGTGTATACTTTTCCTGGGCATAAATTAAATGCATAAATCATTCATTTTTGTTAAATGTGTGATCTTCTTTGAGCTGAGTAGCCTTGATCTACTATATAGAAACATAGAAGATAAAACAAGTACTGCATGGGAACCGGACCTTCAACCCACAATATCCATGTTGAACACGATGCCAATTTAATCTCAGCTCCTCTGCCTGCACGTGATCTAAATCCTTCAATTTCCAGCAATATCCACGTGCCTATCTAAAAGCTTCCTCAATCCACTATTGTATCTGCCTCCTCCACTACCCCTGGCAGTGCATTCTAGGCACCCATCTTTCCCTGTGTAAAAAAGTGGCCAACATATATTCTTTAAACTTTGCAACTTCCACCTCCAAGCTGTGCCCTCAAGTCTTTGCCATTTCTACCCTGATGAAAAAGGTTCTCACTGGCAACCTTATCTATATTTCTCATAATTTAATTTAATTCTGTCGGGTCTCCTCTCCTTAATAAAATAATTCTAGTACAGAACCTGTTTAGAAGTACGTTGAACGGATTCCAACATTATTCTACACGTGTTTTAGAGTCATAGTGTTATATAGCATGGAATCAGTGCTTTTGATCCAATTTGTCCATGGCGACTAAGTTGCCTACCTAAGCTGGTAAATTTGCCTGCGTTTGGCCCTTATCCTTCTGTCATTCCTATCCATCTATTTGTGCAAATGTTTTTGAACATTCTCATTGGACCTGCCTTTACCATTATCTCTGAGAGCACACTCAACATACCCACTTCCCATTGTGTGAAAAAATTGCATCTCAAGGTCCCTTTAAATCTCCCTCCTTGCACCTTAAACGAATGCTCTCTAGTTTTAGACTCCCTTGCCCTGGGAAAATGTTTAGTTTAGTTTAGTTCAGAGATACAGCACGGAAACAGGGCCTTCTGCACACCGAGTCCGCACCAACCAGAGATCCCTGCACACTAACACAACCCTACACACACCAGGGACAATTTCCCATTCCTACAATTATACCAAGCCAATTAACCTACAAACCTGTACGTTTTTGGAGTTTGGGAGGAAACCGAAGAACTCGGAGAAAACCCATGTGGGCACGGGGAGAGGGTACAATCTCCGAGCTGACAGCACCTGGTGTCAGGATCGAACCCAGGTCTCTGGCGCTGTAAGGCAGTAGCTTTACCACTGCACCACCGTGCCACCTTTATGACTGAGAACATTCAGCTCATCAAAGCCCCACATGGTTTTATAAACCTCTCTTAGGTCACTCCTATGCTTCTTTTCCTCTAATATATAGCCCCATATAGCCCCAATCTACCTAGTTTTTCCTTAAAAATCAAGCCCTCCTTCCCAGTATCATCCTAATGAATTTTGTCAGCAACTTCATGACATCCTTCTCGTGGCTCAGTAACGAGAACTACGCGTAATCATTTCATCAATATCCTGTCCTGTTATAACATGCCGTCCAAACCCTTGTACTCAATGCCCTGAGCAAAGAAGGAATGCCTTCCTCAGTACACTGTACTTGTTTCTCTGTTGCTCTCAAGTCTGCAACGTGCTCCAGGTCCTTGCCATTTACTGCGCAAATTCTGTCCCTGTTTAACTTTCCAAATTGCAACACTCCACACTTGTCAAATTAAAATTCCATCTGCCAGTCCGTGGCCCACGGTCTCCGTTGATCTGGATCCTGCCGTAATTTCCGATAACCTTCTTCACTTTTCATTAGACCGCCAATTTTGCTGTATTACAAAATTATTCACCAGGCCAACTGTAAGGTGATACTAACCATCAGTGTAGATAAGGGACAACATCTGCTGTTGTGCTTGTACCTTGCACCGATCTCCACGGCACACCGTTGGTCACAAGCCTCCAATCTAAAAAACAACCCTCCTCTACCATCCTGTGACTCCTGCTACCAAGGCACTTTGTATCCATTCAGCTAGCTCACCCTGGATCCCATGAGAATTAACTTTCCATGTCAGCCCACATTGCGGGACCTTATGAACTTAAGGAAAGGTAACTTTGAGGGTATGAGACGTGAATTGGCCAAGATTGACTGGCAATCAATTCTAAAAGGGTTGACGGTGGATACGCAATGGAAGACATTTAAAGACTGCATGGATGAACTACAAAAATTGTTCATCCCAATTTGGCAAAAGAATAGATCAGGGAAGGTAGTGCATCCGTGGATAACAAGGGAAATCAGGGATAGTATCAAAGCAAAGGATGATGCGTACAAAGTAGCCAGAAAAAGCAGCATACCAGAGGACTGGGAGAAATTCAGATACCAGCAGAGAAGGACAAAGGGCTTGATTAGGAAAGGAAAAATAGATTATGAAAGAAAACTGGCAGGGAACATAAAAACTGACTGCAAAAGTTTTTATAGATATGTGAAGAGAAAGAGATTAGTTAAAACAAATGTAGGTCCCTTGCAGTCAGAAACAGGTGAGTTGATCATGGGGAACAAGGACATGGCGGACCAATTGAATAACTACTTTGGTTCCGTCTTCACTAAGGAAGACATAAATAATCTGCCGGAAATAGCAGGGGACCGCAGGTCAAAGGAGTACTTGAGTGAAATCCAGGTTAGTCGGGAAGTGGTGTTGGGTAAATTGAATGGATTAAAGGCCGATAAATCCCCAGGGCCAGATAGGCTGCATCCCAGAGTACTTAAGGAAGTAGCTCCGGAAATAGTGGATGCATTAGTGATAATCTTTCAAAACTCTTTAGATTCTGGAGTAGTTCCTGAGGATTGGCGGGTAGCAAACGTAACCCCTCTTTTTAAGAAGGGGGGGAGAGAGAAAACGGGGAATTACAGGCCAGTTAGTCTAACATCGCTAGTGGGGAAACTGCTAGAGTCAGTTATTAAAGATGGGATAGCAGCACATTTGGAAAGTGGTGAAATCATTGGACAAAGTCAGCATGGATTTACGAAAGGTAAATCATGTCTGACGAATCTTGTGGAATTTTTTGAGGATGTAAATAGTAGCGTGGATGGGGGAGAACCAGTGGATGTGGTGTATCTGGACTTCCAGAAGGCTTTCGACAAGGTCCCACATAAGCGATTAGTATATAAACTTAAAACATATGGCATTGGGGGTTCAGTATTGATGTGGATAGAGAACTGGCTGGCAAACAGGAAGCAAAGAGTAGGAGTTAACGGGTCGTTTTCACAATGGCAGGCAGTGACTAGTGGGGTACCGCAAGGCTCAGTGCTGGGACCCCAGCTATTTACAATATACATAAATGATCTGGATGAGGGAATTGAAGGCAATATCTCCAAGTTTGCGGATGACACTAAGCTGGGGGGCAGTGTTAGCTGTGAGGAGGATGCTAGGAGAATGCAAGGTGACTTGGATAGGCTGGGTGAGTGGACAAATGTTTGGCAGATGCAGTATAATGTGGATAAATGTGAGGTTATCCACTTTGGTGGCAAAAATAGGAAAACCGACTACTATCTAAATGGTGGCCGATTAGGAAAAGGGGAGATGCAGCGTGACCTGGGTGTCATGGTACACCAGTCATTGAAAGTAGGCATGCAGGTACAACAGGCAGTGAAGAAAGCCAATGGTATGTTAGCTTTCACAGCAAAAGGATTTGAGTATAGGAGCAGGGAGGTTCTACTTCAGTTGTATAGGGTCTTGGTGAGGCCACACCTGGAGTATTGCGTACAGTTCTGGTCTCCAAATCTGAGGAAGGACATTATTGCCATAGAGGGAGTGCAGCGAAGGTTCACCAGACTGATTCCTGGGATGTCAGGACTGTCTTATGAACAAAGACTGCATAGACTCGGTTTATACTCTCTAGAATTTAGGAGATTGAGAGGGGATCTTATAGAAACTTACAAGATTCTTAAGGGGTTGGACAGGCTAGATGTAGGAAGATTGTTCCCGATGTTGGGGACGTCGAGGACAAGGGGTCACAGCTTAAGGATAGGGGGGAAATCCTTTAGGACCGAGATGAGAAGAAATCTTTTCACACAGAGAGTGGTGACTCTCTGGAACTCTCTGCCACAGAGGGTAGTTGAGGCCAGTTCATTGGATATATTTAAGAGGGAGTTAGATGTGGCCCTTGTGGCTAAGGGGATCAGAGGGTATGGAGAGAAGGCAGGTATGGGATACTGAGTTGGATGATCAGCCATGATCATATTGAATGGCGGTGCAGGCTCGAAGGGCCGAATGGCCTATTCCTGCACCTAATTTCTATGTTTCTATGTTTCTATGTTATCAAAGGCCCTGCTGAAGTTCATGTAAACTGCATCTAGCTCCATGTCCTCATCAATCTCTTGGTCACTTCTTCAAAATGCTCTATCTATCATCTTCATGAGACACAATTTCCCATGCACATAGCTATGCCTCTAATCAACCCTTGTCTTTTCACATGCAGATAGATCAGTAAATCCTCCAGTTACATTTCCTGCACTGATGTAAGGATCACTAGCCTGTAGTTCCCCAGATTGCCCTTGCAGCTTCTCTTCAAGAAAAGCACAACATTAGCCACCCAACATTCTTCTAATACCTGATCTATGGCTAACCAGGATACAGATATCTCTGTGGAGGAAGGAACTGCAGATGCTGGTTTACACCGAAGATAGATACAGAATGCTGGAGTAACTCAGCGTGACAGGCAGCATCTCTGGACAGAAGGAATGGGTGACGTTTCGAGTTGAGACCCTTCTTCAGACTCTACAGATCTATCCACAGATATCTCTGCCAGGGTCACATAATCAGCATAGTTAGCAGCCAAACTTGCATCATATACAACTGCAATTCCATCTGCACTTCGGAACATACCTTTGAAAATATTCACGACCTGCATGGATCGATATGCAATTCAAGTATTTATCTAGCTCTGTGTTACAGTTGTGCTGGCTTGCTCTCAGTTCATTTATTAAAAACTAAGTGCTTAAAGCACAGTGTGATGAGAAACTTCAGAAATGGATGTTGGATGAAGCTGAGTACAATCTCCAATTTCTAGAGGACCAGAGGGGGAAAGACTTACCTGTGATGATTTACAGTAAGACTCCAGCTTTTTGTGCAACATAAATTTTAGAGGCAAAATCTGCTGATGTTTTAAATCTATTGGACAGGCCCCAGACTGCTGAAACTGAAAATGCACACAGAACTCCTTCAAGGGAAAAGATTACCAAGTGAATGATTTAAAGACTCTCGGATGTTCATACCAATGTAAAATAAAAAATCCTTTAACACCAAATTTGGGCAACTTCTCTGGGATGTTTCTGGGTTTCCAGATTCAGGTACCGTTTCTTCCAAACTGTTGTCAAATGAACCCATCATCCTCCCACAACCAGAGAACAGTGCTGAACTACTATCTAACTCTGGTGACCCTCGGACTATCCTTGATCGGACTTTACTGGTTTTACCTTGCACTAAACATTACTCCCTTATCATGTATCTAGACACTGTAAATGGCTTGATAGTAATCATGTATTGTCCTTCTGCTTAATCTACTTCTTTCATGTGGCGTGTACAGCCTAAAGTTGTTGGACAACTTGTTCTATTTGATCTACCGTTTGTGCACATCGAGTTGATTGCACTAGTCGAAACAGGGTGGACCACGTGAAGGTTGTAATCTTCCATCCTGTCCTTCTGCTGAATGCATGGCATGCAACAAAAGCTTTTCACTCTACCTCAGATAGACACAAAATGCTGCGGTTACTCAGCGGGACAGGCAGCATCTCTGGAGAGAAGGAATGGGTGACACTTCGGGACGCAAACTAATAATCTGCACCTCGTAGACAGCTAGGGTAGCTTACAGCCCAATGCTATGAACATTGAATTCTTCAATTTTGAGTATCTAGCCAACAATGCTCCCCCCCCCCCCACCCCCATTTATCTCCCCCTTCTCTTTTCTCCCACTATCCCAACACGCTTTCCCCTTCCCCCTGTCTCCTTCCACCAATATCCCTTCCCCTGGCCTTGCAATTCACGCCTCTTCTCTCCGTATCTCACATCCTCTTGACTCCTTTTCATCTCTGGTCTTTCTCCTTTCATCTGCTAATCAACCCCTTCCTGTCCTGTCCCTCTTTGTCCACCTTTGTCAAAGGTAAATGTCACCCAAGGACAATGGACAAAGGACATTTATTGTCACATATACCATTTCTGGTGCAGTGAAATTTGAGTTGCCGTTTGTAGCACATCAATAAAAAAATAAAACACAACATTAAAGAATTTAACATAAAACATAACCCCCCCCCCCACACACACACAATGGTTCCCACTGTGAGGGAAGGCAGCAAAGTCAGTCCTCACCCTCTTGTTCACCCCGTGGTCGGGGCCTATTTGAGGCCTCCGTAGTCGCCACAACGGCGGCCCGATATTACAGGCCCTCTCGCCGGATGATGGTACTCCGGCATTGGCCGAACACTCTTCAGCGGCTTAGAATGTCTGGAACGGCCGCTTCCTACCCGGAGACCACGGCTCCCGAAGTCCACAGGCCACTCTGGTCGGAGCTCTGATACTGGCGATCTCGGTGAAAGATCCCAGACTCCACGGTGTTCAAAGTCAGTGCCGCGGCGGCTGGAAGCTCCACAACGACAGCTCCGCGATGTTGGAGTCGGCGGTCTCGGCACTCCGGAGCCCACCGCACAGCGACCCGGGTAAGGCATCGCCCGCTCCGCGATGGTGCTTCAGCTCTGTGCCGCCGTGGAGTCAGTCAGTCTAAACCACGACATGAGTTGTACAGTTTAATAGCCACAGGGAAGAAGGATCTCATGTGGTGTTCTGTCCTGCATCTTGGTGGAACCAGTCTGTTGCTGAAGGTGCTCCTCATGTTGACCAGTGTGTCATGGAGGGGGTGAGCTGTATTGCCCAAGATGTTCTGCACTTTGAGGAGCATCGTCCTCTCCAAGACCACCTCCCATAAATCCAACTCCCTCCCCCTAGGACGGAGCCAGCCTTCATGATGGTTTTTTTTTATCCTATTGGCGTCCGTGGCCTTCGCCCTGCTACCCCAGCACACGGCAGCGAAGAAGATGGCACTGGCTACTTCAGCACTGTTTATTCGGCATATGCACCGGACGTGAATCGGAACAATGGAATTCTTACTTGTTGCTCTTACTTACAGGCACATTTAATGCAAAAACATTAATCTGACTATCACGTCCAGCAGCTGACAATTCTCATCGTACTCCAGTGCCATTTCTGTGTTAGTCTCCATTTTACCTTCAAGGCTCTGCTGGGACACTGTTGACCACAACATTAGCTGACAAACTGGTGCATATTAAACTCTTTTCACTGTACCACAGTACACGTGACAATAAACTAAACTGAACTCATAAAAACTAAACTGAATCTCTAATGGATTTACAATGGCCTCCAAACCAACAATGATTAATTTTCTATCCACTTCATGCATGCAGTAAAACTAATAAACAGGGGAGCCGGGCTTGTGTTTCCTATTCGGGAAAATTAAACAAATGAAATTCATTATCTGCATTGTAAAGGAGATAGTTTCAAGCTGGAAATTATTACTTATGGTATTAAATATAAATGAAATATTTAATCAAAATTCAAATTTCACTTCATGCTTCTATTCCAGATGCTGCAGAATATAATTAATTGATTCATTTTAACTTCACAAGAACTTTTCTGCTAATCTGCAGATTTCGCAGTTATACAAATGCATTCAGTCTTTCCTATTGATCCTTGTGTGAACGCTGCTGGTCCATCCACAACAAGGGCAATTCAGGATGAAATGTAAAGATTAGAGTCCTGGAATTGGGAGGTAGTTTTGCAGACACCAATATAAGCTGTAAATGGAATCTGCCAGATGTGTTCAAGTCCATATGGAGGATGGCGGTGTTCAGCAATATTCATTGATTAAGGTGATTTATTAAGTGCCACCGGGGGCAACTTGCCAAACGGTCTGTTAAACTACAACATTAAGAACAGGTACCCAGGTCCATCATGGTTTAGTAATAGCTTTATCTGTGATGTGGCAGATTGCCATATAATTCAGCAGTGCCTCAAGTTTAAATCTCCTGTATTGCAGTTGTTTTTCACTCAGTGCTGTTATGAACACTATTTCAACATTCCTGCTGAGTCCGAGATGCAAATTGTAAAACATATCTCCAGTGCCTTCCCTAATGCTCTTTGCCCCTCCACTGACATGTTTATCTCCCTCAAGCTCCAGAACTTTTCCCAAAACCTTTCCATTTTTTCCAAATGACTCCTACTTTAACCTGCTCCTTGAATGATTACCTTGACTCAGCCCTTGGTCACTTCCACTAACATCTTACATCGCTTGTTGTCAAATAATTAGTGAGTCTCTGAATAGCACTTCCTTGAAACCCACAGCTGTGAGGCTGTGAGTCCGCCTCAGCCTACGTGATCTCCTAGATGCCAAACACATTAACTCCCCCTCCCATTCCCACACTGACCTTTCTGTCCTGGGCCTCCTCCATTGTCGGAGTGAGGCCCAGCACAAATTGAAGGAACAGCACCTCATATTTTGCTTGGGCAGCTTACACCCCAGCGGTATGAACATTGATTTCTCTAGCTTCAAGTAATCCATGCTTTCCCTCTCTCACCGTCCATCCCCCACTAGTTCACCAACTAGATTCACTGTCCTTCTGATTAATTTGTGTAAAGGAACTGCAGATGCTGGTTTAAGCCGAAGGCTTCTCTAATTCTAACAAAGGTTCATTGACCTGAAACCGTAACTCTATTTCAATCTTCACTGTTGCTGGCTGATCTACCAATTATCTCCAGCAGTTTGATTCTTCTGCTAGACATAAAAAAGCTGGAGTAACTCAGTGGGACAGGCAGCATCTCTGGAGAGAAGGAATGGGTGACGTTTTGGGTCAAGACCCTTCTTCAGAAACATGTTTACATGTCTACAGAAACAAACGTGAGGTGAACATGTAAAATATGGCAGACCTGATACAAAGCCATGGTGTAGTGGAGTTACTCATCTTAACATAATATTTAGCAAGGAGACAGAGCTAATTTTACAGTTTGGAAGTAAAGGCTCATATTTAGGGTAATATAAATTCATAAGTGACAGGTGTTAAATTAGGCCATTTGGTCCATCAAGCCTCCTCCACCATTCAATCATGGCTGATCTATCTTTCCCTCTTAACCCCATTCTCCAGCCTTCTCCCTATAACCTCTGACACCTGTATTAAGGGCTTAATTTGCCTCTTTCCATGTTGTTGGGAAATGAGCAAACATGAGAATTGCAAACCTTTAAGATTCTTCAGCCCTAAAGGACCATGGACTTAGTACATTGAAAGCTAAGTCTGTTATATATTTGCACACAGGAATCAATGGCTCCATGATTTACTGGTGCTTTGCTGTCGCACGACAGTGAAATCTATATTACTAAAACGAAGATCTTGACCACTTTCCGACTTTCTGTTTCGTGATTTGTGAAAAAACGCCGCCACTTACGGCAGTCACTTACGGCTCAGAGTCCGCTGAGCTGGACCAGAGGATTTTTCCATCGATGAAACATAAAACGATTAAACATGTTTAAAAATGTTGACATTCTCTCTGCTGCCTCTACTGGTGGAAGGGGGGACGGTCTATAAAACCCGGAAGTGTTGTGCCTCAGTCAGTCTCTGCAAGATGGGGGAAGTGAGAGGGTCATGTCTCTCAGTCTGAGCTGTGAATAACACTGAACACATGTCTACTAAAGTGTGAGTGTGGTTTTACTGACCTTGAGTGCCCTTAATGTGGTTTGAAAATGAAAATGGGGTTGGTTCGAAGTAAAAAGCACTGCAAATGGTAGTTTGGGGGCTTTGGGGTCAAGTAAAAGCACTGCAAATGGTTGTTTGGTGGTTTTGGGTTGAAGTAAAAAGCACTGCAAATGGTAGTTTGGGGATTTTGGGTTGAAGTAAAAAGCACTGCAAATGGTTGTTTGGGGGGTTTGGGTACAAGTAAAAGCACTGCAAATGGTTGTTTGGGGGGTTTGGGTACAAGTAAAAGCACTGCAAATGGTAGTTTGGGGATTTTGGGTTGAAGTAAAAAGGCACTGCAAATGGTTGTTTGGGGTTGAAGTGAAAGGCACTGCAAATGGTTGTGGGGGGGGGATTGAAGTGAAAGTGACTGCAAATGGTTGTCTGGGAGGTTTGGGTTGAAGTGAAATGCACTGCAAATGGTTGTTTGGGGCAGGCACGTGCCGTCAGGGTAGGCAAGGTAGGCACTGCCTACCCTGACTAAAATTATGAAATGGCAATTATTAGATATAAATAGTAAAGGCATGGGAGAATTATGCTTATCTAAGAGATCGATCTCTTAGGTAGGCATAATTCACCGTGCTTTTCAACCGCAGCACTTGTACACGGGAAGCTCTGTGCAGTCCACGTGCCGTCAGCGCTGCCTGAAGCTGTCAATTTCAAGTGGAGCTGAAGGCAGCAGAAATTCTGCCTTTGCAGTACTGCGCATGCGCAGCAACCTACTGTGCATGCACATGCGCAGCGCGAGTTTCTTGGCGGGTTTTTCAAATATGGATTGCCATTATTTTAAGAGTATCTTAGGAAACAAAGAGTGAAGAATGGAGTTCATGTACCAATAACGTGGTAAGTACATTTCTTGGTGCTTTATGTTTTTAAATACTGTATTTCCCAGGGTGGGTGGGGAGAGCTCCTTTCAGTGTGAACCCACTGAATATCTACTGAACCTGGAGTGTGGTGTTTTGTGTGGTTTTATCGTGGTTTTATGGTGTTTTCATGCTGCATAAAATTGTATGGATGCATTTGAATGTGATGGCCTTGCAACCTGCATGAAATGGTGTGAAACTGCATGTGAATGTGGTGGCGTTGCACAATGCATGGAATGGTATGAAACTGTATTCAAATTTGGTGGCCTTGCACCCTGCTTGAAGTGGCATGAAACTGCTTTTGAATTCGGTGACCTTGCACCCTGCTTGAAGTGGTATGAAACTGCACTTGAAATTTGGTGGCCTTGTACCCTGTTCGAAGTGCTAAGAAACTGCACTTGAATTTGGTGGCCTTGCACCCTGCTTGAAATGGTAGGAAAATGGATTTGAATTTGGTGGCCTTGCACTCTGCTTGAAATGGAATTTCAAGGAATAGCCGTGAGTCAACTGCCGGCCCACCAGCCTTGAGTGAGCTGCCAGCACATCAGGCTTGAGGGACTGAGCTGCCACCCCTCTTGGCCCACAATGCACTTGGCCCACAATGTACATACTAGCCCTCTGGGGACCAGTCCCTTCAGCCCACACCCATACCAGCACTCCAGAAAGCACCCCCCCCCCCCCCCCACCGGCCACCAATATTGCAATTGGTGGAGAGGTGGAATATTGCGTCGGGGGACCAGCCCTAACATGTGAACATGGGACCCAACGGGTCCCACTTAGTCTAGTTATTCGCTTACAAACAGTTCATTTAAGCACACCTCCACATTCAGGGACTGTTTTTTCCCAGCTGTTATCAGGCAACTGAATCATCCTACCACAACCAGAGAGCAATGCTGAAGAACTACTATGTACCTCATTGGTGACTCTCGGACTATCCTTGATTGGACTTTGCTGGCTTTAGTCTTCATTCATGACCATGCTCTATATATTATTCCCTTATCTATACACTGTAAATGGCTTGATTGTAATCATGTATTTTCTTTCTGTTGACTGGATAGCATGCAACAAAAGTTTTTCACTGTACCTCAGTACACATGACAATAAACTGAACTGAATTAGTATCATCATACCGCCCCTGATTAGCAGTTGTGCAGAAATGGTCGACTGACCCGCATGCAAGATGCGTCGTGTTTGGTGCCATTTTCCAAGTCCAGCCCAGGGTCCGGTTGTTAAGAGCGGTGCCCGATTCAGGCAAGCCCCAGGCTTTTGTGGGCCTCCAACCATCGTGATTCTCAGCTGACAACCGATGTCCTCTCCTCGCCCGTCCACCTTCGTGCCCCGGGGGAGCCTCCCGCAGCCGATCTCGAGGGCACAGTTCCCTCTCCTCTCCTCCCGGCCTCTCCCCTCTCCCATCACATCCATTGTCATCACCGGCTCCATCCTGTCAGGACTCAGGGCGATGTGGGGTTCGTGTCAACAGGGGGAATGGGATACAGCAGCAGTTGTGATCCTATTGAAGGAAGAGTATGCTCCATAGTCTTCCTCCTTATGTTTGTAGGAAAGCTGAAAAATAACAAATTGCAGATCGGGAAGAGTAATTAGGAAGAATAATGGGGAAGTTTATGCGCTACATGAGAAAATATGAAAATTAATTTAAGTACAGACTAAACTAAATACAGACAAAAGTAAACTAAACTACACTACAGATGGTAAATAGAAGGCATACTGTATGTTATTATGTGGAGTGGTTATCATGCAAACTAAGATGAGTCTGAGACTGGTTTGGACTGGGAGCTGAATAAACAGGTAACAGAATGCTCTGGGGAAGAGTGGGATGGAAAAAAGGTGGTCATATTAATCATAGATTTCACCACAGCACTAACATGAGGACATGTTGCAGGGGATGCGTGGTCCTGGGGAATAAGAAAGGAAATGCTGTTGAGCAGAGTGTTCATTATAGACTGCTGAATTATGAAAATGAAATATGCTGACAACTTAATAATAATGCAAAAATAACAGGGCGGGGTAGGGCATATTTTAAATTATTCAAAAATACCGCTGAATGGTTAAAGATAGTTTGTATGTGGGAAGCGAAATCTGATTTGTCCATAGAGTTGTATCATGGTTAGATTATGATCGATCTATATCCTCAGCCCTATCTACCTTAATTCACTCCGTATCCAACATTATCCGAATCTTAACCTAATAAAAATCTATCAATCTCTGACTTGAACGCTGCAATTAACTCAGCATTCAGAGCATTTTGGGAATCAATTCCTGATTTCCACTTCGTCTAAAGAAGTGCTTTTCACCACTCCTGAACAATATCGTTAGGGTTTTGAGAAGATGCCTCTTGACTTTTGACAGCCAACTGGGAGAAATAATGTATCTTTCTGTTGCTCAAATGTTTGTGTGCAATCCATACCATTTAAGCATGGATGGACACTAGAGTTTCTGCAGTACATCTGAAATGTTTATGAAATCAATAGTTTTGATCCAACCAGACAGATGATAAGTCTGAAGCCCGAAGTAGGGTCTCACCAGAGATGCTGTCTGGCCCACTGAGTTACTCCAGCTTTTTGTGTCTATCTTTGGTGTAAACCAACATCTGCAGTTCCTTTCTACACATAGAATTGCGACCAATTTTGGTTTCAGAATGAAATGGGGGCTTGTCAGTGATAGAAGTTAAATGACATGGACTGCCTGCTTTTTAAACTATTGAACTATATTTGATACAAACATTATATAAGTAAGGAAATGTACAAATAATACAAAATGGTTAAATAGTTTAAAAAGCAACCAGTCCGTATCATTTAACGAAAATAATATTAGGTTGGATTTAGCAGCATAAATGATAAAAACATTCCAAAACAATTTGACAGAAAGGTTGGCAGGAAACCAGTTAGAGCATTAAAGAAAAGCAATTGTAGATAGAAGGTCGATATGTTCCCAGAAGCAATGAAAGGCACAGGTATTATTCTTGCTGGAGGACTGTGTTGTTGCATAGGGATCTGTGCTGTTGAAACATATAAGATTGTTAAGGGTTTGGACACGCTAGAGGCAGGAAACATGTTCCCTATGTTGGGGGAGTCAGAACCAGGGGCCACAGTTTAAGAATAAGGAGAAAGCCATTTAGAACGGAGACGAGGAAACACTTTTTCTCACAGAGAGTGGTGAGTCTGTGGAATTCTCTGCCTCAGAGGGCGGTGGAGGCCGGTTCTCTCGATGCTTTCAAGAGAGAGCTAGATAGGGCTCTAAAAAATAGCGGAGTCAGGGGATATGGGGAGAAGGCAGGAACGGGGTACTGATTGGGGATGATCAGCCATGATCACATTGAATGGCGGTGCTGGCTCGAAGGGCCAAATGGCCTACTCCTGCACCTATTGTATATTGTGCTAGGACCTATGTTCTTTGTGATATATACATTTATAAATGAAACAGATGAAAATGTAGCTGCACCCACGCAGAACTGACTGACTTCATCCATTTCACCACCAACTTCCATCCGGCACTCAAATATACTTGGACCATTTCCGACATTTCCCTACCATTCCTTGACCTCACCATCTCTATTGCAGGTGATACACTCCTGACTGACATCCACTACAAACCCACTGACTCCCACAGCTGCCTGGACTACTCTTCCTCCCACCCTGCTTCCTGTAAGGACTCCATCCCCTATTCCCAATTCCTCCGTCTACGCCGCATCTGCTCCCAGGATGACGTGTTCCACACCAGGTCATCGCAAATGTCCTCGTTTTTCAGAGAACGGGGTTTCCCCTCCCCCACTATAGATGAGGCTCGCACCAGGGTCTCCTCCATACCCCGCAACACTGCCCTCTCTCCCCAATCCCCCACTCACAACAAGGGCCGAGTCCCCCTGGTCCTCACCTTCCACCCCACCAGCCAGCGCATACACCAGATAGTCCTCCGCCAGTTTCGCCACCTCCAATGTGACCCCTCCACTCGCCACATCTTCCCATCTCCCCCCCTGTCTGCCTTCTGCAAAGACCGCTCCCTCCGCAACTCCCTCGTCAATTCTTCCCTTCCCTCCCGCTCCACTCCTTCCCCGGGCACTTTCCCTTGCAACCGCAAGAGATGCTACACTTGTCCCTTCACCTCCCCCATCCACTCCTTTCAGGGACCCAAGCAGTCATTCCAAGTCCGACAGAGGTTCACCTGCACCTCCTCCAACCTCATCTACTGCATCCGTTGCTCCAGATGCCAGCTGATCTACATCAGTGAGACCAAGCGGAGGCTAGGCGATCGTTTCGCCGAACACCTCTGCTCGGCCCGCAATAACCAACCCGACCTCCCGGTGGCTCAGCACTTCAACTCCCCCTCCCACTGCGTATCCGACCTCTCGGTCCTGGGCCTCCTCCACGGCCAGAGTGAGCAACACCGCAAGTTGGAGGAACAGCACCTCATATTCCGCTTGGGGAGTCTGCATCCTCTGGGCTTAAACATTGAATTTTCTCAATTCTGTTAACCCAGACTGCCTCCTCCCCACCTCTCCCTCAGCCCTCTGGCCCTGACATTCCTTCTCCATCTCCCCCCCCCCCCCCCCCCCAGTCGCACTAGCTTCTCATTTTCACACCACAAACAGCTTACAATGGCCTGCTTCCTTTATCATCAATACTTTTTTGCATATCTTTCACTCATTGTTCTTTATCTCTCCACATCACTGTTTATATCTCTTGTTTCCCTGATCCCTGACCAGTCTGAAGAAGGATCTCGACCCGAAACGTCGCCTATCTCCTTCGCTCCTTAGATGCTGCTGCACCCGCTGAGTTTCTCCAGCTTTTTGTGTAACCCTGAAAATGTAGATGAGTTGGTTAGTAAATTTGCTGATGACATCATAATTCTTGGATTCTTGGAGTCAAAGCTTCCTGTTCTGAAAGCCTTTCTACTCTCCAGAGAGAGCATTCTCTCCACAATTCCTTGGTTCGTTTAACCTTTGTCACCCAACCTGCACTCTCCCCAGGTAAGTATCCTGCAAGCACCATCCGTCCCAAATCCACTTGTCTCACTTTCATCCAGGGATTGCAGACACTCATCCAGGTGAGACAGAGGATCATGTGCACCATCTCCAACCTCGTCCATTGCACTTGTTGCCCCTCATTTACATCAGCGAAGGCAAGCATAGACTACGTGACCATTTCTCCGAGAGTTTGCGCTCTGTCCACCAAGTCCTGCCAGCTGCTCCCAGTTTGTCACCATTTCAACTCGCCTTCCTATGCCCAAACTGACCTTTTGGTCCTTGGCCTCCTTCATTGCCAGACTGTCGAGGCCACACAAACACTGTAAGAACACCACCTTCTTTCAATTGGGTTACTCACAACCCAATGGTATGAATATTGTACTCTTTGCTCCATGCAGCAGTGCCTGCTGCGCTATAATACAGTTGCCCAGGCTGGGGTAGAGCTCAATTCTTCTTGAACAAAAAGCTGAAGTTACTCAGCAGGACAGGCAACATCTCTGGAGAAAAGGAACGGGAGACCCTTCTTCGGACTGAAAGGCACGGGAAAGGAAAATGAGAGATATTGACAATTATGTAGAGAGATGTAGAACAATGAATGTATGATGCAAAAAAGCAACGATGATGAAGGAAACAAATCATTGTTTGCTGTTTGTTGGGTGAAAACGAGAACCTGGTGCGACTTAGGTGGGGGAGGTATGGAGAGGGAGGAAATACCGGGGTTAATTGAAGTTGGAGAAATCAATTTATCTTGCCTAAGTTCTGGTACCAAACAAGCCCTATCACGTTTCTGTTCACTTTCCTCAATGGGTTCCTGTTTCAGCTTTCACTTTCTTAGTCATAGATTCTTACAGCGTGGAAACAGGCCATTTAACCCAACTTGTCCACACCAGCCAGTATGTCCCATCTACACTCGTCCCACTTTCCTGCATTTGGCCCATATCCTCCTAAACCTTATTTGTTTTCAAAGACCTTGTAACCTTGACCTTGGTCCAGTCCTGCAACGTTTTTCTGATGCAAGGTTTCTTTTTCTTTTTTTTAATTTATTAGAAGCAAATGTACAAGAGTAAAACAAACGGCATATACAATTATACAGTTATTGAACAGCTTTTAGCTTTGAATTAGAAGAAAATAAAAGAGAAAGAACAAGAAAGAGAAAAAAGTGAGATGTGTAAAGATACGTAGACCACCAAAGTAGTGAACCAAAGAAAGAAGAGAGGAATAGAAAAAAGAAGAACAAAAATAAAAAGAGAGAGAAAAGTGTTGATATACCTGCCTCTCATCCCTCCCCACCCACCTCACCCAACCCATAGTTAGACTTAAATCCAAAGTGGTGTTGTGCCATACTATCCTTGTAAGAAATCGATGAAGGGTGTCCATGTCTTGGAAAAATGATCTGGTTTTTCTGCCAAGACAAGTCTAATATTTTCAAGATGTAGTGTCTCGGACATGTTTGTAATCCACATCTTAAGAGTAGGGACTGATATGTGTTTCCAAAATTTAAGTATTTGTTTTTTCGCCGTTATCAGGCCATAATTAAGGATACATCTTTTAAATAATGATAGCTCAGAATAGGCTTCTGAAGTACCTAGAATGACCAGTTCCGTGTCGGGATCCAATTTTATTTTTAGTGTTTTAGAAAAAATTTCAAAGATTCCTCTCCAGAAATTATGTAACTTTATACAAGAGGCAAAGGAATGGGTTATAGTTCCTTCCTGAAGGAGACATTTATCACAAATAGGAGAAACATTTGGGCAAGATCTTATTCAGTTTAAACTTTGATTAATAGAGCCTGTGCAATATTTTAAATTGTATTAGCGAATGCCTAACGTTAATAGAACAGCTGTGTATGTATAAAAGGCTTTCCTCCCATCTGTCTTTTAAAATTGTTAGGCCGAGTTCATATTCCCAAGCTCTTCTAATTACTTCTGATGATGGGGTTTATATATTTAGAAGGGTATTATACAGGTATGATAGTAACTTGTTTGACTCCGAGTTTCTATTCATACATTAGTTTAGTGTGTCTGGAAACATATATTGATAGTCTTGTATATATGATTTCAGAAAGACTCGTATTTGAAAGTATCTAAAGTATTGGCTACCTTTCAGATGATATTTCGACTGTAATTCTTGAAATGAGAGAAGAGTTCCCATCTCATAAAGATCTCCCAGTATTTTAATTCCTAATCTTTCCCAGTGTGTGAACGTCTTGTCTAAAATAAATGACTTGAACGAAGGGTTGTTGGCAATTGGTGAGAGAAGTGATAGATTTCTCAGTTTAAGGGTTGTCTTCAAATGTTTCCAGATTCGTAGGGTACTGTGGATAATCAGATTTTTCTCATATAGTGGTCTCTTCAAATTTATTGGAGAGAGAAGAATCGCGCCTATATTAAAAGGTGAACAATCCTTTCTCTCCATTAATAACCATTTTACCTGTTGGCATGTGTTGTCCATCCAATGGATTACGTTTTTAATATTCGTTGCCCAGTAATAGCACAAAAAAGTGGGGAGAGCCAATCTGCCAATTTCTTTGGGTTTACATAGATGTCGTTTATGGATTCTGTGTGTTTTATAATCCCAAATAAAGTTTGTGATCAGAGAGTCGAGTTTTTAAAAAAATATTTTAGGAAGACAAATCGGTATTGATTGAAATAAGTACAGGATTTGTGGAAGGAAGATCATCTTTATGGCATTTATTCTGCCTATGAGAGACATCGGAAGTGTTTTCCGAAATTGAGTAAGGGCATTTAGTTAGGTAATTAATGGAGGAACGTTTGCTTGAAATAGAGAAGTGTATTTTCTAGTTACGTGAACTCCAAGATATTTAAATTTTTCCATAGCAATTCTAAAAGGGAATTTTAGAAGGTGTGTCGAATCTTGAGGTTTTATTGACATGATTTCACTTTTGTTCCAGTTTATTCTATATTGTGAAAAGGAACCAAATTCCTCCATAAGATTTAGTATGTTTGGAATGCTAACTTGGGAATTGGTGATATAAAGTAATACATCATCTGCATATAATTATATTTTATTATTAGAATATTTAATATTATAGCCGTGAATATTCTTATAGTTTCTGCTTAAGGTTCAATCGCAAGGGCAAATAACAGGGGTGATAATGCACACCCTTGTCTATTGCCCCTGGATAGCTAAAATTTAGGTGAGAGTATTTGATTAGTCAGTATTCTGGCAGTCGTCTTGTCTTATAGCAACTTTATCCATGAAATAAAATTTTCGCCCACTGGAATTTTTGCAATACTGTAAAAAGATATTTCCATTCTACTTGGTCAAATGCTTTTTCTGCGTCTAATGAAATAATTGATGTCTTCCTTTGTCGTTCTATGTGAGTACATTATATTAAACAGGCGTCTCAAATTTTTAAATGAGTGTCTCTTGGGTATAAACCCAGTTTGATCAGAATGTATTAATTTATTAACGTCTTTACTTAATCTTCTTGCCAGAGTTTTAGCTAATATTTTCTGATCTGTATTTAACAGGGCAATTGCTCTGTATGATCCCGGGTATTCCAGATATTTATCTTTTTTGTGTATCAGTGTAATAGTTGATTGGGCTAAGGTTTGTGGTAGCGTCTGTTCTTTAAATGCGTGTATATAAAGGTTATGTAAACGCGGGGATATTACGTCATAATTTTTTAATAAAATTCATTACTAAACCCATCTGGGTCTGGGGTTTTGCCATTCTTCAATGAATTAATAGTCTCTTCGATTTCTTTAATTGTAATCTGTGCTCCTAATTCATCACGTTCCACCATGTTAAGTGACAGAAGAATACAGTTATCAAGGAAGTTTGTAATTTTTATTGTTTCTGTTGATGTTTTGGATGTGTATAAATTTTGATAGAATTGGGCAAATCTTTCGTTTATATCTTTTGGAAGTGTGAACAGTTCACCTTTTTCTGATCTGATTTTTTGAATAGTATGATCCTTTTCCACTTTTCTCAATTGACGTGCTAGAAGTTTATGTGGTTTGTCGTCGAATTCAAAGTTTTCCTGTTTGGTAATTTGGAATAGCCTGATAACTCTTGCAGAGAGAACTCGATTTAGCTTGAATTTTAATACTGCCATCTTATTATGTTTATCCATAGACGGATCTGTCACATTTTCTGAATCCAGCTGTCTGATCTGTTCTTCTAATTGCAATTGTTCCATCCGGTTCTTTTTGTTTTGATATGCTTGATATGAAATGATAGAGCCTCTAATAAAGGCCTTAAAAGATTCCCATAATAACAAAGCCAAAATACCTGGAGTATCATTGGTCTCAAAAAAGAATTCCATCTGTTGTTTTAAATATTCACAGCAAACTGGGTTAATTAGTATTTGGGGATTAAACCTCCAGAACGATTTTTAATTGTACCTTCCTTCTAGTTTTAGGGAAAAAGTTAGCGGGAAATAATTGGAAATAATACTATTATGATATTTAGGATTAGCTGTAAAAGGTATTAATTTCGTGTCCACGAGAAAATAGTCAATACGTGCATAGGTTTTATGTACGGATGAATAAAAGGAATATTCTCTACCGGATGGATTTGCGAGGTTTCTACCCAAAACATTGACACCTCCTTTCCCTCAACAGTCATTGAGAAATCAATATTGATACCACTGGGTTGTAAGCTGCCCAAGCGAAATACGAGATGCTGTTCCTCCAATTCTTCTTGGACCAGCTCTACCATTATCCAGCGAAGGCCCCAGGGGCACCCCTCGGAGAAACATTGATAAAATGGTGGCCACGACAGTACAAAGTCCAGCCCAAAACCAGAAATTCCTGGCCTTTTGTTTTTGTGCTCTTTTACAATGAGATGTTATTTTAGTTCAGAGCTGACAACTGTTGGATGATCTATTAGAATTATAAAGAACAGAATGGGTGTCAGTGGACGAGGAGTGTAGAATGTGCAAATGTGAATTTAAAGGGCCTGTCCCACTTGGCAATTGTGTTCGACGACTGCCGGCATCATTGACTGACGTATCAGGTCACCGAAAAAATTGCGGCGTGACGCGGCGTGACGATGTATGACGCGTGGTGTGTTTTCATGTGTCGCAACAATTGTTTTGTCGCCGCTGGATTTTGAAATGTTCAAAATCTTTCGGCGACCCTGATATGACGCCAGCAATAGCCAAAAAAAATCGCAAAGTGAGACAGGCCTGTTAATGTGTATTTGTTGCGTAAAACAACAACTGCCTCCAAAGCAAGAGAAATCTTCCAATGGGTTTGCAAACAATTGATTAATTTATCATGCAGCCAAAGCTGATACCCTTGCCACAGAAAACAGTAATCCCTTGCACGAGACTAAAGAGCCTGTCCCACTTACGTGATTTTTTGGGCGACTTGCCGGCACCCGTCATAGTCGCAGCAGGTCGTCGAAAATTTTCAACATGTTGAAAATCCAGCGGCGACCAGAAAAAGGTAGGACTCTTTGGGCGACTACTGACGACCATACAGGCATCACCCCACGATATGTTGACACGTGACGGGTCGTGAGTAGTCACCCAAAGAGGCCTACCTTTCTCTGGTGCTGCATGATTTTCAACATGTTGAAAATTTTCGGCGACCTGTTGCAACTATGATGGGAGCTGGCAAGTCGCCCAAAAAATCACGTAAGTGGGACAGGCCCTCAAACCTCATTTCTTCAATAAGATGCTAGTAGCCTTGAGCATGGACTTGGTGTGATCTCTCCTCACTTCATTGCTTTTCCTGCTTGGCCTCCAATCAGTCTTTTTCACTGTTTTCAAAACAAATGTGTTTTATGCAGACAACCATGCCCAGATGACCAAGACCTCCCTGAGTGTCAGGATCCTGGATGTCAACGACAATGCTCCGGAACTTTCCATGCCGTTTGAAGCTGCTATCTGCGAAGATGCCAAACCGGGTCAGGTAACAGATGCAATATTCATTGAATTTCTGTCTTAATGCTATTTTGAGAAATCTGACGCAGGCACACGTGAATCCAATACATTGACGCATCAAATCTTGGCCTCATTAGGCAAAGCTGCCCACATTGATTTCAATAACTAGGGGATCAATAGGTGCCTAAGGTGATATCCCTTCCGACAGTTTCATAATACTGCAACTTGCTTCAAGCTCCAAGATTGCTTTGCTGACAATGGTTTTTTCAAAAACCTGATCGATTATTACATTGGTCCTTGTGGTACAAAAATAAATACAGGCCATCCCAGGGTTACGATCGCCTGATTCCTGGACAACACTGCATAGCATCAGTTCCCATTATACTATTACATTTAAAAGTCCTACATTGGTTCAGTCCTAAAAGTGGCAGAACTCGTTTCCATCCTCTCTCTCTCTCTCTTTTTTCTCCTTTTCCAAGGGCTTTATTCAGCAAAAATGCATAGTACAACACATCGAAAACACATTCAGAGGTTACAATACATCAAGTAATCATTATAATACAGTGATGCAGACATCATTTACA
Organism: Raja brachyura; assembly: GCA_963514005.1. Next base: position 41,865,042 of record OY740802.1, on the reverse strand, counting down.
ATGCTCCCGACCCCACGTGGTGACCAGTGCTCATGGAAAGCCTCCAGAGTCCCCGTGGACACCGCGTGTTCCCTGTCCAGGGACACGTGTGCACGGACGTAGGCCCGGAAGAGGGTCAGGCAGCCGACTCTAGCCTGACCATTGACCGCCCGCTGCCTGGACCCGCGAATAGCCATCTTGGCCAGGCCTAGGAGCAAGCCAAGAGGGAGGTCCGACCCCCCCCCCCCCCCCCCACCACCCCCCCCCCCCCCCCTCCCGATCGTCTCTCCTCACTCTGTGCCTTGTGGCCTGTGCCCAAACACTAGAATCATGGGACTAAAATGCAACCAAAACTTGAGGAGCAGTCCCTTCAGATATTGGCACAGGGGCAGCAACCTCTCACACTCCATATACGCGTGGAACACGGTCTCTTCCTCGCCACAGAAAATACAGGCGGCCGGCGAACCTGTGAACCGACTCAAAAATGTATTGCACACCACCGCTCTGTGCAACACTCTCCACCCCAGGTCCCCAATGTAAAGGGGGACGACTCCCTTGTAGAGAGACCTCCACTGGGGACCGCCCCCGCCTTCAGGTGGTAACTCAGACTGCCAAGGTATGTCGGAACAATATAAGATTGTTAAGGGTTTGGACACACTAGAGGCAGGAAACATGTTCCCGATGTTGGGGGAGTCCAGAACCAGGGGCCACAGTTTAAGAATAAGGGGTAAGCCATTTAGAATGGAGACGAGGAAACACTTTTTCTCACAGAGAGTGGTGAGTCTGTGGAATTCTCTGCCTCAGAGGGTGGTGGAGACAGGTTCTCTGGATGCTTTCAAGAGAGAGCTAGATAGGGCTTTTAAAAATCACGGAGTCAGAGGATATGGGGAGAAGGCAGGAACAGGGTACTGATTGGGGATGATCAGCCATGATCACATTGAAGGGCCGAATAGCCTGTTCCTACACCTATTGGCTATTGTCTATTTTCTATTGGGACAGAAGACGAAGGCAAGGAAGTGTAGAATGTGCAGGAGCATTCTGTACAGTATGCGTTCTCTTTGCATCACAAAACAGCACGCTGGGCATCTCGAAAAGACGGCTCAAGTTGTGTGGAGCCAGCGCACGAGAAATATCCCGGAGCCTAGGACCGATGAGCAAATCCGATGGAGCAGGTGAAAGCTCAGTCAAAACCACACTGGGCGCACGCCTCTCTTCGACACCCGCCATGACAGGGTGAGGACCGGTGGCCGGCCAAGCATCCTCAGTGGGGCTCAGGTACACCCCCAGATAGAGGAGGTGCGTGGTGCTCCATACATACAATGTCATCTCCTCCGGCAGGGAGTCTACCTGCCACTGACCCACTAAAAGTCCAGAGCACATACTCCAGTTAATCCTAGCAGATGATGCAGCCGAGAAAACCTTCTGACAGTCACGCATCCTCCGCAGGTCACCAGGGTCAGTGAACGTAAGGAGTACATCATCGGCATACGCCGATAGAACCACCTCCACCCCCGGGTCAGGTAGGGCCAGGCCTCTCAACCTCCTCCAAAGAAGACACAGCAATGGCTCTACACATACCAAGTACAACTGCCCAGACATGGGGCACCCCTGACGGACCCCCCTCCCAAAACGAATGGGATCCAACAACACACCATTAAACTTCACAAGACACTCCACAGCAGCGTACAAAAGCCGGACCCGGGCCACGAAATGCGGTCCAAATCCGAACATTTGCAGTGTCCCGAAGAGGTCTTCATGCTCTACCCTGTCAAAAGCCTTCTCCTGATCGAGAGACAGAAAAGCAGCTGACTCACCAGTACCCTTGGCTAGGTGAATCAGGTCCCTAAGCAGGTGGATGTTATCCTGAATGGACCGGCCAGGCACTGTATAGGGCTGGTCAGGATGGATTAGTTGGGACAGCACGGAGCCCAGGTGATTTGCCATCGCCCGTGCAAAAACGTTGCACTCTGTACATAGGAGGGAGACCGGGCGCCAGTTCTTCAACAGGCGGAGTTCGCCCTTCTTGGGCAGCAAGACAACTGCCCTACGCGATGAGAGAGGCATCTCCCCGGTCACCAGGCTCTCCCCCAGAACCAACATGTAGTCACCCCCCAGGATATCCCAGAAAGCTCCAACAAACTCCACCGTCAACCCATCCAGCCCGGGGGACTTACCCCTCCTGAGCTGATGCAAGGCACGAGTCAACTCCTCCAAAGATAAGGGGCCATCAAGAAGATCAGCCACCTCCCTATCTACAGTCGGTAGACCCTCCCACAGATCTTGCTGAGCCTCCACGCTGAATCCATCCGCAGAGAACAGGGAACCATAAAAGGACCTAACCAAGGCATTGATCCTCTCTGGATCAGTGACAGAGGAGCCATCACCTGCAAGCAAGTCCACGAGCTGTTTTCGAGCTCCCTGCCCCTTCTCCAGAGAGAAAAAGAAAGGCGAAGCTCGGTCCAGATCGTGCAGCATCTGGACCCGAGACCTCACGTATGCGCCTCGGGACCGCTCAAGCAGCAGACTCCTCAAAACCTCCTTCTTCCTCTGAAACTCTCCCCATTCACTGGAGTCTTCACCAAACTGACCCAGGCGGGACTCAGCGTCCAGTATCTCCCTCTCAAGCTTCTCGACCGCTGAATCCCGCCTTCCAGTCGACCCCCACGTATATTCCTTGCAAAAGAGACGGATGTGAGCTTCACCCACATCCCACCACTGCCTAAGGGAAGAGAAGCACCTCTGCCTCTCTCTCCACTTCACCCAAAACCGAGTAAATGACTCCCGGAAACACCGATCCTCCCGCAGCCTGTTGTTGAAGTGCCAGTACGCGGACCCAGCCCGAGCGCGCGCTGGATTAAAATCCACACGCACCAGACAGTGGTCCGAGCACAACACCAACCGCATTGAGGCTGCCGAGACTCGGGAGACATATGCACTGGAGATGTATATGCGATCGATTCGGGAACCACCCCCCTCAGACCTCCGCGAAAAAGCGTTGGAATCAGGGTGGAGGTTCCGCCACGCATCAACCAACTCAAAGGAATCAATCAACACTCTCAACTTATTCGCTGCAGCATGGGCACACTGAGTACCTGAACGATCTCACGCCTGAAGTGTGCAATTGAAAATCCCCCCAAGGAACACACTATGAATAATGCTCAACAGAGCAGTCGCCTCCTGAAGTAGGCAGGCCTGCATCATGCCAGAGCTAGGGGCATACACATTAATGAAATGCACTGGCATGCCATCCAGGCTCACGGCCAGATAGAGCAAACAACCTGGCACAAGTTCCTGCACCTTCAGGATCTCCGGCCGCAACGTCGGGGCCAACAGGATAGCCACCCAACTCGAATTTGTGCTGAGGTGGCTCATGTAGCCACCCCCTTCCCACTCCAGTCGCCAGGTGAGTTAATCACCGACAACAGTATGCATCTCTTGCAGAAATCTCACTGCATATTTCCCCTCTCAGACTGATAGGTGATGAAATCTACGAAAGTCCTCCCTACCACCATTTAGGTTTAGACTGGCAACTGTGAATGTGCGAACACACTACAATTTTATCCTCTCACACTCCTCATGGGAGTGGGGCCCTCTCTCTTAGGAACTTCCTAAGACTATCGACCTGTGGCACTAACACCAGTGGTGAAGAAGTGCTTCGAGAGGTTGATCATGGCGCAAATCAACTCCTACCTCGACAAAAACCTGGATCCACTGCAGTTCGCTTACCGCCACAACAGATCAACGGTGGATGTGATCTCGCGGGCCCTCCACTCCGCTCTGGACCACTTGGACAACAAAAACTCATATGTCAGGCTGTTATTCATCGATTACAGTACAGCATTTAATACAATCATCCCCTCCAAGCTGGTTACCAAACTCGCAGAACTGGGTCTCTGCGCATCCCTCTGCAATTGGATTCTCGACTTCCTCATTCACAGACCACATTCTGTATTGGTGGAAATGTGTCAGACTCGATAACAATCAGCACGGGAGCACCTCAAGGCTGCGTGCTCAGCCCCCTGCTATACTCACTCTATACTCATGACTGTGTAGCCGGTCATAGCGCGAACTCCATCATCAAGTTCGCTGACGACACCACTGTTGTGGGACGTATCACTGATGGGGATGAGTCGGAGTATAGAAGAGAGATCGAGCAACTGTCCATATGGTGCCAGCACAATAACCTGGTCCTCAACACCAGCAAAACCAAGGAACTGATTGTGGACTTTGGAAGGAGTAGGATGGGGACCCACAGTCCTGTTTATTCCTGGGCATGCACATCTCTGAAGATCTTTCCTGGTCCGAGAACACTGATGCAATTATTAAGAAAGCTCATCAGCGCCTCTACTACCTGAAAAGATTACGGAGAGTCGGTCTGTCAAGGAGGACTCTAACCCCTACAGGTGCACAGTAGAGAGCTTGCTGACCGGTTGCATCGTGGCTTGGTTCGGCAACTTGAGCGCCCTGGAGAGGAAAAGACTACAAAAAGTAGTAAACACTGCTCAGTCCATCATCGGCTCTGACCTTCCTTCCATCGAGAGGATTTATCACAGTCGCTGCCTCAAAAAGGCTGGCAGCATCATCAAGGACCCACACCACCCTGGCCACACACTCATCTCCCCGCTACCTTCAGGAAGAAGGTACAGGAGCCTGAAGACTGCAATGACCAGGTTCAGGAATAGCTACTTCCCCACAGCCATCAGGCTATTAAACCTGGCTCGGACAAAACTCTGAACATTAATAACCCATAATCTGTTATTTGCACTTTATCAGTTTATTTATTCATGTGTGTATAAATTTATATAATGGTATATGCACACACTGATCTGTTTTGTAGTCAATGCCTTCTATGTTCTGTTGTGCTGAAGCAAAGCAGGTGTTTAATTGTCCTGTCAGGGACACATGACTTGAACTCACTTGAACTTGAACTTGAACTTCAAAATGTCCCCAAACTGACGCTTCTCAGACTCGGGAAGACCACTGTCTTTGCTGCCAACCATAATATCAACTGTCTTAATAAATCCCTGCAGACCTGTCCAACGCCTCCCCGCCGCTCCAAATTTAGTTTTAGAAAACCTGTTTATTTTCAGAAAGTCCCGAATCTTGCAGACCCCTCGAGACACAGCTCTGGAATCCGGGCGCTCCACCAAGCCACTCACGCCTGGGGCACCATCCTCCCCGGCACTGCACTCAAGGTCATTGTCAGAGTTTGAAGGACGACAGCTAGCTGCCAGCCTACCCACCCCACTGCACAAGCTGCCTTCATCACTGTCTCCCTCCTCTGGCATGACGCCACCCCCAGGATCAATGTCGAGGGAGGGTCCCAATACCCCTGTCAGCAACAAACTGTTTGGTGAAAGGCCAGGCTCCTGCACTCTCCCACCACCCCCTGCGTCTTGGCCTGGGGAAGAACAAACAAGAGGCACCCCCAGGGCCCGCGGTATGCAGGCACCCCCCTGAATCCAAATGAGGGTAATGACCCAAACAGCCCCGACCCTCACAGTACCCAGAGTACCTGCTCCACTGGCAACACCCAGAGAGTCTCCACCCTCCACCACCAGGGGAGTAACCTCATTAAGGCCCACTGAAAGAGCCGGTGTTTCTGGAGCCTCCCCTACTACCTCAGCCGGTGAGGCAGCACACCTCACAGCACCTCTTGTGACTCTAATGAGGAGCACAGGCTGGAAAACTACCTCTACTCCCAAGACTCCTCCTTCGGGTTGTCTCTGCTCATCCCCCATCCCAGGGGACACATTTCCAGGGGAGCCAACCCCAATAACTGGTGTGATAACACCGTCGGAAGGCCTCTGAAACGATGGGACCTCCACCGACTCAGTGGACACACTCCCAGGGGAGCTAAGTCCAACAACTGGTGAGATAACACTCTCGGAATGCCCCTGAGAGGGGACAACCAGCGGCCCAGAGAACACAATTCCAGGGGAGTCAACCCCTGTATCTGGTTTGGTAACACCCGCAGAAGGTCCCTGAAACAATGGCCCAATCTCCGGCCCAGAGGGCAACAGTTCGTGGCCACCATCCTCATCAGGGGGTGGAAGGTCTTAAAGTAGGCTGCCCCCTTACTTTGGGCCCATGACCTTGCTCTCAGACATGATCACAATGAATGGCGGTGCTGGCTCGAAGGGCTTAATGGCCTCCTCCTGCACCTATTTTCTAGCTTTCTATGTTTCGACGTTTCTCCCTCTCCAGGCCCACGCCTTTGTTTAGTCCCGCTGGTATGCGGCGGTACGGTGACCTCCATAAAGGAAGGGTCCTCTGCCTCCATACTACCCGCCACCTCTTTTCCGCCCCCACGTTCTACCACACCTACCCCATTCTGAACCACCTCAGGTCCTTGCTGAGTCACACCAGGTGCGTCTTCGACCTCACTGGGGCCAACAGGCACCCATCGGGTGGGCTCAGGTCTGTCAATCACTTGCGATTCACTCGCTTGGAGGTGCTAAGTCTTCTTCTTGGACTTCTTCTTCCTCTGGACCACCCATTCCCCCTCCCCCCTTTCACCCTTCCCCTGCGCCTGGCCGTCAACCACCGCCACAGGTTCAGGACATAGGGGGCACGGGGGCGAGGGGGCAGCACAGCCCTGGGTCGCCAAGGCGAAGATGGCAGCCCTAGATGGGTTAGCGGTACCACCACGGGTCACAGAGGCATGACTGTCCTCCCTCGATGGGCCAGCAATGCATACCTGGGCTGCTGCGTTAGGATTTCTAGCATCGGCCCGGCAATTGGGACAATCCCTGCGGAAATGTCCAAACTCTCTGCACGCATGACACCGTGCCTCTCCCCAACTCCAACGCACGCAGTAGGGGTCACCCTCATGCTCCACAACGAAGCCTCCCTCAGTGCCCATCCGCACTTCCACCTTCATGAAAACCCCCCTCTTGAAACTCAAGATCCATTTTTCACACGGGTCACTCCAGGGGTGCGTAAGCCTAATAAGCCTAGGCCGCACCTCCCCAATATTTGCCAAGTGTGGAAGAGGTTTTGCATCCTGGAGAAACATGGGACAATCCCGCAGGAGAACCAGTCTCACGGTGGACACCCACGTTTCCACCAGTATAAAGACCCCCCCCCCCACCCACTGTGATCCCCTTCTCCACACCTAAGGCCACATCCTCCTGGGACTTTAGTATCATCCCACACTTCCCTCGTGCAAGCTCGGAAGAGGCAATAACATCCTTCTTGAGAAGGTCAGGCATGCCCTTCGTTATTACATCCCTGCTCCACGGGAACCCGGTTTGGACCGAGATCCCGCATTTTCTGCCACCCAAGTCAACATAAGGCTCATCCCCGATTGGCCCCGAAGCTGCAGCCGAAACTGCAGCTGCGTAAATCCGCCCCCGAGACCGAGCCCCCGCCATCATGACAGTGGCACAAACCAACACCAGGGACACCAGCAACGCAGCTCAAATGCGACCTCAGAGACAGACGCAGTGCAAAAAAGCAACAGAAGCAGTTCTCTCCAGCCAAGTAAGGAAAGTCCCCACGCTCAACTCCGTAGCCCAGAGCAGCTTTTGGGAGGCTCTTCAAACCCTTTCCCAGTTTCCGGAAACTGCCGGAAGAGAAAAGTTTCTTCTTCTCATTCAGCCCAGGCAGCCTGTTCTGTGCAAAACGGTATGGGGGCAGAGATCCAGTGTTAGAAACGGCAAACACACCACACACTTTCCTACTTCCGATCTCCAGGCGCTCTTGCCAATCCACCAGCCACAGCCACTCCCACGGCACTCCAGAAGAACGCTGGAATTCCTCACTAAATGGTGAAATCCTTTAACGAAGGAAAGTTCCAGCAGTCCAATGTTAAGTCAAACTTTGAAATCTCACTGCCTCTGTCCCTCTTCCATCGACAAAAACCTTGAAAAGGTTGCTTCAAAACTTCTCAGCCGCCGGAGCAGAGAGACACAATCTCTCTCTCTCTCACCCTCTCTCTCTCCCTCTCTCTCTCCCTCTCCCCTTCCCCCTCCCCCTCCCTCTCCCCTCCCCCTCCCTCTCCCCCTCCCTCTCCCTCTCATCAAGTAACAACATATCAAGTAATCATTATAGTACAATACTGCAGTCATTATTTACAATGCTCTCAACCTCACGCGGTGACCAGTGCTCACGGAAGGCCCCCAGAGTCCCCGCGGACACCACGTGTTACTTCTTCAGGGACACGCGAGCACGGATGTAGGCCCGGAAGAGGGGCAGGCAGCCGACTCTAGCCTGACCATCGAACGCCCGCTGCCTGGACCCGCGAATGGCCATCTTGGCCAGGCCCAGGAGCAAAACCGACAGGGAAGTCCCACCCACCCACTCGACTCTCCCCACTTCCTGCCTTGTGTCCAAACACCAGGATCGTAGGACTAAAATGTAACCAAAACATGAGGAGCAACCCCTTCAGGTATTGGTACAGGGCAGCAACCTCTCACACTCCATATACGCTTGGTACACCGTCTCTTCCTCGCCGCCGAACGTACAGGCGTCCGGCAAGCCCGTGAACCCTCCCTTTCACCCTCTCTCTCCTCTCTCCTCTCTCTCCTCTTTTCTGTCTCTCCTCTCCCTCTCTCTTGCTCTCTCTCTCCCCCTCCTCCCACTCTCTCTCTCCCGCCCTCTCTCTAAAACTCTCTCTCTACTTTTATAAACTGTTTGTTTTCCGTCAGTCAAATGTGCCTTTGATTCCAATCAATAAAACACAGTGGAAGTATGTTTGCCATTCTGAGTGACTGAGTGTTTTGCGAATGATCCACAAAATCAACTTATGGACACCTGTCAAAATGGCACCCATTTATTACCCGGGAACAGCCTCAAAAACAAAAGGAAAGGTTTGCCGTGTGTGTGTACAGAGAGGAATGGCAACATCCTGAAGTAAGTAATCTGCTGGAGAAAATCAGTCGGGCAGGGATAGTTTGAGGGGGGAAATAATGGACAGTTGATATTTCAGATCAAGACACTTTATTTGGCCAAGGGAAAGATTCTCAAACCGAAACATTACTGCTCCAAATGCCGAGTTATAGACCATAGACAATAGGTGCAGGAGTAGGCCATTCAGCCCTTTGAGCCAGCACCACCATTCAATGTGATCATGGCTGATCATCCCCAATCAGTACCCCGTCCCTGCCTTCTCCCCATATCCCTTGACTCCTTATCTTTAAGAGCCCTATCGAGTTCTCCCTTGAAAGTATCCAGAGAACTGGCCTCCACCGCCCTCTGAGGCGGAGAATTCCACGGACTTACCACTCTCGGTGAGAAAAAGTGTTTCATCGTCTCCTTTCTAAATGGCTTACTCCTTATTCTTAAACTGTGGCCCCTGGTTCTGGACTCCCCCAACATCGGGAACATGTTTCCTGCCTCTAGCGTGTCCAAACCCTTAACAATCTTATATGTTTCAATAAGATTCCCTCTCATCCTTCTAAACTCTGGAGTGCACAAGCCCAGCTGCTCCATTCTCTCAGCATATGACAGGCCCGCCATCCCGGGAATTAACCCTGTAAACCTACGCTGCACTCCCTCAATAGCAAGAATGTCCTTCCTCAAATTAGGGGACCAAAACTGCGCACAATACTCCAGGTGTGGTCTCACTAGAGCCCTGTACAACTGCAGAAGGACCTATTTGCGCCTATACTCGACTCCTCGTGTTATAAAGGCCAACATGCCATTCGCTTTCTTCATTGCCTGCTCTACCAGCATGCTTATTTTCATAGACTGATGAACAAGGACCCCCAGATCCCATTGTATTTCCCCTTTTACCAACTTGATGCCATTTAGATAATAATTGTTATTATTACCTCTGTTAAACAATCAATAAGAGACAGAAGTGAAAGGATGTAATGCGGAGGCTTTATGAGGCACCTGGTCAAACCACATTTTGAGTGTTGCGGGCAGTTTCGGGCCACGTATCTGAGGAAGGATGTGTTGGCTCTGGAGAGGGGTCAGAGGAGGTTTACGAGAATGATCCCAGGAATGAGTGGGTTTTACGGCACTGGGCCTGTACTCGCTGGAGTTTAGAAGGAGGACCTCATCGAAGCTTACTGTATAGTGAACGGCCTGGATAGAGGATGTTTCCATTAGTGTGAGAGTCTACGACCAGAGACCGTAGCCTCAGAATGAAAGGACGTACCTTTGGAAAGGAAATGAAATATAATTATGTCAGAGTGGGGTGAATCCGTGGAATTCCCTGCCACAGAGGGCAGTGGAGGCCAAATCACTGGATGGATTTAAGAGAGAGTTGGATAGAGCTCTAGGGGCTAGTGGAGTCAAGGGATATGGGGAGAAGGCAGGCACGGGTTATTGATAGCGGACGATCAGCCATGATCATATTGAATGGCGGTGCTGGCTCGAGTGGCCAAATGGCCTCCTCCTGCACCTATTTTCTATGTTTCTATGTTTCTATGTAATGGGGTTAAGAGGGAAAGATAGATCAGCCCTGATTGAATGGCAGAGTAGATGATAGCGAATGGCTTAATTCTGCTCCTAGAACGTTTGAAATGATCAACTTATGAAGTGAAACGTTAGAGCTACTTTCTACCTATAAACAGACTGATTAACTAAAAAAAATGTAATTTTACATAAGAGATAGTAATTGTGGGATGATCTCATAAATATTAAGAGCTGAATGAGTTTAGATCTCTGTGGGGTAAGTCCTGGTGTCACAACCAGCTCCAGAATTGTCTCTCAAAAATTGTTTGGCTCTTTTGCTACTGAGCTGTCGACCAATTATGTTGACCAATGTTAGTATCTTCACAGATGTGGACAGTTTTAAATGCTTTGTGTGTTTCCATTCCTAGAATATTACACCCATGGAATAGGTTGGACACCCACTACTCATGGGGGAGTTTGCTGTTAATGCAATTATCCACTCCAGCTGTTGGCCTGCACATCGCTGGTTACAGTAATTAAGGCCTTGCTAATGGGGATTGAGAACCGTGAGTGGGCAGTAATCCTTGCTCTTAGGCAGGCTTTAGTCCATGGCTGGGTGTTGAAGCTTCTGTTCCCTGACAGAAGACAAGAGTCACTTCACAACTCCTTGTTAAAGCCCTGTCCCACTGTACAAGAGTTCTCCCGAGTTTGCCCTGATTCGAACTCGGAGATTTAAGGTAATGGCCGCTCGTCGGTACTCGGGGCTCCCATGGACATTTTTCAACATGTTGAAAAATCTTCACGAGTCTTCCCGAGCTTACTGCATTTCCCGAGTACCTGCCGTTAGCGTTACGAGCCGCTAAGAGACGACCCCGAGCTCCGACGTACCCGCTACGTACATTCTACGTGCTTACCACGAGTCTGATTTTTTTAAAACTCAGGAGAGCTCTTGAATGAACTCGTACAGTGGGACAGGGCTTTTATACACAAAAAGCTGGAGTAACTCAGCGGGTCAGACAACATCCCTGGAGAAAAGGATTAGGTGATGGGGAGAACGTACAATCTCTGTACAGGCAGCACCCGTAATCGGGATCGAACCTGGGTCTCTGGCGCTGCAAACTCAACTCTGCTTCTTATCATAGCTTTGACTTTTGTCTGGTGCCTGAATTTTCTCCACATGGAAATCCAGCTCAACTCTCATTTATTTTTCTCCAGATCTCTGAAGAAGGGTTTCGATCTGAAACACCACCTATGCAGCTTCTCCAGAGATGCTGTCTGTTCCTCTGAGTTACTCCTGCTTTTTGTGGCTATCTTTGGTTTACACCAGTATCTGCAGTTGCTTCCTTCACAATCCCTTGTGTTTGACTCATTGCCCAGAAACGACCTGCAACTCACCTTCAATGCTGTGAAAATTGGCGTCTCCTGCATCAGACGGCTGATGAAGGAAATTTCTCAACCTCGGTGATGACTGCATCTGACTGAATGAGGCTCACTGGAGATAAAAGATGATCACTCATGTGGGCAGAGGAGGAACTGCAGATGCTAGTTTAAACCGAAGATAGGCACAAAATGCTGGAGTAACTCAGCGGGACGGGCAGCATCTCTGGAGAGAAGGAATGGGTGACGTTTCACGTCGAGACCCTTCTGCAGAATGAAAGTCATGGGAAAGAAAAACAAGAGATATATACGATTATGTAGAGGGATCCAGAACAAACGAATGGAAGATATGCAAAAAAATAACAATGATAAAGAAAACAGGTAATTGTTAGCTGTTGCTAGGTGAGAACTAAAAGCTGGTATGACTTGGGTGGGGGTGGGATATAGAGAGAAGGAATGCAGGGGCTACTTGAAGTTAGATATGTCTTGCCTACGTTCTGGTGCTAACCAACCCCTATCATGTCAGTGTTTGTTCCTGTTTCAGCTTTCAATTTCTTAGTCATAAAGTCACACAGCATGAAAACGGGCCACAACAGCCAACATGTCCCACCTGCCTGCATTTGGCCCATACCCCTCTAAACCCTGTAACATTGATCTTGATCTTGATCCAGTTCTACAAAGCTTTTCTGATAGAAAACATAGACAATAGGTGCAGGAGGAGGCCATTCGGCCCTTCGCGCCAGCACCGCATGGTTGCACCGCTAGGTTTCTAGCCAAAACATTGACAATTCCTTTCCTTCAACAGTCACAGCTGGAGTATTGTGTACAGGTATGGTCTCCTTATCTAAAATAATGATATCATTGCCATGGAGGATGTGCAGAACCAAAATTCAGGACTATTAGAAAGAAACATAGAAAATAAGTGCAGGACTAGGCCATTCCGCCCTTTGAACCAACAAGCTCGAAGGGCTGAATTTTCGGTGGTGGCCAGTGCCACCTTTTTTGCTGTCATGTGCTGGGGCAGCAGGGTGAAGGCTGCGGACGCCAATAGGATTAACAAACTCATCAGAAAGTGCTGGCTCCATCCTGGGGGTGGCGTTGGATTCATGGGAGGTGGTCTTGGAGGGGAGGGTGCTCCTCAAACTGTGGAGCATCCTGGACAATACAGCTCACCCCCTCCATGACACACTGGTCAACCTGAGGAGCGCCTTCAGCAACAGACTGGTTCCACCAAGGTGCAGGACAGAACGCCACAGGAGATCATTCTTCCCTGTAGCTATCAAACTGTACATCTCCTCCCCCTTCTGTTGTGGGGAAGACTGAGACTGGCTCCCCTCCCTGCCCCCCTCCCTGCCCCCCTCCCCCCTCACCAATCTTTGCACATCCCAAATCCTTTCTACTTGTCACTTTAATTTCATGTTTCATGTATTTTGTGTTTTGTGACAGATAAATTGATTTCCAGATTCTTGCTATTGAGGGAGTGCAGCGTAGGTTTACAAGGTTAATTCCCGGGATGGCGGGACTGTCATATGCTGAGAGAATGAAGCAGCTGGGCTTGTACACTCTGGAGTTTAGAAGGATGAGAGGGCATCCCATTGAAACATATAAGATTGTTAAGGGTTTGGACACGCTGGAGGCAGGAAACATGTGCCCGATGTTGGGGGAGTCCAGAACAGGGGCCACAGTTTAAGAATAAGTGGTAAGCCATTTAGAACAGAGACGAGGAAACACTTTTTCTCACAGAGAGTTGTGAGTCTGTGGAATTCTCTGCCTCTGAGGGTGGTTCTCTGGATGCTTTCAAGAGAGAGCTGGATAGGGCTCTCAAAGATAGCGGAGTGAGGGGATATGGGGAAAAGGCAGGAACGGGGTACTGATTGGGGATGATCAGCCATGATCACATTGAATGGCGGTGCTGGCTTGAAGGGCCGAGTGGCCTACTCCTGCACCTATGGTTTATTGTCTATTGTCAGATCAATTACCCCCCTAGAATGAATAAAGTTCTATTGTATTGTATCGTATCGTATAGTATAATGGGCCTGTCCCACTTGGGCGACTTTTTAGGCGACTACAGGAGACTATGCGGTTGCGGTTGCCACAAGGTTGGCACATGTTTGTTGGGGAGTCGCCTTCATGTCCGTGAGTAGTTTCCACATGGCGGGAACCAGCCGTGGCCTCACTATGGTCGCCACTACCGCATACGACCAGAATGAAGCTGCCATGGAGGGGAGCGAGAATTCTCATGCCTTAGGTGCAGTGGTAGTGGTTCGCCAGGAGGTCATACGTTGTCGAAGGTTCTCGTAGGTTGTCGCCGGTGAATTTCAATGGTTCATTGGGTCTCCCCCCCTCTTTTAAAGGACTGAAGTGACCCTTCCCGTACACTGTGCTTTCACTGTCTTTATTACAGCGCCAACCTTCCTGTTCATTGCGGTGTGTGCCTGTAACACAATGGCTTTGCACCGTGTGAATTTCACTCAGACAGCGCTCCCCCTGCTTGCCCTGTACCCCCACCTGCATAACTGGCTGGTGAAGGAAGTGATGTGTGTGTATGTGTGTGTGTGGGTTCCACTCGCTCTTCCAGACGCTTGACAGACACCGGCAGCCGTCTGAACAATCACCTTGTGGACAGGCCCACAAGGCTCCATTTAAGCACTTGCATATTGCCCACAAATGATTGTAGAATGATTGCAACCTGTTTGCAGCTCTAATGTTGACAGTGCGCTCTCTCCCTCACAGCTGGTGCACACGGTCAGTGTGGTGGATAAGGACGACCCACAGGGCGGTCATCACTTCTACTTCACATTGGCTCCAGAGGCAGCTGACAGTCGCCACTTCACCCTCTGGGATATGAAAGGTACTCCTCAGTTATAACCTCCCGGAGTTGCCGAGTCCTAGATCCTAGAGTTTGAAGATGAGCTTGGTCGGAATTACGCAGTTCAAGGCAGAGCGGTAGCCAATAAACAGGAGACTGATCTAGGTGTCCTTATTAGACAGATATTTAATGAATGAGTTGACAAGGGTCAGGGAGATGGCTATAGACCATGGATCAGTTGCAGAACTTGGTGGATTGCTGTGGATCAAGGTTGCCCGGGAGTCTGAAGTTGATGTGCATCACGAGCGGCCTCTCAAAGCACCTCAAGTGATGAAAAAGTGACCCCATATGATGATGTGTAAAGATTGTAACGTGTCTCTGTAGCAGAATGAACAACTTGTCCAAAACATGTCTCGTATTCACAACAAAGAACGATATTGACCTTAAATTCCCACAGCAATGGAAACAAAGTGGTTTAATTTAACATTCCTGCCACGGGAAGGTGATCCCAACTTGTTAAACCTTCAAAGATAGAAACAAAATACTGGAGTAACTCAGTGGGACAGGCAGCGTCTCTGCAGAGAAGGAACGGATGGCATTTCGGGTTGAGACCCTTCCTCAGACGGAGAGCCAGGGGAGTGGGCGGTACGTAGATAAGGAAGTGTATAAATCAGGAAGTGTAAGGCATGAAAACGGGTCAAAGGAAATGCAGATCAAGGAAAATGTCGAATAGATCGTTGTTAGTGTGGAGAAGGTAACAACAAAGTAGAGATGAAACGTAGTCGGAGACTAAGACCGGTCGGAGAACTAGGAAGAGGGAGGGGATGGAGAGAGAGGGAAAGCAAGGGTTAATTGAAGTTCAACCTCCATCTATATATGTGTAGAGAAAGGATTAGCCAGTATTTTGGGAATAGTCTCATTTGTCCTTATTCAGAGTTCAATCGGTGTTGTTATCTGATTACACATTAATCTTATCCTATCATCACCGAAGGGAAATCAGTTTGTGCCAGCGCAAACCCCTGCTTCCTTTTACCTTCACATTACATTGATTACATTGTTCTCCCCTGCCACTGGACTATGTACTGGCAACGGAGGAGGTGCAATGGGATTGATCTGTGGGTTTGTCTTGTAACTTCAGGTTTATTATTGTCATGTGTACCGAGGTAAATAGAACAAGGAAGATAAAACAGTGCGGCACAGGAACAGGCCCTTCCGCCCACAATGATGCCACGTTAAATTGATCCCATCTGCGTGCATATGGTCCATGTCTTTCCAGTCCCTGCACTTCCATGTACCCATCCATCTTAAACACCACATCGTATCTGCCTCCACCCGTGTGCAGACGGGTCATCGAAGGACGAGAAGCCAAAGCCAAGAAGTGGAAGCCAGTATACCGAATGGACACCAGGCCGAAAGGATACGAACCCGAATGGACACCACCCCGGAAAGACAAGATACGGAACGGACGCGACGTCGAAAAGTCGCCGAACGGACATGACGTTTCCGGGGATGGGATTTGTCCTAGACCTTGTCAGCGATTGGTCCAGACTCCCGCGTCCATCACATCACTGGCCGGGGGGAGACAGGAGGGTGGATGGGGGGGGAGCTTGAGCTTGCATTTGTAAATGGTGGCAGTGATTCCAAGCTGCTGCGATGTGTCGGGCCCCACCACTCTCAGTGTAAGAACCCTGCCACGCACATCTCCATTAAGCTTTACCCCTCATGTCTTATAGAGCTGCTGGAACTGCAGCCTCGCGGCACCAGCAACCTGGGTTCAACCCTGACCTCAGGTGTTGTCTGTGTGGAGTTTGCACGTTCTCCCTGTGACCATAACTGGGTGCTCTAGCTTCCTCCCATCTCCCAAAGACATGTGGGTTTGTAGGTCAATTGGCCTCCGTAAATTGCCCCTCGTGGGATAACACAGAACTAATGTAAATGGGTGATCAGCAGTCAGCGTTGACTCCGTGTGCCATTGTGCATGATTCCACTCAATAAAGTCAGATAATACAAAACCTAAATGCAATCAGGCCAAACTCAAGTACAATAAGTGAAGCAGAGTGCAAAATATACTTCTCAGCATTGTAACACACCATTTCCAGAGACCAATGTCCGCAATGAGGTGGTACAATAGGTGGATACAGAGTATATAGATCTCAGCATTACAGCACAAGGTTCCAGAGGTCAATATACACAATGAGGCGGAGGGAAAATGGACTGTACCCTAGCTTATGGAAAAAAACTGATTTATGTCCGGCTGTGGCAGCTTTGACAGTCCGGAGTCGCCTTCCAGAGGGAAGTGATTCAAAGCGTTTGTGGCCAGGGTGAGAGGGGTCAGAGATGATATTACCCGCTCGTGTCCTGGCAAAGAAATCTTGCCAAGTTACTAAATTCTCCATCTCCTTCGTGTACTTTGTCTCAGCATTGTTAGTGATCCACCTCATGAGATTTGTCTCTTATGAGGAGAAATTAATCAGACTGGGCCCAAAATGTTCATTAGTTTAGTTTAGTCAAGGATTGCTGGTCAGCACGGACCTAGTGGGGCTGAAGGGCCTGTTTCCTAAACCTGGGAGGAGAGATGTACATACTCTCCCACCAGCAGAGTGAGCATTGTGTACATTCTTGTAAAGGTGAGCACGGATCGCTACCAACAACCCAGCTAAAAGGGAAGGCGTGGGCTTAAAAACATCCTGCAACTTATACAATATTTAATGGCTAAGCAGATTCAACCCCATAATGTGCGGAGTAACTGAGCGGGACAGGCAGCACCTCTGGATGGAAGGAATGGGTAATGTTTTGGGTGGAGACCCGTCTTCAGGCTCAGTCTGACTGAAGAAGGGTCTCGATCTGAAACGTCCCCCAATCCTTCCATCCAGAGATGCTGCCTGTCCCGCCGAGTTACTCCAGCATTTTGTATCTATGTTCAGTGTGAACCAGCATCTGCAGTTCCTTCCTACACATAATGTGGGGGCTGAGCTGCTGAGCATGAATATTCAGTGGCCACAGTCGAGGTTCTGTATAGTCGCTGTACTCTGCACATTATTGAGTGGAAAGAAAACAGATCTGTTATCTCAACCTTATTGTTTGTTGCCCTCTTCAAACCCTGCGTGTATTTTTATCAATGTGCGCTTGGATGAATATCCCAGGGGGTTTGATATTATGTGTAGTTAGAAACAAGAATTTATTTCTTCTCTGTAAAATAGAATTTTTGTATTCTTTGGAAAGCACGTTCTGCACAGGTTCTAATCAAATTGAATAATACTATACATAAATACAACCAAGCCGATAAGTATAATATGTAAAGCAACGAGAAAGATGCAGATTGGAGAATATAGTTCACATCAGCGTCGAGCACCAGTTCGAGAGACCACAAAGTCTGAAGAAGGGTCTCGACTTGAAATGTCACCCATTCCGTCCATCCAGAGATCGTGGATGACCCACTGAGTTACTGCAGCATTTAGTGTCTATCTTTGGCGTAAACCAGCATCTGCAGTTCCTTCCTACACACCAGTTTGATATTTGATGAATTTTGTGATTTTAAAATGGAAGCAAATTATTTCTGTAGTGAGAGGTCCGGGTAAATTAGGAAGGGGCAAATTATTTCTGTAGTGAGAGGTCCGGGTAAACGGTGTGATCTAAAATCAGGTTGACTGGTTAGAGAACGAAAATCTGGACTTCCCTTTGCATTCATGGTGGGCAAAACTGGGGCGCCATTGAAGATTTTACAAAGAAATTGGGAGATTTTGCTTTGGCAAGGAGAGGAGAGGTGAGTCATTTTGTTGCACAATCATGCTTGAAAATGGAGTATCGTGAAGGGCTGAGTATGCAGCCTTGGGGGCCACAGTTTTTGAGAATTATCAAGGAGAAGATGTTAGTCTTAGCACTCAGCACACTCTGTAAAAAACTAAAATTACCTCAAACTATTCTAATCACTTTGACATTTCCACACAGGGAAAAAGACACTGACTATCTAACGTATATCTGTGCCTCTCCTAATTATACATCTATATACTTAAAAGTCTGATTTTGGATGTGTATTTATTTGTGTGTGTGTTTGTATAATCATTCTTATCGAAAAAAACGACACGCTAACGGTAGTATTTGTACATATTCCGGTAGATATTTTTCCCGTAGAGTCCGAAACCGCCTTATTTGAAAATGTCATGCTTTATTTCTTAAGTCAAAAATCTGACAAAACTTTGAAATAAAAACGACTGTCTTTCGCTGATGACGTCACAATGGGTCTGCGTGCCCTTCTTCCTCGCGCTGAATGTGACGTCACCCCCAACCCTCCCTCCTCCCCCCCATCATTCAAGACTATGCCCGCCCTCCACTCCAAAAGACGCAGAAAGAACGAGCAACTCGGGCCTGCCCCGCTCGCCGGCCGCCCGCTTGCCGAGTCCACGTCCCCCCCCTCATTGCCCTCATTGAGGGGACAGGACCAAACTGTCGGGTCCTCGGGTCAGGTCAGGTCCTCGGGTCAGGTCCTCTCTCTCTGCCCTCCCTCTCTCCGCCCTCCCTCTTTTTGCCCTCCTTCTCTCTCTCTGCCCCCCTTCCTCTCTCTCTCTGCCCTCTCTCTCTCTCTCTCTCTCTCTCTGACCCCCTCCCTTTCCCTCTCTAGCCTAGCGTGCTGGGGCTATGTGTGAGTGGATAGGGTGGGGGATGGGGTAAAAGGAGCAAATGAATTATATTACTATAATATCAAGTGGGGTGGTTAGTGTGTGTGTGACGCTGCAGGCCGCCCACCCCCCCGCAAACTCACGTTGAGGGGACGGAACCCAACGGGTCCCACTTGGTCTAGTACTCTTATAAAATGTACTAATCTACTCATGCTCTGGAGAAAACAATCCAGGTTGGGGGAGTCCAGAACCAGGGGCCACAGTCTTAGAATAAAGGGGAGGTCATTTAAGACTGAGGTGAGAAAAAACTTTTTCACCTGGAGAGTTGTGAATTTATGGAATTCCCTGCCACAGAGGGCAGTGGAGGCCAAGTCACTGGGTGGATTTAAGAGAGAGTTAGATAGAGCTCTAGGGGCTAGTGGAGTCAAGGGATACGGGGAGAAGGCAGGCACAGATTATTGATTGGGGACGATCAGCCATGATCGCAATGAATGGCGGTGCTGGCTCGAAGGGCCGAATGCCCTCTTCCTGCACCCATGTTCTGTGTTTCTATGTTTCTATGTTTATCCAAACTCACGTTACCCATTCCTTCTATCAGGAGATGCTGCCTACGTTACTCCAGCTTTTTGTGTCTATTTCTCATTATAACTAATGTTCTCTGTTCAACGTAGCATTCTGATGAGCCTTTCTGCACCCTCTCCAAAGCTTCCACACCCTTCCTGTAGAGGAGTGTAGAGAACTGCACATAATACTCCAAATGGGGCCGAACCAAAGCGATATGCTTCTGCCACATGATATTCTGACTCAATGCCCCATCTGGTGTTATATGACTTAATCCTCACTCTATTTGTGCTATTGATTTAAATTTATTGTTGTTAGCATCTTAAATCTATTTTAAGAGGCATTTCAAAACGATAAAAAGTATTTGACGGAGGGGAGTGGAGTAGGGCCTCAGGGTATGCTACTCACGTGGCCACGCTGGATCACTTGAAAGCTTCCCGACTGGCCAGGCCACGGCTGAGGACTGGGAACGAGGCCAGAGGTATTTGGCGAGGCGCCGCAGTCTCGATGCCTCCCGGATCGCCGCGTAGAAGCCCGGGTCGGGCGAAGTGGCCGACGGAGCCCGTAGCTGGGCCCGAGTCAGCAGCATGGAGACGTGAAGTGGGACGTCGACAGCGGCGAGGCGTTGGCGGCGGCAGCGGCGAAGCCTCGCGACGATGGGGCCTCGCCGGTGGTGAAGCCACACTGGTCAATGAGAGAGTGGAGCACCACCGTTAACGGGGGGAGGAACAATGGAGGACCCGGCGTGGGACAGCCGCTGTGGGGGGAGGGCAACAAAAGGGGGAGCCGGGGTGCTTTGTAACTTTTCAGCGCCATAAGCAAGCAAAGAATCTCACTGTGCCTAGTCACAAGTGACAATAAATTACTCCTATTCCTAATTGTCCAGCTCTCTGTGTCCAGTAAGAACTCTCGTGTGCATTCAGTGGAAGACCACAGGCAGTGGGACCAGATTATACATCATTTCTGCTTTCTTGCTGAGGTGGAAAGTTAACTATTTGTTCAGGCTAGTTCAATGCAATGGCTGTTCCCATTCTAACTTAATAGTAGCACTGCTCGCATCTGAGGAAACGTTTCCTCATTCTTTCTCATTGCACTAACCCCAATGCCTGGAAACAGAATTTTCATTTTTGTTTTGAATTTCCAGAGGGACTTGAAAGTTCTCAGCTTCTGCATAGAAAATGGGAATTCAACAAACGCATTCTGCAAGGCAGTTGGAGTGGATAAATATAGTAACACATGCCTTTTCATGAAGTTCACAGTAGTCACAGGAGCTGAGCAGCAATACAATGAGAATTCCTTGGTGTATTTGAAGAACAAAACGTGTTAATATGTAAACATAATTGTAAAGTAGTTTACCTAGAATTTGGATTTAATTTGTTATTGGTGCATTGACTGTCAATGTGTACAGCATTAATATATTAATTTAGAGTTGCCGAAAGCTCTGAACTTAGTTGGACAAATAACTTCTAACAACTTACTGTGCACCAAGCTAAGAAGAACGTCATCACTTAATGGCAAACTCCATGGATACCCTTGCAGCAAAAAGTCCTTTGAGGCAGGGACTATCCCAACGTTTAAGAAACAGTTAGACAGGTTCATGGATAGGACAGGTTTGGAGGGATATGAGCCAAATGCAGGCAGGGGGGACTAGTGTAGCTGGGACATGTTGGCCAGTGTGGGCAAGTTTGGCCGAGGGGCCTGTTTCCACGTTGTATCATTCTATGACTCTCTGTGACAAAAACCAGATGAACAGAAAACTGCAAATGTAGCACTCCTGTTCAAGAGGGAGAGAGAAAACTGAAAGCTGCCCGTCCCTTAGTCTATCATCTACCATTGTGAAAATATGCAATCCGATATTAAGGTCATGACAGGACATTCAGAAACTCATAGTCCAGTCAACGAGTATTACTATGGTGTGATGAATGGGGAATTCATTAGATTTGTTTCAGGATATAACAGGAAGAAGACAGTGAACCAATAGATGATTAATAATAGGGCCTCAAATGTTTGGAACATTGGGACATTGAACACAGAACACAGAGCATAGAATGAGTATAGAACAGTAGAGCATAGGAACAAGCTCTTTGGTCCAAACTTGTGTCATAACTTCATAGAGTGATACAGCGTGGAAACAGGCCCTTTGGCCCAACTTGCCAACACTGACCAATATGTCCCAGCCACACCAGTCCCACCTGACTGCATTTGGTCCATATCCATCCAAATCTGTCCTATCCATGTACCTGTCTAACTGTTTCTTAAACATTGGGATAGTCCCTGCCTCAACTACCTCCTCTGGCAGCTTGTTCCATACACCTACCACCATTTGAGTGAAAAAGTTACCCCTCAGATTCCTATTAAATCTTTTCCCCTTCATCTTAAACCCATGTCCTCTTGTCCTCAATTCACCTACTCTGGGCAAGAGACTGTGCATCTACCCAATCTATTCCTCTTATGATTTTATACACCTCTATAAGATCACCACTCATCCTCCTGCGCTCCAAGTCCTAGTCCCTAGAGCTCAGACCCTCTAGCACTGGCAACATCCTCATAAAGGTAATTTAATCTCAGATTTATTTAATCCAATTTGGTAGAACATTAGGAACCCGAGAGGAGAGTCTGGAGGAAGAGAAAATAATGAGGAATTGGATTTCAGAGACACAAATAAAAAACGTACGTTCAAATGGGGTCAGGATACATAAAGATAATAAAAAATTAAATCTAAAGACACTGCATCGAAATGCACATTGCACCCCCAACGGGGTGGTTGATTTAATGACACAAACAGCTGGTAAATGGGTACATTATAATCACCATCTAATCACCATTATAGAAACATGGCTGCAGGGTGTCGACAGCTGGGAACTAAATATTCCAGTGTATTCAATGACGGACAGGCAGAAAGAGATCGGGGGTGGGATAGTGCTGTGAATTGTAGAATAGTCAAGAAGGATCTCACTTTAGCAGACAGACATAAAAAGCTGGAGTAGCTCAGCGGGTCAGACAGCATCTCTGGAGAAAAAGGAATAGCTGGCCTGTCACTTTTACCATTGCACCATTTTTCCTTGATGAGCTCCTGTTATCTCCCTGTTCCATCTCGTCCCTTTACTTGCCTCCTTCATTTAGTTTAGTTTAGAGTTACAGAGCGGAAACAGGCCCTTTGGCCCACCGAGTCCGCACCGACCAGCGATCCCCGCACATTAGCAGTATCCTACATATATTAGGAACAATTTACATTAGGAGCCTATTTTCTTTTTATTTTTTAAATTATGTTTTTAAATATCTTTATTTATCAGCGGTACTGTAAGTTACATCAGTGAACATCCCTTGTATTGTATTACAGTCATTGTACCCCTTAATTTTTATTTTTATTTTGAGGCTTTAGAAAAGAGAGAATAGAGAGAAAAATAGCAGCATAGAAAGTAGAAAAGTGAAAAAGAGATGTGAAAGGGCCAAAGCGTGACAGAGGGAAAGGAAACCCTTGAAGAGATAGAAACGGGAATTAAGAGATAGACCCTGGAGAGGAAAGAAAAAGAAAGAGGGAAAAATAGAGAAAGAAAAAAGAAAAGCCAGTTACTTCATTATAAACATCTCGCTAAAGGAATCTACCAACTCGACAATTTTTCTTCCCCCCTTACCAAGACCCGACACCGGTACTTTTTTGAGGTATTCTTGCACCTTATCCTTGTAATAGATTTATAAATGCAGACCACGCCTTATAGAAACAGTCTGATTTTCCTGCTAGTCGGAGTCTCATATCTTCCAAGTGTAGTGTTTCGAACATAGATGAAATCCACATATTGACTGTGGGTACCGGAGAATTTTTCCAGAATTTTAAGATGAGCTTTTTTCCAGTTATTAAGCCATATTCAAATAGAGTCTTTTTAAACCAGGGCAGTCTTCTGATATCCTTAAGATTATCCAGTCTGCTTCTGGGGTCAGTTTTATTTTAAATATATTTGTGAACAGTTCAAAAATTTCAGTCCAAAAATATTTGAATTTTTGTACAAAAGACAAATGAGTGCGCTACATTAGCTTCTTGACATTGACATTTATCACATATAGGTGAGACGTTGGGAAAAAGTTTACTTATTTTAGTTTTTGAATAGTATAATCTGTGTAAGATTTTAAATTGCATTAAGGTGTGTCTTACATTAATTGAGCATTTATGCACGTTTAATAAATATTCTTCCCACCTTTCTTTGGGAATTTTTATACTTAATTATTTTTCCCAGTCTCTTCTGATACCATCTGTTGTTGGTATTTCTGCATTTAGAATACCATTAGATATATATGATATTAGGTTTGCTGATTCTGCCTTTGTATTCATTACTTCTTCCAGTAAGTCTGGGGGCATATTGTGATAATCTTGTGCGTATTTTTTCAAATAGTCACAGATTTGGAAATATTTAAAATACTGATTGTTTCCCAAATTGCATTTTAGTTGTATTTGTTTCAATAATAATAGTTTTCCCGATTCATACACATCTCCGAAGATTTTAATTCCAGCTCTTTCCCATTGTGTAAATGCTTTATCTATAGTTGAAGGTTTAAATGAGGGGTTTTTACCGATAGGAGATAAGAGAGATACGTTTCTTAATTTTAGATTGTGTTTTATTTGTTTCCAAATTCTGATTGTACTGTATATAATTGATTATTGTTGTAATTTATATTATTCATCGATATTGGAGAGAGAAGGATTGCTCCAATATTATAAGGAGAGCAATCCTCTCTCTCTCTCTCCATAATTGTCCAATCTGGTTGTTGGGGAGAGTTATCCAGCAATTGGATCATGTTTCTGATATTTACAGACCAGTAGTAATACATAAAGTTGGGGAGTGCTAATCCCCCTACTACTTTGGGTTTATTCGGATGAGCTCTTTGTATTCTGTGGGATTTATAACCCCAAACAAAATTTGTGATATCTGAGTCCAGTTTTTTAAAAAACTTTTTGGGTAAATATATTGGGATAGATTGAAACAGGTATAAAATTTGTGGTAGAAATATAATTTTTACGGCATTTATTCAGCCTATTAAGGACATCGGAAGCGTTTTTCAAAATTTAATCACGTTACATAGTTTCTTAAATAGAGGGTTATAATTTTCGTCAAACATATCTTGATATCTTCTAGTAATTTCGATGCCCAAGTATTTAAATTTTTCCGTAGCTATTTTGAAAGGAAACTGTCTTTTGGTTTTATTGACAGGATTTCACTTTTATTCCAATTTATTCTATATCCTGAGAATGATCCGAAGTCCTCCATTAATTTTAAAATATTTGGTATAGTAATATAAGGTTTTGTGATGTACAAAAGTACGTTGTCAGCGTATAGTGATAGTGAATGCTTTCTCTACATCCAACGATATGATTGACAGTTTTTGATCTTCAGTTTGGTGTGAATGCATTATATTGCACAGATGTCTCAAATTATGAAATGATTCTCTTAGGGATAAACCCTGTTTGATCCGGATGTATTAATTTACTAACATATATACTTAGTCTTCTAGCTAGTATTTTCACTAATATTTTTTGATCTGTATTTAACAATGCAATAGTTCTGTATGATCCAGGTTCTTCCACATCCTTATCTTTCTTAAGTATTAGTGTGATCATGGATTCTGCTAGTATTTCAGGTAGTGTTTGTTCTTTGAAGGCATAAGTATACATTTTCTGTAGGCGGGGGGTAAATATGTCATAAAAACTTTTTTTATTGAATTCTTTACTAAATCCGTCTGGACTTTGTGTTTTTCCATTTTTTAATGAGATTATTGTGTCTTCTATTTCCTTATTTGAGATTTGTGCTCCCAATTCCTCTTGTTCCTGCAACTCTAATTTAGGAAGGTGACAATTATCCAAGAACTCTGTAACTTTGTTGGTGTCCATTATCGTTTCAGATGTATACAGATTCTCATAAAATTGTGCAAAATTTTTATTAATATCACTCGGCAAGGTCAATATTTCCCCTTTGTCTGATTTAATCTTTAAAATTGTGTGATCCGTTTCTCGGTTTTTTAACTGACGTGCCAGAGGTTTGTGGGGCTTATCCCCAAATTCAAAGTGTTCCTGTCTTGTAATTTGTAATAATCTTATGACTTTCTCTGATAATAATTTATTTAATATGAATTTCAGTATTATTATTCTATTATGTTTATCCATAGTGGGGTCTTTAGCGTTTTCTATGTCCAGTTGTCTAATTTGTTCTTCTAATTGTCTTTGTTCGTTCTTATTTTTCTTATTTTGAAAAGCTTGATATGAAATTATCACGCTTCGAATAAATGCTTTAAAAGATTCCCATAATGATGTAGGTGATATGTCTGTCGTGTTGTTTATTTTGAAGAAAAGGTCCATTTGCTCTTTTAAATATGTACTCCCTTGCGGGTCTTTTAAAATTTGAGGATCGTACCTCCAAAACGGTTTGTTCTTAGACATTCCTTCCATTTTTATTAATTAGTTTTGTATCCACCAGGAAATAATCTATTCGTGAATATGTCTTGTGTACCATAGAATAGAACGAGTAATCCCTGCCGGTCGGATTTGCAATCCTCAAGGCATCTGTTATGTTTGTGTTTTTTATATATGTGTTTAGAAGTTCGCTAGTTTTGGATTTCGTAATACCTCTTTGTTTTTGATTGGATTTATCTAAATAAGTGTCCAAGACACAGTTAAAGTCTCCACCAATTATGACATTTTGGTAGTTATATTCTGCAATTATATTCAAGATTTAATTGAAAAAGTGTGTGTTGTCAAAGTTGGGCGCATATATGTTTACTAAGGTAATTGGGGCAGCATGGATCTCCCCGGTAACTATCAAATATCTCCCGTCCTTATCTGTTAAGGTATTTTTGGGTTTAAATGGAATGCCTTTGCGGATAATAATAGACGTTCCTCTAGATTCCGACGTGTATGATGAGTGAAAGGTTTGACCTATCCAGTTCGCCCTCAATCTAGCTTGGTCTTAAAATTTAAGATGGGTCTCTTGTAAAAAGGCAATATCTGTATTGTATGCTTTCAGCTGAGCTAGAATCTTACCCCTTTTAATGCGTTCGTTAACACCCCTAACGTTCCAGCTACAAAATGAGATTCCTCCCAGTTTATTTTGGTTATCGTCTTGCATTTTGAATAGATGTAATACCTATGTGCCTTGCGGTGCATTCGTACCTTAGGTCTTGGGATATAGGAATATCATTTACCCTACAATGTTCAGTTAGTAGATTCCCTTTGCGATAGTCCTTGAATAAAAAAAACTTGTTGGCACTGTAACAAGTGACTCACCTGTAGGTGGGAAAAAACATTTTATTGACTTCCGTGTCGATATAAAACAAACAAATAGCTCCGCTCCCTCAATTAATCATAACATATTGGAACGGGACCGGTTTAAAAAAAAACAGATATATAGTACTCATTTACAGAATATATGTCCATTTCCTAGGTATTTCCGGATATAACTATATTTTTTGTCTACTGAGTGTTAAGCGTATATTTTAACCTCAGAGATCATCAACTATTGGTTGAAGGGTTAACCTATTTCTGGCTCCTGGAACTAAGCCAGTAGCCCGCCTCTTCCCCTCACGCCCCGGTTATAAATCTACTTAAGAATTATTAGGTTAAATTAAAATGTTAATTTGAAAATCCACATTTCTGCAGTTCTGATTAGCATTCATTACTGTTTCTATGTTAATATTGTTAAGGAAGTTAATGCTATACCATTTAGGTTATTCATTCAATCTCATATACAACAGTAATAGCTAAGCCCACAGCCTGTTGATGAGCTCGGCTTTTGATGTTTATCTTTTTCCAGCTTCTCTTGGAACAGAGTGTGTCCTTGAGTTAGCATTCCGCCAATAAGACGTCTAGACAAAGTTGCTTCTTTGGGCAGTGTGCCACCATTCTGGGTGCAGTAGTAAAGAGAGAGAGTGTCCAAAATGTCCGACCTTTCCAGCTAGTCCTTCTGTTCCACGATGGTTAGAGCATATTTGCATGCCTCCTCGGGATTTGTGAACGATTTTTGCTGTTCCTTGTAGGAAATGCGCATTCTATCTGAACTCCTTATATCCTTGGAGAGCCTGCTTTGCCTTAGAGAATTGATTTTGCTTTTGCATGATTTCATAAGGGTAGTTCCTGAAGATTTTAAAAGTAATTACACCATACATCAGAGGCAAGCCATGTTTGATATTCCTCATAACCTCTTCCAGGTCAGCAATGCCCCGGAATTTCACAATAATCTGTTGTGTACGTTCTGAGCCATCCTGAGATTTGTGTTTGAATCTAGGAACCTGGTGTGCTGCTTCAATTTTTGGTAGTTTAGGGAGTTTAAGAGCCTCTTTAATTAATCCCGCAACGAACTCGCAAGTGTTACCTCTCGGCTCCCTCTGGTACACCAACTAATCTTAGGTTATAACATCTCGAACGAGCCTCGAGGTCCAGACATTTGTCTGAAACTTTAGCCAGCTGAGTCGCCATCCGTTGTGTAGCAAGGTCTTGTTCTGACCTCACCTTCTTCATCTCCTCCACCATTCTTGCCATCTCGTGCATTGTTAACATACAGATTGATACAGTGTCCAGCACAGCGCCGAGCCTCTTTGTGGTGTCTTCTTCACCCTTATCAATTCTCTCTCATAGTTCATCTCTCACATCGCCAATTCGTTTATTAATAGTGCCAATCGAATCCTTCACAGACTCAATAACATTCTGATTACAAGCAGTCATATATAGCGTCAGCTTTTCTATCTTTTCCATCATCACTCCCATCATGTGTCCCATCTTTTTTCCATCCACCTTTACATCTTTCAGTTCACTTACTGAAACCTTTAATTCTTCAAATTCTTTGTCCTTGGCCAAATCTGCTTTGAGTCTTGTAGCCATATCGAAAAGCACCTTTTCTTCGGAAGCCACTTCAAAATAAATCTGCAGGCTTCGTCTGGCTTCCCCAGGAGAGTGTTTTATAACTGTCCTCTGAGTGCTCTTACCCAGGGAAGAAGTTTTCATTTAAAGTGCTTTAAGCCTCTGTTAAATTCACACTGAAGATGTTATCAGCAAGTCGAGCAGAGGCTCCGATAAGTTTTTTAAATTGGTCCCGACCTGTAAACCCAGTTTTAACGCGAAAAATTGCGAAATTTAGGGAGTGGAGCTATGTGCAGCGTCTGTCAGATAACATGGCATCACCGGAAGTCATTAGGAGCCAATTAACCTACAAACCTGTATGTCGTTAGAATGGAGGCGGAAACCGAATAATTCTGAGAAAACCCATGCCATTCACGGGGAGAACGTACAAACTCCGGACAGACAGCGCCCATAGTTGGGATTGAACCCGGGTCTCCGGCGCTACAAGCTCTGTAAGGCCGCAACTCTACTGCTGCGCCACCGTGCCGCCCTGCTTGATATCGATGTTTCTCTTGTGCCTGCAATTTTTTCCTCATGGATTCCAGCTCAACTCACATTGATTTTTCTCCAGCGGTCTGAAAAAGGGTCTCGACCCGAAACCTATTCCTAGTCTCCAGAAATGCTGTCCGGCCCGCTGAGTCTCTCCAGCTTTTTGAGTCTATCTTTGGTTCTGCAGTTCCTTCCAACACTCTTCACCTCGGCAGGTAGTGGTGTAGAAATAGAATCAGTGTGGGCGGAGCTGAGAAGCAGCAACTCTAAAGTTGGAAAATGAAATCGATATCAGTGATGGAGAGAATGAATTCCTGGAATATTTGCAAGATGAATTGTGAGATCAGCCAGACTGAGGAACAGGCTATTTTAGATTCATAGTCAAGAGTGTTTTATTAACATGTATCCTGAAATGGAACAATGAAATTCTTACTTGCAGCAGCACCACAGAAATGTAAACACTGTACTTGTAAACACCATGGGCGGCATGGTGGCACAGGGGTAGATTTACTGCCCTGCAGCGCCAGAGACCCGGTATTGATCCCGACTATGGAGTTTGTACGTTCTCCCCATGACCGTGTGGGATTTCCCCGAGATCTTCGGTTTCCTCCCACCTTCCAAAGACATATAGGTTTGTAGGTTAATTGGCTTGGTATAAATATAAATTGTCCCTTGTGTGTGTAGGGTAGTGTTAATGTGCGGGGATGGCTGGTCGGTGCGGATTCGGTGGACCAAAGGGTCTGTTTCCGTGCTGTATCTCCAAACTAAACTAAACCATAATAAACAGCAAAAGTTTTTTTAAATATATAAATAAATCAAACAAACAATAATAGTACTAAGACAAATCAATCCAGATCTTACTTGGAGGATGGAGTGTTAATAGTTTGATCTTTGTCAGGAACAAGCTGCTCCTGAACCAGGACGCTACAGTTTTCAGGCTCCTGTACCTTGTTCCCGATGGTAGGGGTGAAATGAGAGCGTGACCGGGGTGGTGTGGGTCTCTGATGATTCCCGTTGCCTCATTGAGGCAGAGACTTTGACGATGGAGTGGTCTGCGCAGTGTTCACCACTTTTGGCAATCTTCTTAATTCCTGGACTGGGCTCAGCTTGTAGTCACTAGAATTTAGAAGAATGAGAGGTGATCTCATAGAAACATATACAATTCTTAAAGGACTGGAGAGGATAGATGCAGGAAAAATGTTGCCGATGTTGGGGGAGTCCAGAACCAGGGGTCACAGTTTAAGTATAAGGCTTTGGCCATTTAGGACTGAAATGAGGAAAAAACTGTTCACCCAGAGATTTGTGAATCTGTGGAATTCTCTGCCACAGAAGGCAGTGGAGGCCAATTCACTGGATATTTTCAAGAGAGAGAGAGATAATACTGTTAGGGTTAAAGGAATCAATGGATATGGGGAAAAAGCAGGTACGGGGTACTGATTTTGAATGATCAGTCAAGACCATATTGAATGGCAGTGCTGGTTCGAAGGGCCGAATGGCCTACTCCTGCACCTATTTTCTATGTTACTATTCCTGGCCGTTCGAGCAGCTGAACCATACAATGATGCAACAGTCAAGAGTTCAAGAAATCTTGCACTATGCACAGATAAAAAAATAATTTCAATTCTTGATTAGAAGAGAATTATTGAATGGTGACATGATTAACTATGGAACCAGGGACTACAATCTAAGTTTACGAAACTACAATAGTATCAGGGTCAGGTTGGCTGGGGTAAGAGTTAAGATTGGGAAACACTTTAAGAGGCCTGATAGCAGCCTGGCTGCGGCTAGCATTTTATGAGATAAGAAAGGATTTGCAACAGATATATATTCCCTTGAAGCACAAAAACACAGCAATGTATGTGGTCCAACTGGAGGTTGCAGGCAAAATTAATGGGAGTAAAGATTCCAAGAAAGACCTTATTCTCTTGCCAGAAAAAACAAAAAACCTGATGAATGGTCAATGCTTTAGAATTCATCAAGAAATTGATAAAGAGAAAGAAACAAAAGATTGCAACATAAAAAATCAGACTGTAAGAGTGTTGGTATGTTTGGAGAAAGGGAAAGAGCTAGCAAGGGTGAAGGTTAGTCCTCTGCTGACTGAGAGGGAGAATTTATGATGAAATAGTGAAGGAATTATTAACAAATACTTTGTTGCCTGCCCCCAGGGATGGAGGCAATAAAGAGCTGAAATATTGGAGAACCAAGCGTCAATTTCAGGAGTGAAAAAAATGAGGAATAAAAAGAAATACAAATGAAGAAGCCAGTGAGCTTGAAGAATATAAAACCCAACAACCTGGAGTTTATAGACACAAAATGCTGGGGCAGCAGGACAGGCAGCATCTCTGGAAAGAAGGAATGGGTGACATTTCGAGTCAAGACCCTACTTCAGACTAGACCCAAAATGTCACCCATTCCTTCTCTCCAGAGATGCTGCCTGTCCCGCTGAGTTACTCCAGCATTTTGTGTCAATCTTTGGTGTAAACCAGCATCTGCAATTCCTTCCTACACATCCTGCAGCTTATATCCCAGAGTTTTAAAAAAACCTACCATTTGAAATTGTGAACATTCTGGTTAACATTTCACAAAATGGTTTCTGGAACGGCTCCTGCACATTGGAAAATAGGAAAACTAAACCCCCATTTTGGCAAGGAAATAAGGAGGAAAAACAAAGAATAACCAAGGCATTAGCCTGACACAACAAATTGGGAAAGTACGAACATTTATTATAATGGGTGCGATATCAATGTGTTTAGTAAATTATGTGATTAAGCAGAGTTGAGGTGGTTTTATGAAAGGAAAATCATGTGTAACTATTTGCGGTGGGGCTGTTCTTGTATGACTAGTACAATGACTCGCTTGGTGGAGGGACAGAAAGAGGGAATATCAGTGTTACTTGAAATTAGAGAAATCAATTTTCATATCGCTGGAATGTAAGATGCCCAAGGGAAATATGAAGTGCTGTTACTCCAACTTGCATTTGGCCTCACTCTTGGCAATGGTTGAGGCGAGGGTTTTGTTCTTGTACAGTAGCTAGCGATATTCACAGCTAGACACAAAAAGCTGGAGTAACTCAGCAGGACACGCAGCATCTCGGGGGAAAAGGAACAGGTGACGGGTCGGGCTGAAACTCTTCTTCAGACTGAAGAAGGGTCTCGACCCAAAACACCACCCATTCTTTCTCTCCAGAGATGCTGCCTGTCCCACTGAGTTACTCCAGCTTTTTGTGTCTATCCACTGGACAACATGAGGTGTTGTTCCTCCAATTAGCGTTTGCCCTCACTCTGACAAGGGTGGAGGCTCAGGCCAGAAAGGTCAGTGTGGGAATGGGAGGGGACGTTTTTGGCAACTGGGATATCACTTAGGACCAAGGCGTACTGAGCAAACGTTTTCAGTTAAACAATCGGCCAGTCTACGCTTGGTTTCGCCGATACACCTGGAACAGCGGATACAGTAAATGAAAGGACTGTCGGGGTCCCTGGACAGAGTCGAGGCAGGTGTTACATCTCCTGTGTTCTCAGGGAGTTGCAGAGTGAACGGTCTCTGCGGAAAGCGGAAAGGGGTGGAAACGGGAAGTGACTAGCGGTGGGATCCCGTTGGAGGTGGCGATAATGTCGGAGGATTATGTGCTGTATGCGACGGCTGATGAGGTGAAAGGTGAGGACCAGGGGGACTCTGTCCCTGTTGCGACTGAGAGGAGGGGGGGCAAGAGCGGAGCTGCGGGATACCCAGGAGACACGTGTGAGGGCCTCATCTATGATAGAAGAGGAGAAATCTCGCTCCCTAAGGCATCAGCTAGTAGGGTAGATGATGGGGATGCAGAGCATTTGGATTTTCTGACTGGTTTGATAGGAATACAACATATGGAAATTAGTTAATATGTGGACTGAGAGATGGCAATCAAGAATAAGAGCAGGAGTTAACTGGTCCATCTCAAGTTGACAAGCAATAACTAGTGGAGGACCACAAGAATCAAGACCCAAGCCCCAATTATTCATAAGATAGACACAAAATGCTGGAGTAACTCAGCGGGAAAAGCAGCATCTCTGGAGAGAAGGAATGAGTGATGCTTCGGGTTGAGACCCTTCTTCAGACTTTGTGGTCTCTCGAACTGGTACTCGATGCTGATGTGAGGTATATTCTCCAATCTGCACCTTTCTCTTTTCTTTACTTATGTTACTTGAGATTGGCTTGATTTAATTCATGTTTAGTATTATTCCATTTGATTAGAAAGCATGCAGAGCATTCAATGTTTTCCAGAGAATATAAAAATTCTTGTTTCTAATTACACATAATATTGAACCACCCCCTGGGGTATTCATCCAAGTGCTCAATGCCTCCCACAATGATAAAAATACACGCAGGGTTTGAC
This sequence comes from Raja brachyura, assembly GCA_963514005.1. The sequence goes on along the minus strand of OY740802.1, from coordinate 41,831,617 downwards.
GACGGCAAGAAACAATAAGGCTGAGATAACAGATCTGTTTTCTTTCCTCACAGTACTGTGTGGAGTACAGCGACTATACAGAACCTGGACTGTGGCCGCTCAGTATCCATGCGTAGCAGCTCAGCCCCCACATTATGTGTCGGAAGGAACTGCAGATGCTGATTTATACTGAAGACTACTTTACACTAAGCCCCAATTATTCATAAAATAGACACAAAATGCTGGAGTAACTCAGCGGGACAAGGAGCATCTGTGGATGGAAGGAACGGGTGACATTCCTTCCATCCATGGGTGAGACTCAGTCTGAAGAAGGGTCTCGACCCAAAACTCACCAATTCTCACCAATAGTCCTCCGCCAGTTTCGCCACCTCCAGCGTGGCCCCTCCACTCGCCACATCTTCCCATTTCCCCCCCTGTCTGCCTTCCGCAAAGACCGCTCCCTCCGCAACTCCCTTGTCAATTCTTCCCTTCCCTTCCGCTCCACCCCTTCCCCGGGCACCTTCCCTTGCAACCGCAAGAGATGCTACACTTGTCCCTTCACCTCCCCCATCCACTCCTTTCAGGGACCCAAGCAGTCCTTCCAAGTCCGACAGAGGTTCACCTGCACCTCCTCCAACCTCATCTACTGCATCCGTTGCTCCAAATGCCAGCTGATCTACATCGGTGAGACCAAGCGGAGGCTGGGCGATCGTTTCGCCGAACACCTCCGCTCGGTCCGCAATAACCAACCCGACCTCCCGGTGGCTCAGCACTTCAACTCCCCCTCCCATTCCGTATCCGACCTCTCGGTCCTGGGCCTCCTCCACGGCCAGAGTGAGCAACACTGCAAGTTGGAGGAACAGCACCTCATATTCCGCTTGGGGAGTCTGCATCCTCTGGGCTTAAACATTGAATTTTCTCAATTCTGTTAACCCAGACTGCCTCCTCCCCCTCCCCACCTCTCCCTCAGCCCTCGGGCCCTGACATTCCTTCTCCATCTCCCCCCCCCCCCCCCCACCCAAGTCGCACTAGCTTCTCATTTTCACACCACAAACAGCTTACAATGGCCTGTTTCCTTTATCATCGATACTTTTTTGCATATCTTTCATTCATTGTTCTTTATCTCTCCACATCACTGTCTATATCTCTCGTTTCCCTGATCCCTGACCAGTCTGAAGAAGGGTCTCGATCCGAAACGTCGCCTATCTCCTTCGCTCCTTAGATGCTGCTGCACCCGCTGAGTTTCTCCAGCTTTTTGTGTAACACTCGCCAATTCTTTCTCTCCAGAGATGCTGCCTGTCGCGCTGAGTCACTCCACCTGTTTTTTTGTCTATCTTCGGTTTAAATCAGCATCTGCAGTTCCTTCCTAACCCCCAGTTATCCATAGTTGGACTTGACTGAGGGGACTAAATGTGTCATCTCCAGGTTTGCTAATGCCGTTCGAATGTAAGTATTCATAAGGATGCACAGAGGATTGATGGAGATATGGACAAGCCGATTGAGTGGGCAAGACGTTGGCATATTGAGTACGATGAGGATAAATGCGTAGTTATCCATTTTGAGAGGAATGGCAGAAGAGCTGTGCATCTTGTAAATGGTGATAGATTGGGAAACATTCATGTTTGTGTCTTTATACACAACTCGCTGGTCTGAAGAAGGGTCTCGACCCGAAACGTCACCTATCTCCTTCGCTCCTTAGATGCTGCTGCACCCGCTGAGTTTCTCCAGCTTTTTGTGTAACCCTCGCTGAAAGCCAATATGCATTGCAGTAGGCAATTAGGAAGCTAAATTATACATTTGCCTTTACAGGCAGAGAATCTGGGTTCAAGAGTTTAGTTTTGGATCTTGGTTAATGTTTGAGTTGGCTTGAGGGGATTACAGTTCTCCTGTGCTGCTGTTCATCATGTTCTTGCTCCTATTGCCCTGCAACCTCCCTGTGACCCTCCAGCATCAGCTGCTATCTAGTTCTCAAGGTCGCTGGTCGCTGGTGTATACTCCAGAGCTCTCGCAAAGTGCCTCTGGCAGCGTCTTCACGTTTTCAGGAGACTAACGATATTCTGCACGGTGATTCTGCTGGTGCATAGTGCTTGTCTTATTGGTATCAGGCTGCATTAGTCGAATAGAAGAATAGAATAGAATTTCCTTTATTGTCTTTCAAACAAAAGTCTGAACGAAATTTTGTTCCTTGCAGTCATGGCAGCAAAAAATCAAAACACACAATTAGCAAGGTTTAACACAATCATCCATCACAGTGAATCTCCAGACACCTCCTCACTGTGATGGAAGGTGAAAATCTTATCCCTGTTTCTTCTCCAGGCAGACAAACTGCTGTGTCGAGGCGATCGAGGCTCTTGATGTTAAAGCCCCCGGTGGGCGATGGTAAATCCCGCGGCCGATTAAGCCACGCGGGGCCATGAAGGGCCCAGCGACGGGACGATTCAAACCCCGCGATTCAGGGCAGATGAAGCTGCCATTGTGGGAACTCCCGAAAATCGGTCTCCTACCAGGGACCTGCGAGGTCCCGATGTTACCGTCCACATGGTCCGCGGCCGAAGCCCCCAAAGCTCCGAAGTCGGGTCGCAGCCACAGCGCCACCACAGCCTCCGAAGTCACCCAGCTCCGTGACGGTGAGTACACAGGCTCTGCAGCCGGAGCGATCAGATCGATTCCAGTTGGGGGCCGCCAGCTTCACGATGTTAGACCTCAGCGAAAACGGAGACACGACAAGGAAAAAGGTCGCGTCCCCGTTCAAGGAAGAGATTTTAAACGTTTTCCCCATTCCCCCACATATACACAACTAAAAATAAACCAAAACATACCTCTAACAAGACAAAAAAAAGACAACAAGAAAAAGGACAAACGGACTGCAGGCGACCCGCTGCTGCTTGGGCAGCGCCGCCACTTAGGGAAAATTCACATTCCCACTAGGGATGTGAATAGATGCAAAGTTACAGTGAAGTGGAAGGTATTGTCCCACAGATAAACACTGGGTTCTGGAGATGTCCCACTGTGTCATCTTCTGAAGTCACTGTGTCATCCAGGGATCAGAAGTGCTTCCCATAACTTGGTCCTTCAGGAAAGTCTTCCCATGACCCACAACGAAACTACCACCAAGGGAATGCAAACCTTACCTGTTCCGGTAAAGGTCCAGGTAATTATTGAAGTCCCATGGCGTTGAAGTGTAAGCAGAGACTGTGTGAACCTTTGCAGCTAAATATGCATCAGAACTGCATGTGGCAGTGTGGCGGTGTGGCCACGCGTAACGGCAGCGGCTCGTCTGCAGTCCATTTGTCCTTTTTTTTGTCTCGTTAAATATATGTTTTGACTCTAGTTTTTATTATTTTTTTAGCTGTGTATATGTGGGGGGGGGGGGGGGGGTTGGGGGGGGAACTGTTTAATCTATTCCCTGTTTCCCTGTACGGGGACCCGACTTTTTCCCTGTCGGGTCTCCGGTGTCGTTGGGCCTAACATCGTGGAGCCGGCAGTGGCTTCCGGCTGGAACCAACCTGAGGGCTCCAGTCGCGGAGCCTGCGGACCTGACATCGCCAAGCTAGCCGTCTTCAGAGCGGGGAGAGCTGTGGTGGCGCGTGGCTGCGACCCGACTTTGGAGCTTCGGAGGCTCCGGCCGCAGGCCCGGTGGGCGGGAACATCGGGAGCTTCAGGCCCCTGGTGGAAGACGCTTTTCGGAGCTCCCGCTACAGCAACTTCTCCCGCCGGAATCACGGGGTGAAATAACTTGGAACGGGGCCTAACATCGCCCGGCACGGCTTAACGGCCGCGGGACTTACCATCGCCCACCGGGGGCTTTAACATCAGGAGCCCCAGTCACCTCGACGCTGCAGTTGGACTGCTGGACCGCGGGTGAAGAACAAAGGGAAGAGATAAGACTTTTGCCTTCCATCACAGTGAGGAGGTGTTGGAGACTCACTGTGATGGATGTTTGTGTAAACTGTGTTAAGTGTGGGTCTTGTTTTTTTTGTAATGTTAAGACTGTAGGAATGCAATTACGTTCAAGCTGATTGAATGACAATAAAAGGCATTCTATTCTATTCTATTCTATTCTATTCTATTCATTCTACCAAAACACTCTCTCGCAGTGTTAGCAACCTTTGTGAACTTATGAAGGTATCTGAAGTTATCACATTAGGCTTCTCAATAGCAGTGGATGTGAAGAAAAGCAAAATATCAAGCAATTTGCTGCGAGTTCCACTGGTACAGTTGTATAATGGGAGCATCTTGAAGCACCAGGTTAAGTCAGTAAGACTGGAAATAGGCTGTACAAGCGTGGTGAAGTCAGCTGAGTGAAGGTGATCAGTGCTTGGTTGGATTACACACGAGGAGTGTTTCTGGTTCATTTCACAAGGAGTGTGAATCAGTTAAATACAATTAGTTAGAATCATATAGCACATAAAGAGGCCTTTTCGGCCCACTTTGTCCATGCTGACCAACGTGTCCCATCTAAGCAGGTGTAGTGGCACCATACGTGGTGAATAAAGGTGAGACGTCAGGTCGGATCAAAGTGTGGTTTATTCAGTGGTGACACGTTAAGTTGGTGCGCTAACCATATTACAATGTTGCTGTAGCTGAGCGAGGTTGTACTCTCGGGCTCAGCTACCTGCTGACTCATCTACGTCTCGATGTGAGTGACCTTAAGTACCAGGACACTCCCTCTAGCCCATGACGTCACATGCCCGCCCTCGTATCTCCTGACGAGGGTTCGAGCATTAGTGGCCCGTGTTTAGGCTGATGCCATACAGGCCCTATTTTCCCACGTTTGACCCATATAGTTATAGATATACAGCACAAAAAGACGTCCCTTTGGCCAACCGAGTCCATGCCGGCCAGCGATCCCCGCGTATTAGCACACACACTGGGGACAATTTACACTTATACCAAGCCAATTAACCAATTAACCTGTATATCTTTGGAGTGTGGGAGGAAACCAACGATCTCAGTGAAAACCCATGTAGTCACGGCAAGAATGTACAGACTCCTGTACAGACAGCGCCCACAGTTAGGATCGAACCCGGGTCTCTGCCGCTGAAAGCGCTGGAAGTCAGCAACTCACTGCGCTACTGTGCCACCCTCTCTGGACCTTTCCTATCCATGTATTTGTCCAAATGTCTTTAAAATGTTGTTATTGTACCTGCCCCAAGCACTTCCTTTGGCAGATCATTCTAAACACCAACCGACCTCTGTGTGGAAAGTTTGCCCCTCAGATTCTTATTCAATCTTTTCCCTCTCACTTTAAACCTATGCCCTCTGATTCTCGATTCCCCTGCCCCAGGACTCTGTGCATTCACCCTACCTATCCCCCTCATGATTTTGTACTCCTCTATAAGATCAGCCCTTGTCTCCTGCGCTCCAAGGGATAAAGTCCTAACCCGCTTAACCTCTCCTTATAGCTCAGGCCCTCAAGACCTGGCAACATCCTCATTAATCTTCTTTTAATTTAGTTTAGAGAAACAGGCCCTTTGACCCACGGAGTCTGCACCGACCAGCGATCGCTACACCCTACACCATCCTACACAGACTAGGGACAATATTAAATTTGATACCACGCCAATTAACCTCCATACCTGTACGTCTTTAGAGTGAAGGAGGAAAGCCCATGCAGGTCACGGGGAAAATGTACAAACTGCGTACAGACAAGCACTCGTAGTCAGGATCGAACCCGGATCTCTGGCGCTGAAAGGCAGCAGATCTACCGTTACGTCACCATGCCACGCATGCCACTGTGCATTCTTTCCAGCTTAATGACATCTTTCAATAACAGGATTACCAAAACTGAACACGATACTCGAAGTGCGGCATTTGATTGTTAAGGGTTTGGGCACGCTAGAGGCAGGAAACATGTTCCCGATGTTGGGGGAGTCCAGAACCAGGGGCCACCGTTTAAGAATAAAGAGTAAGCCATTTAGAATGGAGACGAGGAACCACTTTTTCTCACAGAGAGTAGTGAGTCCGTGGAATTTTACGCCTCAGAGGGCGGTGGAGGCAGGTTCTTTGGATGTTTTCAAGAGAGAGCTAGATATGGCTCTTGAAAATGGCAGAGTCAGAGGATATGGGGAGAAGGCAAGAACGGGGTACTGATTGGGGATGATCAGCCATAATCACAGTGAATGGCAGTGCTGGTTCGAATGGCCAAATGGCCTACTCCTGCATCTATTGTCTATTGTCTATTGCAGCCTTATCAATATCTTGTACCACTGCAACATAACATTCCGTCTTTAATGCCCAATTCCCTTTTTCATCACCCTATCTACCCATGAAGCCACTTTCAGGGAACCATGTACTTGTACTCCAAGATCCCTCAGCTCTACAACACTCTCTAATGCCCAATCATTCACAGTGAATTCTATGCCCAGGATTGATAACTATCTTCACATTCTAGAATACCTAGCTTACAACACAGATGTATGAACGATGATCTCTCTAATTTCAAGAAACTCCTGTGTTCCCTTTCTCCCCCCATCCCCACCTTAGTTGTCCAACTAGTTCCACTATTATTATTATTATTATTATTAGTAGTATTATTATCTAATTATTAATAATCATAAATTATTATCTAAATGGTGTCAAGTTTGGAAAAGGGGAAGTACACGGTATCTAGGGGTCCTTGTTCACCAGTCTATGAAAGTAAGCATGCAGGTACAGCAGGCAGTGAAGAAAGCGAATGGCATGTTGGCCTTCATAACAAGAGGAGTTGAGTATAGGAGCAAAGAGGTCCTTCTGCAGTTGTAGAGGGCCCTAGTGAAACCACACCTGGATTATTGTGTCGAGTTTTTGTCCCCTAATTTGAGGAAGGACATTCTTGCCATTGAGGGAGTGCAGCGTAGGTTTACAAGGGTAATTCCTGGGATGGCAGGACTGTCATATGCTGAGAGAATGAAGCAGCTGGGCTTGTATATTCTGGAATTTAGAAAGATGAGAGGGGATCTTATTGAAACATATCAGATTATAAAGAGTTTGAACACACTAGAGGCAGGAAACATGTTCCCAATGCTGGATGAGTCCAGAACCAGGGGCCACAGTTTAAGAATAAGGGGTAAGTCATTTAGAACGGAGATGAGGAAACTCTTTTTCTCACAGAGAGTTGTGAGCCTGTGGAATTCATTGCCTCAGAGGGCAGTGGAGGCCGGTTCTCTGGATACTTTCAAGAGAGAACTAGATAGCGCTCTTAAAGATAGAGTCAGAGGTTATGAGGAGAAGGCAGGAACGGGGTACTGATTGGCGATGAGCAGCCATGATCACATTGAATGGCAGAGCTGGCTCTGTAAATAGTTTGATTTAAGCTCCTCCCCCAGTCTAGTTTCAGTCAATAAAATAGTGAATGAAGCACTTGAGCAACTAGACTTTATTTTGGATAGCACAACACAAATTCCCCTATACAATACCTAACCACCGCGGGTTCGATCCTTGTATCTGCTTGGCCAAGCCCTTCTAGCCTTGTGCAAGCAGAGACACTCCAAAAGGCCACACAGTCTCAAACATTCTTCCAGAAGATCAACACAGGACCTCGTGGGGGCTACATTTTATAGGTCCCCGAACCTTGAGGGGCCGAACCAAATGGGGGTGGTCTCTGTACAGTCCAATAACATGTATCGATTATCACAGTACATGATGGACAGTTCCCCAACCCAATAACACAGGAACTAATACATTGTATCTGGTAAGGCTTCTAGAAGAAGCCAACATAGATGAATAATGCAACATGTGCCCTGGAATTCAAACAACCCAGACAAAACTTAATATTTCAACCAATCAACAAGTAACAAAGTAAGGCTTAGCGACATTATTTACAATATGTATAACTGGCTTGCATTGATCCAATTAGCTCTAGGCATTTTACACCTCATTGTAAGTACCCTGCAGATGTCCCATTCTTTCTCAGCAGCTCTTATCCAGTCCTCAGACAAACTAGCACCATTCAGCAGCTTATCTCGGTTTTACAGAGGCACATTTAACGACCAAAATGGCCTAGAAGCAAACACCCCTTTCTCAATTTTCAAGCCATGGCTGCTCCAATTTAGCCAGGATTAACATTCCTTCCTTTTTATCATATATGATAAACCATCATTTATGATAATCAAATATACATGGGTGAATATTACATTATCAATCATATCAACAATCACAAGATGATGATGTCTCCTCCCAGAATCTCATTAAGCTTCCCGAGTTTTCGTGGGTGTAGCTTCACAATTTCCGTCTGATCAGTCGTCACCTCCCGAGTTTTCATGGGCATGAATCCCATCCATCTGCGTTGTCAATTCCTCTGTATTCCATCGATGGTTGAACCTATAATTCCTAAAAAACTTTGAAGCAAGTTACCTACCATTCATGCACTAATGCTCTCCCATACATTCATCAACTGTACTATCACTATTCTATACTATATAATCTTTCCCCTACTTGGATCAACACTAATCAGCCCTCTCCGTATTCACATGATGTTCTTCAATGTATATCTGATGATGGTTTCTCATATAAATTTAATCTGGGTTCAGTCCAGATTTCCCTACAGGCGTGACTCTTATTCAAAGCAAATCATGAGGAATGTTTCAATTCAACCAAATTCAGTCTCAGCCTTCAATTTAATATTTTAAATGTTGGGGTCCATCTCACGTTCTTCATTCCACAGCTTGTGGTCGATAACACAATTCAATTAAATTGCTGTGGAATTCCCAGCTGTTCAAATTTAATCAATTAATTTCCATATTTTGTAGATTAATATAAAGCCAATTAAGAATGCCGAATCTTAGAGACAATTTCTTTACATCTTGATAATAGAAGCCGCTTACTATCAAGGGTTAGATAAATTTAGTGTTTTTCAATTGGATATATGTGATTTGTTTAAATTAGCATTGTTAGAGTCTGATTCGTGGTGGTTCAATCAGGGTTTGTATTCTTTCGATCGCTGTGTCGGGGAGGGATCATTCCGTTAACCGAGTACACCACGAGGAAGATTTATTAGAGTGGGTGATTAATCGCATGCTTGTCGTGTCTATTGGGGTGTGTCTTTGTCTCCTTACAATTGTGGAATAGTTTCTTGTTAAAGTATCGTTTTGCTTGCGCAGTTCGGGTTTATCTGTCTGCTAATTCAAAGTGTTCTGGGTGGGAGAGATTGCTGCTAGAAGATTTGAATATTAAGCGCCTTAGTTTGGGGGGCTGAAGATTCTTTGTTTACAGGCTGGAAGTTGAGGGTGATTGTGAATAAGATTGAATTGATAAGGGAGATGAATGCACGATTGAAGGGTAATTGAGTCGAACAATTGAACAGAGCGATTTAGTAAGGTGATCAAATTGAGCAATTGAATAGAACGATTGACTAGCGGTTGAATAATATTGCATGTACGATTGTGTGAGAGAGGTGTGAATCTGTTATACGTTGTCCATTGTGGGGAAGTAATCTCAGTGGCCTTGGAGAAGTGCCAAAAATCAATGCGAAAACCGCACCGGGGTGCCGATTTCTGCCCTCGTGACAGGGACAGCTCAACAGCATTAATAGCAAACTTGTGTTTGGGGGTCTGGTGAGATCCCGGATGAGCCCCCAATGTAAATAGCTTGTTCTAAGCTCCCCCAGTCTAGTTTCAGTCAATAAAATACTGAATCAAGCACTTGAGCAGCTAAACTTTATTTTGGGAAACACAACACAAATTCCCCTATACAATACCTAACCACCATGGGTTTGATCCTTGTATCTACTTGGCCAAGCCCGTCTAGCATCGTGCGAGCAGAGACACTCCATAAGGTCCCACAATCTTTCTTCCAGAAGATCGACGCAGCACCTCGTGGGGTCTTTTATAGGTCCCCGAACCTTGAGGGGCTGAACCAAATGGGGGTGGTCTCCGTACAGTTCAATAACACATATCGATTATCACAGTACATGATGGACAGGTCCCCAACCAAATAACATAGTAACTAATACATTGTATCTGGTAAGGCTTCTAGAAGGAAGCCAACATAGATGAATAATGCAACATGTGCCCTGGGATTCAAGCTTAACATTTAAACCAATCAACAACTAACAAAGTAAGGCTTAGCAACAATATTTACAATATGTATACCTGGCTTGCATTGATCCAATTAGCTCTATGCATTTTACACCTCATTGTAAGTAACCAGGAGATGTCCCATTCTTTCTCTGCAGCTCTTATCTGGGCCTCAGACACCCAGGCACCATTCAGCAGCTTGTGTCAGTTTTACAGAGGCACATTTGACTTGACCAAAATGACCTACCAGCGTACAAGCCCTTTCTCAATGTTAAAGCCATGGCTGCTCATATTTAGTCAGGATTCACAGCTCGAAGGGCCTACTCCAGCACCTATTGTCTATTCACATCCTCCTATCCCTTAGATATTACCTCTTCCCCAGTCAACAATGGGCCATTGTGGGCTTTACCCTTTCTTGGTTATCCGTTGCCATCCGTTTGCTCTGGCCTTTTCCTACCTCCAGTTCCCTCCCCTCTACTTTCAGTCTGAAGAAGGGTTCCGACCAACAATGTCACCAATCCTTTCTCCAGAGTTGCTGGCTGACCCGCTGAGTTACACCAGCACTTTGTGTCTATTTTCGATGTAAACCAGCATCCTCTTATTTTCGTGAAATCTGTAAACTGACAATCATGCCTCGTACATTCTCATCCAAATCATGGATCGAGTTGAGAAACAGCAATTATCCAAGCGCCAATCCTTTCAACATACCACCTGTCTGAAATGGCAGAGAAGACAAGGGGCTGATCGGTTTGCTCTTAGACACATATACTGTAGATATTATAAACACATTTTCCAGGGGATCATTCTTTAACATGAGGGCAGTCTATGTAGTTAAATAATTTGCAATGTTGTGGTAGTCATCTTAATTTTAGCTGACTACCATTTTAGTTTGTTTTTGGTTAGTTTTGTTGATTATCACATGTACCGAGGTACAGTGAAATGTTTTTGTTGTGTGCTATCCAGTCAGCAGAAAAACAACACATGATTACAATCGAGCCATTTACATTGTATAGATACATGATATGGGAATAATGGTTAGTGCAAGATAAAGCCAGCAAAATCGGATCAAGGATAGTCAGAGGATCACTTATGAGGTAGATAGTAGTTCAGGTCTGGTCTCTGATTGTGGTAGGATAATTCAGTTCCCTGCTAACAGTTGGGATGAAACTCTCCTTGAATCTGGAGGTGTGCGTTTTCACACTTTTATCCTTTTGCTTGATGGGAGAGGGGATGAAGAGAGAGTGGCCACGGTGCGACTCGTCCTTAATTATGTTGCTGGCCTTGCCGCGGCAGCGTGAGGTATTAATATAGTCAACAGAAGGGAGGTTGGTTTGTGTGATGGTCTCAGCTGTGTCCACAATTCGTTGCAATTTCTTGAGGTCTTGGATGGAGCTGTTCCCAAACCAGGATATGATGCATCCCGATAAAATGGTTTCTATTGTGCACTTGTAGAAGTTGGTGAGAGTTGTGGGAGACATGCCGAAATTCCTAAGCCTTCTATGGGAGTTGGTGTGCTTTCTTGGTCTTTGGAAACAATCTTCAAAATCCCTTTCAGAAAATGAGCCAGAGTTTGCAGCACAAGCCACCCATTTATTGAACCAATCTGATTTATTGCAACACATTTATTGAAATTGTTTTGAACTGGGAAGGAATAAAGGAGGAGCCGTTGTGAGGGAGGGGGAAGAACAATGGGGACCCAGCGTGGGGATACTGCCATGAGGAGGGGGAGGGGGAGAGAACAAAGGAAGACCTGGTCAGGGGCACTTTGTAACTTTATAAGTGCCCTTTAAGTGGTGAATATTTGCATACCATGGGTATGCAAGCAAAGAATTTCACGGTCACTGGTGACAATAAAGTAGTCAATTCAATTCAACAATTTATCCACAGTTGGGTGAGGTTTGTTTTCTGTTTCAAAGAGCTGTTTGCAGTCAGATATAACTTGGTTGCCCACCTGATGAAAGTCATTGTTGATGAAAGGCACTTGAGGTTTTGAAGCGTCATTTGAAGTGCAAAGTTATAAAGTCGTTGCTTCAATTCAAAAGCCATGTAAGCATTTCCTTGAAGTGTTGTCAGTGGTGTGAAGATATTTGCTTCAAGGACAATTGCCACAATGATTTGAAAGTTAGAAGCTTTCAGGAAGCAGTGAATTTTGGTCAGGCTATGAAATAGTTACATTTGTTTAATTAACAAGATGTCACACTTTTTTTTTTGCTGAAATCATTTTGTGACCTTTAATTAATTGTTCCTCTAACATTGCCTTGAATCAACAGTGAAAAGGGGTAAAAAAAAAGAACATGTAATTGAAATCCAATATAATTTGGCTCACATTATCCATTGTCGCAAACAGCTAGATGTGTCATATTTTACCAGGCTAATTATCAAGTCCAAGTTTGGTGACGTTTTGCAGTGTTCGACGTCTCGCTTATATTGCGCATTAATTCGTTATGCAAATGACCAATGTATTAATTGGTTTGATCTCCTTTGAGGTTTTGTTGCAAAACTATTGTTCGTTTTCCTATAAAAATACTTAGTGATTGTTCGGGGTCACACAATTTCCAAGCTGTGACTTGGGGACTATAGGACTTCTAAAGTACCTTACAACTGCTCCCAGTTAGTTAATACACACTTCCGAAGGAAATCTTCCTGAGCTTTGAACATAATGATTTTATGCCTCTGATATTTACAGCACAGAAACAATTCCATCATGCCATGGTCCTCCATGTTAACACAATGTTTGCTCCCAGCTCCTTCAATATTTCCTCGTATTCCTTACTCCCTTGTGCATTTGTCCAATTTCTCTAACATCATTCACTTACAGCCATTCATGATTTTTATGCTCTATTTATGCATGATTAGCTGATTATGATTTTTTAAATAATCTAAAAAGGGCGGCACGGTGTCACAGCGATAGTGTTTCTGCCTTACAGCATCATAGACCTGGGTTCGATCCCAACTACGAGTGCTGTCTGTACGGAGTGTGTACGTTCTCCCCGTGACCTTTGTGAGTTTTCACCGAGATCTTCGGTTTCCTCCCACACTCCAAAGATGTGCAGTTTTGTAGGCTAATTGGCTTGGTGTATGTGTAAATTGTCCCTAGTGTGTGTAGGATAGTGTTAATGTGCGGGGATCGCTGGTCGGCACGGACTCGGTGGGCCGGAGGGCCTGTTTCCGTGCAGTATTTCTAAACTAAACTAAACTATACAAAATACTGATGAGAACGCCTCATTAAGTAGCTCATCCTCACCAATAATCTACTTCCCGGTGCCCAGTTTGAATTCACCGAAGGGAACTTTGTTGGGTATGACTCATCCCAGATCCAAGACTGCAAGTTTCCTTCGGGGCAGTGTTTTGGGCCCAATCATCTCCAGTTGCTTTCTTAATGATCTTCCTTCCATCATAATGAGGTCAAAAGTGGGAATATTTGCTGACGAACACATAACATTCAATTCTACGTGCAGCTCCCCACCCTGTGCTTGCATACAGTAAGGTCTAGGCCACAGCCTGATGCTGACTGATGAGTAGTAAAGACCATTTGCACCACAGATAGACACAAAAAATCTGGAGTAACTCAACGGGTCAGACAGCATTTCTGGAGAAAAGGAATAAGTAACGTTTCTGGTCGAGGCCCTTCTTCAGACCTGAAACATCATCTATTCCTTTTCTCCAGAGTTGCTGCCTGTCCCGCTGAGTTACTCCAGCTTTTTGCATCTATCTTCATTTTAAACCAGCATCTGCAGTTCCTTCCTACACCTTATGCACCACAAAAGCACTGGGCAATGATGATTTCCAACAGGAGAGTTTGACTGCTTAACCAAGATGTTTAATGGCACCATCATTGCTAAGTCAACAACCATTTTTGCCATTTTTGATATAATTATCAGATATGCAATTAGCCATAGCTGGATCTGCAACGAACCACCTGTGGCCAGTGACCAACATAACTAATGCACAACGTATCGCTGGAAGACCAAATGTCTTAAAAGGGAAATTTACTTATATGAATCATTACATGACTCTAAGTCTCAAAGATGAAGGATCATTGTTGCTATGGTATAATGGCCACCTTGTGTGTGCAGTTTTCTTTGTGATATGTTAAGGATTTATCAGCACGTCATAGAAACATAGAAAATAGGTGCAGGAGTACGCCATTCAGCCCTTCGAGTCAGCACTGCCACTCAATATTATCATGGCTGACCATCCAAAAGCAGTATCCCGTTCCTGCCTTCTCCACATATTCCTTGATTCCTTTAGGCCTCGGAGCTAAATCTAATTTTATCTTGAAACGTTCAGTGAATGGGCCTCAGTGGCAGAGAATTCCACAGATTCACAACTCTCTCGGTGAAAATGTTTTTCCTCATCTCAGTCCTAAATGGACTAGCCCTTATTCTTAAACTGTGACACCTGATTCTGGACTCCCCCAACATCGGGAACATATTTCCTACATCTAGCCTGTCCAATCCCTTAATAATTTTACATGTTTCTATAAATTTTTCTCTCATCCTTCTAAATTAATCGGAGATAATTCCTCCTCCCTTCTGATCCAAGTCTCGCTGACGGCACTTGGTTTTTATATCATATGTGAAAGACAACCTTCCAATTGAACTGGCATATTGCAGAACTGCAACAGAATATCAATCCGATTGTACAGTAGATCTGGGTTTCATGAGTGGGATTTGAACCTACCGCTTCCTAACTCCCAAGTAGGTTGCTGCTGAGAGAGCCACAGCTGACACAGATTTATAGCTTTATTCAGAGCCAGCTTGAGGGCATACGTTAAACATGGATTGCCACTGCAGGGAGATCTCTTAAATCCACTCCAGTGACTTCATGAGTACCATCAGGGAGTTGTTAACAATGCCCGCTGTCCCTTTTTGCCAAGTGACAAAAACCATCCAGTTCCAGAAGGTTTGTTGCAAACAGCTGCTTCTGAGCTTCCTGATTAAATCAGGTTTGAAACACACAGTGACACAAGCGATAATTAAAACTTTATTAAAAAATATATATATATATACCACACAAATATATATATATAGCCTTAATAAAGTTTTAATTATCCCTAGTGTCACTGTTTCAAAATTGATAAATATATTTATTATATAAATATAAATATAATAAAATATATTAAAATAATTTATAAAAATTATGTTTTTATATTATCACATATATATATATAATAAATGTATATAGTATATATATATATGATATACATATGATATATATAATGTATGTGTATCATGTATATATATATAATCATATACACACACACACACACACACACACACACACACACACACACATATATATGATTATAATATATATATATATATATATATATATACACATGATATATATATATATATGACCTGACCTGCTGAGTTCCTCCGACAGTTTATTTTATGGTCAAGCTTGCATCTTCTCTTATGTCGCTCTATACCAACCTCTCTCTTTAAAAGCGTTAGGATGACACAGCCATTTAGACAAATGCAGTTAACCTACAATGTAATTGTCTCCTTGCACATTCAGGAAGGGGCAAATCTCAAGCGCTGTCCACTCATTTGAGCAAAGTTTAATGGATGAGAATGTGCCCTGGCCTGTCAGAACCAGCGGTCGGTCCACAGATGACTGTAAGGAGGACGCTGAGTTGATTTCAGTCGAGAAGTGAATTGAAAATGAATTAATCCACAAGGCACAACCCAGTGCTTCAATCAGCTCAGCATTCCCTGTGCGAAAATAAAACATGGTACAGTGTTAATTGTTGTCATTACAGGATAATGACCAATTTAGGATACAAGCTTTATGGTGCATTAATACCAGCTGCCTCGACCAATCAAATCACAAATTTAATCTCCTTACTAGTGTCAGCTGGGGAGCCCTGCCAAGCCAATTACAGGCTTTAATTGCCGTCCGCCAACTATTGCTACATTTTTCATTTACTAGTTAACAATCTTAAAATAAATAATCCAGCATGGCCCCCCAAAATCAATACTGACTCATTTAAAAATGTATGTTTTTGCAGAACAAAATAAATAACCCTTGATTCACTTAGGCAATAAATATTATAGTCCATTTGGTCTTTTTATTTGGAAAAAAGTCTATTTCCATTAAATGCGTAACTTTCACTGAGCAATTGAAACTCATTCTGTAGTCAGATGTGCATTTTTTGCAGGCTTGCTAAATTTAACTGACTGAAAGAGTAAGCAATTTGCTTCCAGTTGAGTCCGAGACATTGATCTCCCATGCATCGTGTAAACTTGAAGCGTAACCCAAAGAAGATTAGTTTCAACTTTCGTGATAAACTCTTCTTTATCCCCCACTCAATGGTGCTCTGATTTCCTTGTTTATGGGGAACCTGGAGTATCAGCTTTCTAGTGTGCTTTGATAGACACAAAAAGCTGGAGTATCTCAGCGGGACAGGCAGCATCTCTGGAGAGAAGGAATGGGTGATGTCTTGGGTTGAGACCCTTCTTCAGACTAAAAGTCACGGGAAAGGGAAACGAAAGATACAGTATAAACAATGATATAGAACAATGAATGAGAGATATGCAAAAAAGTGATGATGATAAAGGTAAAAGGCCATTGTTAGCTGTTTGTGGGGTGAGAACGAGAAGCTGGAGCAACTTTGGTGGGGGAGGGATGGAGAGAGAGGGAATACAGTGGTTACTTGGTTGGAGAAATCAATATTCACACCACTGCCCAAGCGAAATATGAGATGCTGTTCCTCCAATTTGTATTTAGCCTCACTCTGACAATGGAGGAGGCCTAGGACAGAAATTTCAGTGTGGGAATGGAAGGAGAGTTAAAGTGTTTAGCAACTGGGGAATCAGGTAGGTCCAGGTGGACTGAGCAAAGGTGTTCAGTGATACGATGGACTTTGGCCTCGCCGATATACGAGTCCACATCTTGATCAACAGATACAGTAGATGAGGTTGGAGGAGGTGCAACTGAACCTTTGCCTAATTTCAAAGGACTGTTGGGGTCCCTGGGCAGAGTTGGGGCTTTGTATGCTTTGTCAGGGCTTTTGAGGTTAATTCTTGCTGAATCAGTCACACTTTAACTCCGAGTCAGATGTTGTGGGTTCAAGCCCCACTTCAATGATTTGAGGACACAATCCAAGATGGCAGTGCTGACGGATTGGTGCCCATCTGACCAGAGGTACATTCAGATGAATTAAAAGATCTCATGATGTTATTTTAATATGTACAGTCACCAAAGTAAATCATACTCAAAGTATAATCTAAAACAGAATACCTTGTGAACCTTCTGATTTCTGTAGTTACCAAGGCAGTACTCTGCATATCGCCAACTCGAACAATTTTACATTTTATCAAGCCAATTAATCAAGCCAATTAACCTACAAACCTGTACGTCTTTGGAGTGTAGGAGGAAACTGAAGATCTCAGAGAAAACCCACGCAGATCACGGGGAGAACGTACAAACTCCATACAGACAGCAGGCATAGTCGGGGTTGAACCCAGGTCTCTGGTGCTGCATTTTGCTGTAAGGCAGCAACTCTACCGCTGTACCTCCATGATCGTATATGGTTGTTACTAGATTGTGGATTAGTGGGATAAATTGGTTACATTTCTAACATTATAACCAACTCCGTCTGGGCTTTGTGCAGTTCATTGCTCATTTCCCTCCACAGATGCTGCCTGACTTTGAATGCAGGGGATAAATTAGATTCTATCTTTCTGGTGGATGACCCTTTGTGTGCCAGTTTGCTAGTGTTGTTGAAGGCTCCTGCCTGTGTTCAGTATCTCTGCTGCACTCAACTGGTCAGGCAACATCTGTGGAAGGAAATAGACATACAATGTTCCAGGTGTTCAACTTTAGATGAAACCATATATGAACAGTCTGCTTGAAGTTCAAGTGAAACTCAAAGAGGAGTCGCAGAGATTAACCCAGTACACCCATCTCAAACTCCCCCCAGCAGACGGTGTGGAAGGCAGACACAAAATGCTGGAGTAACTCAGCGGGTGAGGCAGCATCTATGGAGAGAAAGGATTAGCAATGTTTCGGGTTGAGAACCCTTCTTCAGATTGATGTCAGGGGAGGGGGCGGAACAAGGAAATAATGTAGGCGGAGACAGTAAGACTAGTTGGAGAACTGGGAAGGGGAATGGAATGGAAAGAGAAAGCAAGGGCTACTTGCTGAACCAGACTCCCTCATAGGTACCAAATGTAGGTCTTCAGACACCAGTGAACATTTCTCACAAATGTGAATGAAAGAATGTACAGTGTAAAGGAACCTATGATATCCCAGGCCCCTTTAGTTCACCAGCCTTTCTCCTCTAGTATAGTTTGAGTTCTTGAGAAGAATTCAATGATTTACCATGTACTGCGGGATCTGCATTATCTAGAGATGAAAGCTACTGCAGATGCAGGAATCTTGAGGGAAACACAAACTGCTGGGGGAACTCGGTGGGTAAAGCAGCATATGTGAAAGGATCTGAAGAAGGGTCCCAACCTGAAACATTGTATGTCTATTTCCTTCCACAGATGTTGCCTCACCTGTTGAGTTCTGCCAGCAGGTTTTTGTTTGCTTCTGAATAACCAAAGTCCACTGATTTCTCTTCTTGTAACAATAATTTTAACTTCTGCAATTTCACAATCAAAATATCTATACCATTCCTAAAACTCTCATCTTGTCTGCTTCCGGTTTGCGTCGTTTTTAAATTTGCACATGAATGGTACCCTATATCGCTCAATTTCCCTTGCCTCCTTACTCACCGTTCTCCGCTGCTCCAAGCGTACCAAGTTTTGTTCTGATCGTTGGAATATTACAAAAGCCCACAAGCCGTGAGTAAGTGAATTGTGAGCCCACAAGCCGTAACTGAGTGAACTGTGAGTCCACAAGCCATGACTGAGTGAACTGTGAGCCCACAAGCCGCGACTGAGTGAATTGTGAGTCCACAAGCCGTGACTGAGTGAACTGTGAGTCCACATGCCGTGACCGAGTGAATTGTGAGTCCACATGCCGTGACTGAGTGAACTGTGAGTCCACATGCCATGACTGAGTGAACTGTGAGTCCAGAAGCCGTGACTGAGTGAACTGTGAGTCCACATGCCGTGACTGAGTGAACTGTGAGTCCACATGCCGTGACCGAGTGAACTGTGAGTCCACATGCCGTGACTGAGTGAACTGTGAGTCCACATGCCGTGACTGAGTGAACTGTGAGTCCACATGCCATGACTGAGTGAACTGTGAGTCCACAAACCGTGACTGTGTGAACTGTGAGTCCAGAAGCCGTGAGTCAGTGAACTGTGAGTCCATAAGCCATGACTGAGTGCACTGTGAGTCCATGAACTGTGACTGAGTGAAGTGTGAGTCCACAAGCCGTGAGTCAGTGAATTGTGAGTCCACAAGCCATGAGTGAGTGAACTGCGAGTCCAGAAGCTGTGAATCAGTGAACTGTAAGTCCTGATGGCGTGAGTCAGTGAACTGTGAGTCCAGATGTCGAGAGTCAGTGAGCTGTGAGTCGACAAGCCCCGAGTGAGTGAACTGTGAGTCCAGAAGCTATGAATCAGTGAACTGTAAGTCCTGATGCCATGAGTCAGTGAACTGTGAGTCTAGAAGCTGCCCTGAGTGTGGAGCCTGCCCAATTGCTGCAAACCCAAGATCCTGGGGAAGTGAGGAGTGAGAGTGGGGAGGATTGAGGGAGCCGGGCGCTGGCGGGGCCTGGCGCTGACACGGCTGGGCACTGGCAGGGCTCAACTCCCCCACCCACCACACCCTCCCCCCCCCCCCCCCACAAGCAGCAGGCCATGGCAGCGGAAGGTCACAGCAGTGCTCCCCTCCACCAGCCCCTGCCTGAAGCCGTCCCCCTCCCCAGCTACATAACGCTCCCGCCGGCCCACCATGTCCATATTAGCCCTCTGGAAACCAGTCCCTTCGGCCCACAACACCCATACTAGGCGTCCCTCTCCCCCAGCTGCAGGACACTCTACCCTCCTCCACCGGCCCCCGACAGCCCGGCCTGAAGCTGTGCCCCTCCCCAGGCAGCAGGACGCTCCCCCCACCGGCCCCCGACAGCCCCCACCTGAAGCCGACCCCCTTCCCCAGCTGCAGAACGCAACAAGAGATGCAACAAGAAAGAATGGACTAAATAAATCTCCCCCTTAACGTCTAAATTGTTGTTATAGTTTAAGAGTTATTCACATTTTAAGCTTTAATAAATCCCTTTTCCACTTTCCGTACCCATCAGCTGCTCCTGCGCAGTAATAGCTGTGTGACCTACATCACAATGGGAACTCAATGGGAGGGAATCACTGCGCCACCGGAGAGTCACTAAGAGTGTATGGGGGGTGGGGGTGGATGGAGTGAGTGTGTGTGCAGGGGAAGGGCAAGGAGCGGAGTGGGGGGTGAGGGGAGGAGGGGGAGATCAGGGGCATCACAACGGGAACCCGTCAGCCGCGCCTGCGCAGTTGGGGGCTATGCGTGAGTGGTGGAATATTGGAATTGGTGGAGAGAGAATATTACGTCGGGGGACCAGGCCTCCCGTGTGAGAATAGTTAGTCTAGTTTAACTTAGTCGAGAACTTAGTCTAGTTTTAATTAATCCTCCGATCTGAATCACAATGCTAATCTCAGTACCTTTTCCAATAAGATATGACTTTTGACAAACTTGCTTTGGCTTCATATAATTGTCATTAATCTCATTCTGCTCTGTTTTCATTTCACTGCTGTCAGCGACTCGAGATTAGGTTAACAATAACAAAATGTTTCTTTGGGATATTTGTGCACATTGTTGGCAGCCTTGAGATTAAGGATGATTTATAGATCATATGACATAGAAATGTATAGCACAGCAAAAGGCATTCCGGCCCACAATATCTGTCCTGAATATAATTCTAATGTAAACTAAACTCAACAGCCTGAGAATTATCCATATCTCTCCTTTCCCTGCACATC
The DNA here is from genome assembly GCA_963514005.1 of Raja brachyura. The sequence goes on along the minus strand of OY740802.1, from coordinate 41,810,733 downwards.
TATGTGCCTACCTAAAAGCATCTTCAATGCCACCATCCCATCTGCCTCCACCACCAACTCTAGCAACACGTTCCACATGCCCACCACTCCCTGTGTAAAAAATCCCTCCCACATCCCCTTTAAACTTTGTTCCTCTTATCTTAAAGCTATGCCCTCCAGTCTTTGCCATTTCCACACTGGGGAAAATGTTCTGACTGTCTACCCTATCTATGCCCCTCATTATTTTAGATACCCCTCAATCTCTGACATTCTAGAGAAAACAATCCAAGTTCGTCCCACCTCTCCTTACAGCTAAAATCACCCAATTCAGACAGCATTCTGGTAAACGGTAAACCTCTTCCACTCTCTCTCCAAATCCTCAGCATCCTCTCTGTAATGGGGCAACCTGCAGCAGCCATCTTCGGGCAATGAATAAATATAATACCACTCTCTCCTTATAATGCTCCATATTCACTCCTAGGACATGTAAATGAAGGTCAGTGTCCTTTCCCAGGCCAATATTTTCAGTATTGTGCCCTGGTTTTGTAAAGAAGCTCTTTCTAAGCTTCCCCCCAGTCTGGTCAATAAACCACTGATTCAAGCACTGGAACAACTAAACGTTATTTATGGAAAAGACACCAAATCACCCGATACGATACCTAAACCACTGCACAGATCCTTGTATCTGCCTGGCCAAGCCCTTTAGCCTCATGCAAGCAGAACCACTCCAAAAGGTCACGCAGTCCCAAGCTCTCTTCCAGAAGATCGACAACGGACCTCGTGGGGGCTGCCTTTTATAGGTCCCCGAACCTTGAGGTGCCGAACTACAGAGGGGTGGTATATTTACTATCCAATCAAGTATAACAAATTACAATAATACATTACTGACAGGTACACAGGCCAATTACAGAATCTTCTTACATTGTTGCAGGTGAAGCTTCCAGAAGAGGCTAACAGAATCTTGAATAATGCAACATTTACCCTGGGATTCAAACAAACCAGAAAGGGTTTAACATTTGAACTAATCAACACTCAACAGGGTAACTGTCTCACAACATTATTTACAATATATACAAGGCTCTTGCAGAGATCCAATCAATTTTATGCATTTAAGTTTGTTTGCAGGGATTATATACATGTTGTCAATTAAGGGGAAATGAGGAAAACATCTGGGTCCTTCAGCCTTATATATCAATCTGATGCCCAGACTTGTGGCGCCATCCACAGCCTGTAAATTTCCACGGACAAAGGTTAAACAATTCTGACAAATGCAGGGATGCTCCATTTTATGGTGTCTTTAATTTGGTCAATATTAACAGTTTTGAGGTGAAGTGGAAAAGATTTAATAGGAATCTAAGGGGTAACTTTTTTCTACAAAGGGTGGTGAGTGTATGGAACAAGCTGCCAGTGGAGGTAGTTGAGGCATTTAACAAACAATTAGAGAGGTACATGGACAGGACACGTTTGGAGGGAAGTGGGCCAAATGCGGGCAGGTGGGACTAGTGTAGCTGGGGCATGTTGGCCGGTATGGACAGGTTGGGCCGAAGGGCCTGTTTCCACACTGCATCTCTCTATCACTCTATCACTCTATGGAAGATGGACACAAAAAGTTGGAAATAACTCAGTGGGCCAAACCGCATCTCTGGAGAAAAGGAATAACTGATGTTTCGGGTCGAGACCATTCAGAAGAAGTTATTCTTCTGAAGAAGTCGTTATGATTTGCTCCAGCTGTTTGTGTCTATCTTCTGTTTAAACCTGGTTGCACTCACTCATTCAGCCTCATCGGCCAGGCAACACCATTCACATGCCTGACACCAGACTGCCAACCACCCCATTGAAAATTGCTAACAATGAAACATTCATGAAGGTGCTCAAAGAAACCCATTTCAAGATGCATCTTCCCCTCTGTGAATCTCTGACCCACGGCCATTCACACTGGACTAAGAGCATTTGTGATGGTTTTGGAAACCTCACATCGTCTCCTTCAAGAAACCTTCGTCCTCATGTTGAGTAATGGAGTCATGGAGATATATACACAAAACAGGCCCTTCAACCCATCTCTTTCATGCTGACCAGGTTTATAACTGAGCTAATCCCATTTGCCTGTCTTTGACCCATATCATTCTAAACCATTCTGATCCATATACCTGTCTAAATATCTTTTGCACTTTCCTATGTATCTACCTCAACAGCTTCCTCTGGCAGCTCGGTCCACATTCCCGCCACCTTATCCTTCTTTTCCTACACCTATGCCTTCTGCACTGTACTCCTTCACCCAAGGGAAATGACCGTGACCTTTTCTTGACTTTGTGTTCCTCTTTATGCTCAACCTTCAGTCTCCTACATTACAGGGAAAAATGCTCTAGCCAATCTAGCCCCAGCTTTTAACTCAAGCTCGTAATTCCTGGTAACATCCTGGTGAATCTTTTCTGCACCTCTTCCAGCTTAATGACTCTCTTTGAATAGCAGAGTGACCAGAAATGTACACTTTACTCCAAATGTAGTCCCATCAACATCGTGTACAGTTTAGTATAGTTTAGAGATACAGTGCAGGAACTGGTCCTTCGGCCTACCGAATCTGCGCCAACCAGCAATCCCTGTACACTAACATTATCCTCTACACTAGGGACAATTTACTATTTTTTTACCAAACCCAATGAACCTTCGGAACACCTCCGCTCGGTTCGCAATAACTAACCTGATCTCCCAGTGGCTCAGCACTTCAATTCGCCCTCCCATTCCAAATCCGACCTTTCTGTCCTGGGCCTCCTCCATGGCCAGAGTGAGCACCACCGGAAATTGGAGGAGCAGCACCTCATATTCCGCTTGGGCAGTTTGCATCCTAGCGGTATGAACATTGACTTCTCTAATTTCCGGTAGCCCTTGCTGTCTCCTCCCCTTCTCGGCTCTCCCTCAGCCCTCTGGCTCCCCCTCTTCCTTTCTTCTTCTCCCCCCGCCCCTCCTCCCCCCTACATCAGTCTGAAGAAGAATTTTGGCCTGAAACATTGCCTATTTCCTTCGCTCCATAGATTCTGCCGCACCCGCTGAGTTTCTTCAGCACTTTTGTCTACCTTCGATTTTCCCAGCATCTGCAGTTCCTTCTTAAACTCCGATTTTTTTGCCTATTTTATGGACGGTTTGAATGTAAAATCATAAACCTGCTCATGTTCATGTACTTCAGATTTTTCACAGCCACAACTCACACTTCCAACACTTTTTGGCCCACCTCCATTGTCCTTATTCCTCACCTGGTGTTCACACCTCTCCAGACAGATCAGCTTTGATCAGCAACTACTAACATCCCTCTTACATATTACATAAAGAGCAATATTGTCACCTGGACAACCATGGTCTCCACAGGCAGTTCCTCTTTCTCCCCTTCACAAATGTTTGCTGCGTATCTTCATAGTTTTCTGTTTTTATTTCAAATTTGCAGCGAATGCCATTTTATCTTGCTTGTCAAGTTGAGTTTAGATACACAGCGTTGAAACAGCCCCTTCGGCCCATCGAGTCCGCACCAACCAGCGATCCCCCTACATTAACACTACCCTACACACACTTGGGACAATTTTTTACATTTACACCAATGTACAACCCACCAACCTATATGCCTTTGGAGTGTGGAAGGAAACCGAAGATCTTGGAAAGAACCCATGCAGGTCTTGGGGAGAACGTACAAACTCCATACAGACTCGTAATCAGGATCGAACCCGGGTCTTTGGTGCTGTACGGCAGGAACTCTACCGCTACACCACCATGCTGCCCGAATACTGGAATTTTCCATCATGTTCATTTGGATTCCCAGAAGAAATTCCAGGTTATCCAGGTTATCCTTGTTAATGGTGAAATCCATGGGACTGGGCAAGAAATTCCACAGCGTTGGAAACCAGACGCACAATTCCAGACCAGGATGGCGTGAGAAACCTGCCATCTTCGGGGTTTGGTGGTTGTCTTTCAACTTGAGGATATGAAAGCCCATCGCTGTTTCTTCAGTGTTATGTGACTGAAAATCGACTCTTTAGGAGTGAAATACAACAAAAACCATTTACAAATCATTTAATCTGTTTTGCATATGTTGTGGGGATGAGGGGGTATCTCATTTAAACTTACCAAATAGTGAAAGGCTTGGATAGAGTGGATGTGGAGAGGATGTTCCCACTAGTGGGAGAGTCTAGGACCAGAAGTCAGCCTCAGAATTAAAGGACGTTCCTTTAAGAAGGAGATGAGGAAGAATTCCGTTAGTCAGAAGGTGGTGAATCTGTGGAATTCTTCCCCACACAAGGCAATGGAAAATTTTAAGGCAGAGATAGATAGATTCTTGATTATTATCGGTGTCAAAGGTTATAGGGAGAAGGCAGGAGAATGGGGTTAGGATGGAGAGATAGATCAATCATGATTTAATGGCGGATTTGATGGGCCGAATGGCATAATTCTGCTCCTATCATTTATGATGTTATATTTGGACTGTTGTCATGGGAATGACCACCAATGTTCTCCCTAGAGGCAACTTAATTTCATTATGATTGGACTGTATCAGGATCCTTCATGATACAAATGCTGAATGGATTTTCTTTTGGTAATAATTTATTTGTGTGAACCCCAAACAACCATTGATATCAATCTTGGCTTAAACCCAGCAGTGTGAATATCGATTTCTCTAAAGCCCCTGTCCCACTTACGTGTCCTTGGCACGCTAATTGTGCGACCTCGTGGTCGCGTTAAGGCGCAACGGTCCCGCGAAGGTCGCATGCGATTTCATCCGCCCGCACAGCCGTCTGGAGCACGTGACATCATTTGAAGATGGACACAAAATGCTGGAGTAACTCAGCGGGACCGGCAGCATCTCTGGAGAGAAGCAATGGGTGATGTTTCGTGTCGAGACTCTTCTTCAGTCTGAAAGAAGAGTCTTGACCCGAATCATCACCCGTTCCTTCTCACCGGAGATGCTGCCGATCCCACTGAGTTATTCCAGCATTTTGTGTCCATTGTCAATTTTCTGGGAGTAGAAGTGGGGGCTGAAGCGAAACGCAACGGCCGTGAGCCCCAGGCCGAGTTTGACGATCGTTTGCCTGCTTCTGCTGCTGTTGGAAGTGAGACGTTGCATCGGGCCAGGGTCTTGGGCCTGTCCCACTTTGGCCGTCAGTCACGCGACAGGCCATCAGTATCAAACCATAAGTTTGATACCGCGCACAACTACAAAGCCCTCCGCGTTTCTCAGTGGGAACGGCCCCGCGTGGCCACACGATGCCCATATGCCTCAACGTGACCACGAGGTCGCGTAATTAGAGTGCCAAGGACACATAAGTGGGACAGGCCCTTAACTTCATAACCCCTGCAACATCAAATAATCCCTTCAAGTAACCCCTCCCCCACACAAGTCACACCAGCTTCATAGTGGTCTAGTTGAGTATCATTGACTGTACTCATTCTCACCCAGCAAACAGCTAACAATGGCCTGTTTACTTGATCATCGTTACTTTTTTGCACATCGTTCATTTATTTGTCCTATATCTCTCTACATCACCTTCTATATCTTTTGTTTCCCTTTCCCCTGACTCTCAGTCTGAAGAAGGGTCTTGACCTGAAACATCACGTATTCCTCTTCTCCAGAAATCATGTCTGACCCACTGAGTTACTCCAGCTTTTTGTGCCTATCTCTCGTTTGACCCAGCATCTGCAGTTCCTTTCTACCCAATCTTGGCTTCAAGTTCTCTTTTATTTGGTTCTCAGATGAAATCTCTTGACAAATGCTTTCTCATTTCACCTCATTTGCTTTACGCCATATTTCCACATTGCAGAAAATTATTCTGAGTAAAGATTTTTCTCAACAGAGAAAACTGAAAAATAATTACGATCGCAGGGAATGGAGGGATATGGATCACATGCAAGCAGACGAGATTAGTTTAACTTGGGGTCATTTTTAGCACAGACTAGTGGGCCAAAGGGTATGTTTCAGTGCTGTGTTGTTCTACGTTCTATGGTTAACTATTAAATAGTATGTGTCAGGGCAAATTATCATGTGTAGAGTGTCCTTTACTATTTTTGTAACTCAGCTATATCTGAGCAGCACATTCCGTTGACCGCTCTGGCATTGTGCAGGTGGTTATTGCACAATTTTGTCCACATTCAATTGCACTCGGTGCTGGAAATGATGACCTGTTTGCAAACCGTTTAAGAAAGAACTGCAATACTGGAAAAATTGAAGGTAGACAACAAAGTTGGAGAAACTCAGCGGGTGAGGCAGCATCTATGGACCGAAGGAATAGGCGGAATTTGCAAACAGAATGTCTTTGTCATTGTCTTAGTTCTTTTTGATTCCTCTCCAAAAGAAGATTTTCTCTGCAAAACACTGTTTTGGTGTAAAGTGTTTTTGAGCACACACACATTCTCCATGGTGAAATTTAAAGGGAACATTTTTATATGGAGATGTATAATTAATACTCCAGTATATTGCATAATTAACGCTGCAAGAACTATTGACTGCAAGATCAGTTCTGATTTTCTTTTGAAGAACGATCACGATTGTCAGAGGGGAAGGAGAAAGGACGTTCACAATTTCATTCATGCAAATAGCAGCTGCAAAATGAACAGAAATGAAAGAATTTCTTGGCTTAGGGAAAGGAGGATGGTAATCTGTCCGCCCTCACTCTCTCTGCCCCGATCCATCTGTCACATAGGATGAGCTGTTGGAATGAGTCTTGCTATTTGTCCAGACAAACACAAAATGTATTTTCTCAAAACATAATGAATGGTTCTCAATTTTTCTGTCAAGAAAGCAAGACACTGATATATGCCAGCGCAGATGGAATCTATTTTTATTAATAAAGGCTAGTCTCTAACAAAAACAAAACCTAAATGCCACATTTCAATTAGAATGGCATTTGTCATTCCTCCTGCCAGGCTTACAAACGCAGTTTTGAATGCTAACTGCTATTTTCTTCCCCTAAAAGTAAAAATGTTGGTCGTAAATATTTGCGAACCCCCCAGCACATGCCTACCAAAGAAGTCATCACCCTCAGAGAGATATCATGGACATTAATCCTTCACTCTCAGTTGCACCGGACCTTTAGACTGTCGTGTATCTCTCTCATTCTGCGTGACAAGCCATTAGCAGCTTGTGTACAGAGACGGCACGCTCAAACTGCTGACGAGAAGCATTTCGTGCAGCAGTCTCGCGAACATCCACACTTCCTCACACAAAAGCCCACTGAGAGCGCGAGTCAGCACAAAACACAAGCATAAAACCACCTCGTAAAGAATACAGTACATGTTATTAAAGAGTACCGGATACCCTGGAGTGATCGCAACAGCAAACTAATGAAGGCCGTTGAATGATAGTTATAAAACTGTTCCTGCATTACAGTTTATGATGCTCCTTAAATTAATTATCATAAGCTACGGTAATAAAGGCTGGACCATAAGATTTTAGATCCATTGCAAGAACCCCCAGAGGAGTTCAGTCACACTGGTGATTCTGCTGTGTCCCAGCGTTCTGCATCATTACATGATGATGGTGGTTGTGGATAAGTATGGTGTCAAGGACACGGTTAGACACCATACCACCCCCCACACCCCCCTTCCTCCCCAACCTCTCAACCCCATGCTATTCCTTGTGTGTTATCAGATGAACCGACTACAACCACATAAGGTCCAGTCTGTCTGATCTACGTAGCCTTTATGGCACAGAGGGAGGCCATTCAAAATCCAGTCTGAAGAAGGGTCTCGAACCGAAACGTCACCCATTCCTTCTCTCCAGAGATGCTGCCCGTCCCGCTGAGTTACTCCAGCATTTTGAGCCTAACTTCCATTAAATCCATAGATAGACACAAAAAGCTGGAGCAACTCGGCGGGTCAGACGACATCTCTGGAGAAAAGGAATAGGTGATGCTTCAGGTCGAGACCCTTCTTCAGACTGAGAGTCAGGGGAAAGGGAAACGAGTGATATAGACGGCGATGTCGACAGATATAGAACAATTGAATAAAAGATATGCCAAAAAGTAACGATGGTAAAGGAAACTGGTGATTGTGGCTATAGCTGGAGCTGTGACCATTCAATCCAGTGCCACAGGAGTCCAATTCCTTCCTGGCTCAGCTCCTACCGTCCTGCATGTTTATTTCCCTTATGCCCTTCCATTTCTTTTTGAAGACATTGATTGTTCCTCTTTCCACCCCCCTCACAGGCAATGAGTTCCAGCTCATGGGATCAACATTTCTCTTAGGTGAAATTTTTGAATCGCAAACACCTCCATCAAACACCCTTCAACCTTCCTTGATTGTGAGCACAAACTTTCCAAAAGGAAACAGTAAAGAGCCCTGTCCAGCAGGCACGGAAATCGCTATCAAAGCATGCAGGGGACACAGTTTCTTGGCGGCCGCATGCGTGAATGCGCATGCACACACACACACACACACACACATACGCGCGCACGTATACACGCACACACACACACATGCATGCATAGACACGCACACACACACACGCACACACACACACACACACACATGCATAGATGCACACACACACGCACACACACACACACACACACACGCACACGCACACACACGCGCATACAAATGTGCATACACACCCACCCACACACGCACATACATACACACACACACGCACACACACGCACACATGCGCGCACACACACACATGCGAGGCTTCAGCCGTGGGCCCTGTGAACAGTAACATCAGGAGCTGACCTGGTTGGTGATCGACTCCGAACTCCAGCAACAGCAGCTTCGTCCATCCCGAATGGTGGGGCTTGAATCGGCCTGTTCACAGGGCCTTACGTCGGCCGCCAGGGCCTTCACCATCGGGAGCCTCGATCGCCTCGATGCAGCAGTTTCATTTTAAGCCACGGCGGGCGCTGAAAGGCCCCACGAACAGGCCGATTCAGCCCTTAGAAAGTGTCTGATAAAGTCTGGATTACAAAACATGGGGGGGATCAGCCCCCACCTCTCCCCCCCCCCCCCCCCCCCAAGGATTTCCGCCCCTTCCCAAAGGAAGTGGGAAGCCAGACAGTTGTTGTTTGTTTCCCATGAAAAGATATTTGGCAGATGCGAGGAATAGATCGGGTAGATGCACAGAGTCCGTTGCCCAGAGTAGGTGAATCAAGGACCAGCGGACATAGGTTTAAAGTGATGGGGGAAAGATTTAATAGGAATCTGAGGGGTAACTGAGGAGGTAGTTGAGGCAGGGACTATCCCAACCTTTAAGAAACAGCTAGACAGGTACATGAGGTCCTGGCACACCTCAAAAGCTGCCTACCCCCCACACTGGATCCCTATCAGTTTGCCTACCGCAAGAACAGGAGTACGGAGGATGCCATCTCAACGGCACTTCACTCCGCCCTCTCCCACCTCGACAACAGAGACACTTACGTAAGAATGCTGTTCATCGATTACAGCTCAGCATTCAACACCATTATACCATCAAAATTGATCGCCAAACTCGGTAATCTGTGCATCGCTCCTTCCCTCTGCAACTGGATACTGGACTTTCTAACCAACAGACCCCAGTCTGTTAGGTTAGATAAGCACACCTCTTCAACCCTCACCCTGAACACCGGCGTTCCACAGGGCTGTGTGCTGAGCCCCCTCCTCTACTCCCTCTTCACCTATGACTGCACATCTGTACATGGTACTAACACCATCATCAAGTATGCAGATGATACAACGGTGATTGGCCTCATCAGCAACAACGATGAGTCGGCCTACAGGGAGGAGGTCCAGCACTTAGCAGCATGGTGCGCTGACAACAACCTGGCCCTTAACTCCAAGAAGACCAAGGAGCTCATTGTAGACTTCAGGAAGTCCAGGGGCGGCACGCACACCCCCATCCACATTAACGGTACGGAGGTGGAACGTGTTTCTAGCTTCAGGTTCCTGGGAGTCAACCTCTCCGACGACCTCTCTTGGACCCACAATACCTCAACTCTGATCAAGAAGGCTCACCAGCGTCTCTTCTTCCTGAGGAGACTGAAGAAGGTCTATCTGTCTCCTCAGATCCTGGTGAACTTCTACCGCTGCACCATCGAGAGCATCCTTACCAACTGCATCACAGTTTGGTATGGCAACTGCTCTGTCTCCGACCGGAAGGCATTGCAGAGGGTGGTGAAAATTGCCCAACGCATCACCGGTTCCTCGCTCCCCTCCATTGACTCTGTCCAAAGCAAGCGTTGTCTGCGGAGGGCGCTCAGCATCGCCAAGGACCTCTCTCACCCCAACCATGGACTGTTTACCCTCCTACCATCCGGGAGGCGCTACAGGTCTCTCCGTTGCCGAACCACAGGTCCAGGAACAGCTTCTTTCCGGCGGCTGTCACGCTACTCAACAACATACGTCGATGACTGCCAATCACCCCCCCCCCGGACACTTATTGTTATTTATTCAAATCATTTGCTGTGTCGCTCTTCCAGGGAGATGCTAAATGCATTTCGTTGTCTCTGTACTGTACACTGACAATGATAATTAAAATTGAATCTGATTCTGAATCTGAATCTGAATCTGAATCTGGATAGGACAAGTTTGGAGAGATATGGACCAAACGCGGGCAGGTGGGACTAATGTAGCTGGGACATGTTGGCCGGTGTGGGCAAGTTGGGCTGAAGGGGCTTTTTCCACGCTGTATGATTCTATGACTCTGTGACAAGGATAAAGTGAATTTCGGAAGGATCAGTGCATTACCTCAGGGCCCATAAGATTTGGCAAAGATGATCAGGTTTTGGGCAATTACTACTTAGATCTATTTTTCCAGTGCTTACCCTTCATCACAATTAATCACTGCGTTCCTCATTTTCAAGAAACTCTAGGTTAACCCCAATTTCAAGTACAGTGACTTTGATCATGAGTACAAGCATGAAATATTTGTTTAATGCCTCAAGCAGTTTCTTATCCCTTATGCTTTTTTTCATGACTATTACTCTAGAGTTTTCACATTTAACTTGTATTGAATTACATTTGTGTCAAAACTATTACAATGTTTTTCCTTGCTGATTTAGTTTAGTTTAGCTTAGTTTAGAGATACAGCGAGTTAGTTTAGTGTAGTTTAGAGAAACCAGCTATCGGCACACTTAACACAACCCTACACACCCTAGGGACAATTTCGTACAAACCTGCACGTCTTTTGAGTGTGGGAGGAAACCAAAGATCTCGGAGAAAACCCACGCCATCACGGGCAGAACGTATAAACTCCGTACAGACAGCACCCGTAGTGGGCTTCGAACCCGAGTCTCCGGTGCTGCAAGCGCTGTAAGGCAGCAATTCTACCGCTGCGCCACCATGCCACCCTCTCTGGATCTTTCCAGTCCATGTATTTGTCCAAATGTCTTCGAAATGTTGTTATTGTACCTGCTCCAAGCACTTCCTTTGGCAGATCATTCTAAACACCAACCGACCTCTGTCTGGGACGGTTGCCCCTCAGATTCCTGTTCAATCTTTTCCCTCTCCCTTAAGCCTATGCCCTCTGATTCTTGATTCCCCTTGCCCCATGACTCTGTGCATTCACCCTACCTTTCCCCCTCATGGTTTTATACTTTCATATTCTCTCTTTCAAACTTTGGGCTCTTTCAATTGTTGGCCATCGCTGTTCCAAACAATCTCAATCCTCAGGCTTACCTCTTATATTTGCTGTTTTGCTTGTTCTTTTGCACCAACAACATCTTTCACCTCCATTTGGCTGCAGATGCATTAGAGTCCACATGAAATAATTTCTCCATGGACTATTTATATTTCGCATTGCTTGTCTAGTGGAAAGCTTTTAATCTAATCAACCAGGCTCATTCCCCAGGCAGGAGAATGGGGTTAGGAGGGAAAGATAGATCAGCCATGATTGAATGGTGGAGTAGACTTGATGGACCGAATGGCCTAATTCTGCGCCTATCACTTATACCCTTATATTAACTATTTATTCTTAGTTTAGTTTTGTTTAATGATACAGTGGAAAAGCTGTAATTATATCCCTATCTATCTCTATTTTAAAATGAGTTCATTTTCTGGCTGGATTGTACCCCACTGGAACTAATATAAAATTCTATCATAATGTGATGTATTTCCCACTGGATGTGTGCCTGATTAACCCTTGTTCCATAATTGTGTCCATAAATGAATTGCACTCCAAAAAGCTGCCTGAATAGATTTTGTTCTATCATTTTTTCCAAACAACTTTCAACAGCTTAAGTTACTTCATGTATTGTATTAGCTGAGGTGCAAGTTCTTTATCTTAAGATATGAAAACATTCTCTAGCAGTATCAGTGCTATTTGATGAATAAACTAGTCCCACCTAACTTTCTTTCATTTCTACCCTATTGATTATAATTTATTACTGTGGCTTGTCCCACTCCCATCTCTTTATACATCGGTGAGACCAAGCGTGGGCTTGGCGATCGTTTCGCCGAACACCTCCGCTCAGTCCGCATTAACCAACCTGATCGCCCTGAGGAGTTTGTTTCGCCGAACACCTCCGCTCAGTCCGCATTAACCAACCTGATCGCCCTGTGGCTCATCCTGTGTTAACCGACCTGATCAACTCCTCCTCCCATTCCGAATCCGACCTTTCTGTCCTGGGCCTCCTCCATGGCCAGAGTGAGCACCACTGGAAACTAGAGGAGCAGCACCTCATATTCCGCTTGGGCAGTCTGGACGTTAGCAGCATAAACATTGACTTCTCCAATTTCCGGTAGCCCTTGCTGTCTCCTCCCCTTCTCAGTTCTCCCTCAGCCCTCTGGCTCCTCCTCTTCCTTTCTTCTTCCCGCCACCACCCCCCCCGGTTTTGGCCCGAAATGGTGCCTGTTTCCTTCGCTCCATAGACGCTGCTGCACCTGCTGAGTTTCTCCAGCACCTCTGTCTACCTTCGATTTTCCAACATCTGCAGTTCCTTCTTGAACATCCCATCTCTTTATATGTTACCTATCCATCATTATGGCCCCAGGAATATTTAATTCTCCCTGCCGCTCATCTTGCAGGCCTGGCTTTTTTTTCATGCTTTGTGGATCAAACCCAAATACTGTTATTTGTACCACTAATTCATTTATCTTTCAGAAGTGCCTCCCATTCAGGTTAATCCTTTGATTTCTACCATTGCATAATTTTCCCTTCATGAGCTCCTATTACCTTAGGAACTCCCTGTTCCATCTTGTCACTTTACTTACCGCTTTTTTTTAGTTTAGTTTAGTTTAGTTTAGTGAGACAGCGCAGAAACAAGCCCTTTGGCCCACGGAATCCATACATACCAGTGATCCCAGCACATTAACACTATCCTACACACACTAGGGATAATTTACACTTACACCAAGCCAATTAGCCTACAAACCTGCACGTCTTTGGTGTGTGGGAGGAAATTGAAGATCTCGGACAAAACCCACATGGGGAGAACGTACAAACCCCGTACAGACAGCACCCGTAGTCGGGATCTAACACGAGTTTCTGCTGTTGCAAACACTGTACGGTGGCAACTCTACCGCTGCACCACCGTGCCACCCTGCTTCATATCATAGCTTTGACTTTTCTCTTGTGCCTGCAATTTTCTCCTCATGGATTCCAACTCAACTCCCGTTTATTTTTCACCATCGGTGTGAAGAAGGGTCTCGACCTGAAATGTCATCTATTCCTTTTCTCCAGAGATGCTGTCTAACCCGCTGAGTTACTCCAGGAATTTGTGCCTATCTTTATTTTAAACCAGCATCTGCAGTTCCTTCCTACGCTTCTCATTTATTTAAAATCCATTTTTAGTCCACATGACCATTCAATAAGACAGGACACTGGATCATGCTAACTTTTAATCGAGCTTGTCCCAATGGAATAGACTTCTTCAATACTTAATCCAATTTCCCATGAATCAAAAAGAGTAATTGTTTATTCAATTTAACTAGAAGAGAGAAACCTGTAGCCCCAAGGGTAATTTATGCAAATCTGATGTAAAACACTATGTTTTAGCTGCATTCAATTAAATTCACATTAATTCGTGGTGCAATTGGTTACGGACAAGTCCATTTTTCTGCTTCCATTAGTAGTGAATAAAGCTAGTGATAATCCGCCTATGAAATTCCATAAATAACATTTGAAGTATCGTGGAGAAAGATCTTATCAAATGATGGCATGCTGGTATATGAGTTCCCTTGTCAGCAAACACTGAACCAAGGACGAGAGAGCAGGTGGTCTGTACAGTAAAACATCTTGGTGGTTTGAAGCTGGTATGGTCTGATATTAGTGTTGTGAGCACTGAGACTGAGAGACAGAAGGATTACTTTTAAACCTAAAATACTCTTTGCCCGAGTCTCATACCGCACCTCGACAAGATTCAGCCCGTGACATTAATTGGTTTTGCACTGAGTGCTGAGCTGTGCTCCTGTTGGCTTCTCACCAACCTGTTCTTGCCCTAACATAAGTCATTCCAATAGACATATTGAATTATAAAAATGTTCAGTACAGAAATTGGCTCCTTCAGCCCACCTCCTCCATGCTGACCATAGTGCCTGCCTACACTAATTCCATTTGCCTGCAACATGCCCATATCTGTTGGAACATTTCGCTATTCAAGTTCCACTTCAAATGCCTTTTAAACATTGTAATTGTATCTGCCTCCACCAACTCATCTCATAACTCGTTCTAAATAACCATCACCATCTTGGTGAAAAGCTTACCCCTCAGATTGTTCCAATCTCAGCTTAAATCCATGTCCTCTAATTCTACACTCTCATGACCTTTGAAAAGGCCTCAGACTAACTATGTGTAGGAAGGAACTGCAGATGCTGCTTTAAAACAAAGGTAGACATAAAATGCTGGAGTAACTCAGTGGGACAGGCAGCATCTCTGGAGAGAAGGAATGGGTGATGTTTTGGGTCCGGAAGGGGCCCGACCCAAAACGTCACCCATTCCTTTTCTCCAGAGATGCAGCCTGTACCTCTGACTAACTCTAGTATCTATGTATCTCATAATTGTACAAATGTTCCATATATTTGTTGCGACACAAGTAGGCGAGATGCCTCGTATACTCGTCGTAGGTAGATAAGGCGGTCAAAAAGGCTTTTGGCACTTTGGCCTCAATCAGTCAGAGTATTGAGTAAAGTTGGGGGGCCATGTTGCAGTTATATAAGACGTTGGTGAGGCCACATTTAGAGTATTCAGTTCAGTTTTGCGCATCATTTTATGGGAAAGATGTTGAAAGCTGGAAAATGTGCAGAGAAGATTTACAAGGATGTTGCAAGGAATCAAGGGTCTGAGCTATAGGGAGAAGTTGAGCAGGCTAGGACTCTTCCTTTGGAGCACAGGAGGATGTGGGGAGATCTTAAAGAAGTGTTCAAAATCATGAGAGGATTAAATTGGGTAAATGCATAGAACCTTGCCCAGAGTTGGAGAATCGAGAACCAGAGGACATAGGTGCAGGAGGAAATATTTAATAGGAACCCGAAGGGCAACCTTTTTTACATAAAAGGTGCTAGTTATATGGAATGAGCTGCCAGAAAGGCTGTTGAGGCAGGTACTAACATAATGTTTGGAAACATTTAAACAAGTACATTGATAGGACAGGTTAGAGGGATATGGACCAAATGCAGGCAGGTGGGACTAATGTTGATGTGATATGTTTGTCGGTATAGGCAAGTTGGGCCGAAGGGCCACTTTCCACGCTCTATGACTCTTATTCTGTGCAGTTGTCATTGAATCACAGCACTGCTCAAGTAGACCTATTCAATGAAGAGCACTGTATGCCCTGTGTCCAACACTCACAGAAGATCAAGAGTTTCATAGCAAGAGGGTGTCCTGCATCCCACCACTTAAAGGGATATCAATCATTTAATGAGATGTCGGTCACTTTGTGCATTTGGAGTATTGCGTGCATTACTGGTGACCCCGGTACAAGAATGAACTGGAGGCTTTGGAGAAGGTGCAGAAGAGGTTTACCAGGATGCTGCCTGGATTAAAGTGTATATGTTGTAAGGAGAGGTTGGACAAACGTGGATTGTTTTCTCTGGAGCATCGGAGGCTGTGGAGACCTGATAGAAGTTTATAAAATGAGGGACATAAATAGGGTGGCCAGTCAAGAGCTTTTTCCCAGGGTTGAACCATCAAATACCAGACGGCATGATATGGAGGGCATGTTTTTACACATAGTGGTCCGTGCCTGTATTGCACAGAAGGGGTAGTGGTGGAAGCAGATATGATAGTGGCATTTAAGCGTCTTTTACACTTGAATATGCAGGAAATGGAAGGATATGGATCACATGCAGGCAGAAGGGATTAGTTTAATTTGACATCTTGTTCTGCCTGGTCCTTTAATTCATTGTTCTATGTTCCAGGCTCTTAGTTGCTACTTGGCTTCATGTTCATTTGAGTAAATTAATGTTTACCCCATTCACACTTTACAATTTGCAATTCCCGCTTCACATACTTATGTTGACCTGAAAGCCTTGAAATTAAATCAATCAGCAACTTCTGGTTGAAGTTGAGTCCAGCGGGAAATCAGACTGATCTGAGTAGCACAATCCGCATTGGGGATCTGAGACTCTTGTCTGTAGATTGGAATGCTAATGGCATTTTGACACCTAAATAGATAAGACATACAGTAATGTGGTCCTAATGCAAGCAAATGGGATTTGTGTCGGTGGGAAGAATGGTCAGCATGGATGTGGTGGATGGAAGGACTCTTTTCAGTGCTGCACAGCTGTATGCATCTATCACTATGCTGTTTGCCTTGTTGGCATTAACAGGAGCAATGGCCATCATTACTGTCACAACCAGAACACATCACAGATCACAAGTTATAGGAGTAGAATTAGGTCATTCAGCCCATCGAGTCTACTCCACCATTCAATCATAGCTCATCTCTGCCTCCTAATCCCATTTTCCTGCCTTCTCCTCCTGACCCTGGACACCCGTTCTAATCAAGAATTTGTCTATCTCTCCCTTAAAAATATCCATTGATAGCTTCCACAGCCCTCTGTGGCACTGAGTTCCACAAATTAACTACCCGCTGACTAAACCCTTTTAAAGCCTCAACAACTTCTCCAGGATAATTAGGGAGAAGAAATCAAAGAAAAAAGTCAACTGAAAAAGACTCTTGAAATGCCACAAAAAATCAGGCACTACGTGACTTTGCATAGCTACACTGCCCTTTGCCCCAATGCATCCATGTTGACCAAGATCCCTCACCTATTTGACGGTGCCAAGCCCAGATCCCTCTAAAGCATTCCGATCCATGTACATATCCAAATGTATTTTCAAAATTTGTTATTGTACCTGCCTCAACTGCTTCATCTGGCAGCTTATTCCATATACCCATTACCCTCTGTGTGAAAAAGTTGACCCACAACTTCCAATTACATTTTTTCCCCTCTCACCTTGAAACTATCCCCTCTAGTTCCAGATTCCACTATCCTGGGAAAAATGTATATATATACTAGACTAAGTGGGACTTGTTGGGTCCCAGCATCACATGGGAGGGCTGGTCCCCCAACGCTATGTTCCACCTCTCCACCAATTGCAAATTGCAAGGGGGAGGGGGGGCTTTCTGGAGCATTAGTATGTGTGTTGTGGACTGAAGGGACTCATTTCCAGAGGGCTAGTATGAACATTGTGGGCCTAATGGATTCTTGGTCTGGCGGCTCAGTCACTCAAGCCTGTCGTGCTGGCAGCTCACTCACGCACGGCTGGTGGGCTGGCAGTTGACTCATGGCTATTTCTTGAAATTCCATTTCAAGCAGGGCGCAAGGCCACCAAATTCAAGTGCAGTTTCTTACCACTTCAAGCAGGGTGCAAGGCCACTAAAGACAGCCAGTCATGACCTCTCCCTCCTCCATCTTGCAGAGACTGAGCCATGCCCACACTTCTGAGCCACGCCCACACTCCCACCAGAAGGGGCATGGCCTTCATGGCATGATTGACAGGAGAGAGAATCTCAACATTTTTAAAACACTAATAACTCTTTTATTTTTCATTGATGGGAATAATCCTCAGCACCTGATGAGCAGAGGGGGACTCTGAGGAAGATGGCCAAAAATCACAGCCGTATGTGGTAGCGTTTTTTTCTAAAATCAATATAAAGGGCAAACAAGAAGTGGTCAAGATTAGATGTTTAATAATATGGAAGGCAAGGCAACTTTAATTAGGCATGGCAACTTTAATTAGGCAAGGCAACTTTAATTAGGCAAGCCAACTATCCCAAAATGAAGTTGGGATAGATATTAAGTCATAAGGTCATAAGTGTAGAAACAGAATTAGGCCATCAAATCTACTCCGCCATTCAATCGTGCTGATCTATCTCTCTCTCTCCTGACCCCATTCATCTGCCTCTTTCCCATAACCCCTGACACCCATATTCTGTCCTAATGAATTCAGCTCTGTTCAACTTGCCATATGCATCTTACTTTTGGTACACATTTGAAAGGGAAACTTGAAATGGATAACTAAGAATTTTGAGGAATTGCTCATGCAGTTCTTTCAAGCATTACTGCATTCTGCAAGAGAATTCAACTCCGGCCTAAACAAGTGTGTCAGGAGTCAACTGTGGTAAATTTGGATCAAAGAAATATCCCTCCACACACACGTTTTTATTATCCAGGGTAATTAAGCAGATAATAATCATCTGTCCTACAGTATCATCTCTTTTCACCTGAACACGGGGTTCAAATGCTTTGCCATCATCTGCCCCATGTAGTTTCTGATCACTTCTAATCTCTTCTTTCTAATCCTTATCTCAGTTCTAATCCTGTCAACACTAATCTGTCAAAAATAAGTGCACACTTGTTTTGCATGCCATCTGCTCCATATATTCAAAGATATATTGTCATTCTCAGTATTCTGTCTCATTAAAGGTTCCAGTATTTAAAGTCATGGAGTGATACATCCAGTGTGGAAACAGGCTCTTCAGCCCAACTTGCCCACAGCGGTCCACATGACCCAGCTGCACTAGTCCCATCAGCCTGCATTTGGCCCATATCAATCCAAATCTGTCCTATCCATGTACCTATTTAACTGTTTCGTAAATGTTGGGATAAATGAGGTCCCAGCCTCAACTACCTCCTTTGAAAGCTTGTTCCATGCACCCACCACCCTTTGTGTGCAGAAGTCGCCTCTCAGGTTCCTATTACATCTTTTTCCCTTCACCTTAAACCTGAAATCTGGTCCCTGATTCACCTATTCTGGCCAAGAGACTCTGTGCATCTACCCGATCTATTCCTCTCATGATAAGCTAAATGTTGATACATAGTTATATATCAGTGATGCCCCATATTACACAGGAACATTTTCCTGGCAGATTTCAGGTGGTCTATGTTAATTATTGTAACAGTTACCACAGTTATGGGAAGAAATACGTTTTTTTTACCGATATTACTTGGAGGCGAGCATGTAACATGACTTCATCTCACCCAGTCTACGTATGTCAGCACTTTTATGAAACTATGTACCCACACCCTAGATCTCTATGTCCTTCAACACTCCCTAGGGCAGTTACATTTACTGAGTAGGTCCTGTTCCTGTTTGCCTTACCAAAATGCAACATCTCGCACTTATCCGAATTAAACATCAGCCACTCCTCGGCCCATTGGTCCAATTCATCAAAGATCCCATTGTAATCTTAGATAGCCATCTTTATTTTGTAAAGTGCCACCAATGTTAAGGTCATTCACAAATATACTACCCATGCCACCCACATTCCCATTCATATTACTCATATAAACAAGGAACAACAGCACTGGCCCCAGTGGCACACCATTGTTACAGGCCTCCAGTCTGAAAATGAACAAATGCAAAGAGTAGGAGTAAACGGGTCCTTTTCAGAATGGCAGGCAGTGACTAGTGGGGTACCGCAAGGCTCAGTGCTGGGACCCCAGCTATTTACAATATATATTAATGATCTGGATGAGGAAATTGAATGCAACATCTCCAAGTTAGTGGATGACACGAAGCTGGGGGACAGTGTTAGCTGTGAGGAGAATGCTAGGAGGCTGCAAGGTGACTTGGATAGGTTGGGTGAGTGGGCAAATTCATGGCAGATGCAGTATAATGTGGATAAATGTGAGGTTATCCACTTTGGTGGCAAAAACAGGAAAGTAGACTATTATCTGAATGGTGGCCAATTAGGAAAAGGGGAGATGCAACGAGACCTGGATGTCATGGTACACCAGTCATTGAAAGTAGGCATGCAGGTGCAGCAGGCAGTGAAGAAAGCGAATGGTATGTTAGCATTCATAGCAAAGGGATTTGGGTATAAGAGCAGGGAGGTTTTACTGCAGTTGTGCAGGGTCTTGGTGAGGCCACACCTGGAGTATTGTGTACAGTTTTGGTCTCCTAAACTGAGGAAAGACATTCTTACCATAGAGGGAGTACAAAGAAGGGTCACCAGACTGATTCCTGGGATGGCAGGACTTTCATATGAAGAAAAACTGGATAGACTCGGCTTGTGCTCGCTAGAATTTAGAAATTGAGGGGGGATCTTATAGAGTTACAAAATTCTTACGGGGTTGGACAGGCTAGATGCAGGAAGATTGTTCCCGATGTTGGGGAAGCCCAGAACAAGGGGTCATTTTTCACACAAAGAGTGGTGAATTCTCTGCCACAGAAGGTAGTTGAAGCCAGTTCATTGGCTATATTTAAGAGGGAGTTAGATGCGGCACTTGTGGCTAAAGGGATCAGGGGGTATGGAGAGAAGGCAGGTACAGGATACTGAGTTGAATGATCAACCATGTTCATATTGAATGGCGGTGCAGGCTCAAAGGGCCGAATGGCCCACTCCTGCACCTATTTTCTATGTTTCTATGTTTCTATGAGGTATAAAGAGAGTCTGAAGAAGGGTCTCGACCAGAAACATTGCCTATCACCATCGCTCGATAGATGCTGCCTCACCCACTGACTTTCTCCAGCATTTTTGTCTATCTTCAATTGAAGGGAAGTTGGTTTGTGTAATGGTCTGGGCTGCGTCAACATCTCTTGTGGTCTTGGATGGAGCTGTTCCAAACCAAGCAGTGGTGCATCCTGATAAAATGCTTTCTCCGGTGCATCTACAGATTGGTGAGAATGTAGGGTACATGCCAAACTTCCTAAGCCTTCTAAGGAAGTAGAGGCGTTGGTGTGCTTTTGTGGTTGTTGCTTCAATATGGGTGGTCCAGGAGAAGTCGTTGGTGATATTGACTCCTAGGAATTTGAAGTTTTCACCCATCTCTACTTTGGTGCCGTCAATGCAAACTGGAGTACATGTACCGCTTCCCTTCCTGAAGTCAATCACCACCTCCTTTGTCTTGTTGACATTGAGAGAAAGGTTGTTGTCTCGACACCAGGACATGAGGTTCTCCATCTCCTTCCTGTACTCCATCTTATCATTATTTGATATCCGGCCCACAATGAGGGTGTCATCTGCGAATCTGTTGAAATAGATTTGTACATGCCTGCGCATTCGTGGGTATACAAGTAGTAAAGATGGGTGCTGAGAACGCAGCCTTGTGGAGCCCCCATGTTGAGGATTATCGTAGTGGATGATTTGTCCCCTGTCCTCACTGATTGGGGTCTGCTGGTCAGAAAGTCGAGGATCTAGTTGCAGAGATGAGTGCTGACACCAAGTCCTGTGAGTTTGTTGATAAGTTTGGATGGTAAAATGGTATTAAAGACAGAGCTGTAAACTATGAGTAGGAGTCTGACATAGGTGTCACTCTTATCCAGGTGTTCCAGGGATGAGTGTAGTGTTGGAGCAATGGCATCATTCATGGACCTGTTGTGGCAGTAGGCAAACTGCAATGGGCCAAGGCCACTGGGTAGACTGGGCTCGATCAAATTCCCAACACAAAACAATACTGACAACCCATAATCAGTCCTTGCCTTCCTAAATGTATGTAGATTTATCTTCTTTATTGGAAGAGTTCAACAAGCAAATAAATGTATAGCTTGAATACCTACTAAATATCCAGCTCTGTTATACAGTCGCCAACACTTTGCCGACACAGAGCAACAATCTTTGGATTGCATGACACAATTGATTTGTGAAAGGCCTGGATAAAATGGATGTGGAGAGGATGTTTCCACTTTGGAAGAATCTTGGACCAGAGGTCATAAACTCGGAATTAAAGGACGTTCCTTTAGGAAGGAGATGAGGAGGAATTTCTTTAGTCAGAAGGTGGTGAATCTGTGGAATTCATTGCCATAGAAAGCTGTGCAAGCCAAGTCAGTGGATATTTTTAAGGCAGAGATAGTACGGGTGTCAGGGGTTGTAGGGAGAAGACAGGAGAATGGGGTTAAGAGGGATAGATCAGCCGTGATTGAATGGCGGAGAAGATTTGATGGCCGAATGGCCTCATTCTGCTCCTATCACTTATGAACTTGAACATGATCACCACTGTGCAATGTGGAGATAAATGGCTGTGAGAGGAGTGAAAGAGAACACGGAATGGACACCTGGTTTGTAATATGGACCTGGATCTTCTATCAGAGATGGTCACATGCAGTAAAGGTCCTGTGTATTGCTGAGATCCAAACCAAGAATGTTTATGCTGTCTAAAATAGATGCCACTGATATGCCAATGTACAGAGGCAGTCCAAAGGAGCAGATGTTCCTGGCAGAAGTTGGCTTCGGGGATTTCTGCTAGAGTTGAACTGTGTCAGCTCTGACTGCCTGTAATGCCAGAGAATCCTTCCTCTCTATCCAACTGCACCTTTGAGCTGAAGAGTATCTAGAGTGATTGGTGCAACAGTGAGCTACAAATGGAGAGCTAAAGTGGGTGGCAAAGAGATTGGAGTCATCCCGAGGTTTGGAAACTGAGCGTGAGGGGGGACTTGATTGAAACGTACAGAATAGTGAAAGGCTTGGATAGAGTGGATGTGGAGAGGATGTTTCAACTAGTGGGAGTCTAGGACTAGAGGTCACAGCCTCAGACATTCTTTTAGGAAGGAGATGAGGAGGTATTTGTTTAATCAGAGGGTGGTGAATCTGTGGAATTATTTGCCTTAGAGGCTGTGGTGGCCGTCAGTGCATTTTCTAAAGGCGGAGATAGATAGATTTTGATTAGTGCGGGTGTCAGTGGTTATGGGAAGAAGGCAGGAGAATGGGGTTAAGAGGGAGAGATAGATCAGCCATGATTGAATGGTGTAGCCATGATGGGCCGAATGGCCTAATTCTGCACAGACAACTTATGACCTTATGATTGTGACCTGAGTGAGATGTGAGAGGAGCTCAGGAATGTACGCGGACCTCCAGTGGGACCTATGTTAGACTGCATAAACATTCTTAGTTTGGATCTCAGGAATAGTCCCTTGCCTCAATTTTGGTGCTGAGAAGCCCTCCTTCCAAATGATCTCTGTGGTGTCTCTGAAGCCCATATTCCTTCCCACACCATTCAGCAAGCAACATGTTTGATGTAGACAAATTCCCATTGGAATGTGTAGCCTTGAAGGCTCAGTTGTCCTGGAACACCCACCATTATTCACCTGATACGGACCTAACTAGATATGCTTCCTCCACAATGCTCCGGGATGGCGGTGGCCATTAAATTCCTGCACTGATGCAAGATTACTTGCAAGCACCATCTCACTCAATGGTCAATTTTCATTATCAGGTGAGCAGTGCTGAAATAAACAGTTTTGTCATAGAATCATGGAGTGATACAGTATGGAAACAGGCCCTTTGGCCAAACTTGCTCACACTGGCCAACATTAGTCCCACCTGCCCTGCGTTTGGCCCATATCCCTCCAATCCTGTCCTATCCATGTACCTGTCTAACTGTTTCTTAAACATTGGGATAGTCCCTGCCTCAATTACCTCCTCTGGCAGCTTGTTACATACACCCACCACCCTTTGTGTGAAAACGTTACCCCTCAGATTCCTATTAAATCTTTTTCTCCTTCACCTTAAACCTATGTTCTCCGGTCCTTGATTCATAGATAGATAGATAGATAGATAGATAGATAGATAGATAGATAGATAGATAGATAGATAGATAGATAGATAGATAGATAGATAGATAGATAGATAGATAGATAGATAGATAGATAGATAGATAGATAGATAGATTACCTTTATTGTCATTCAGACCTTCCGGTCTGAACAAAATTTCGTTGCCTGCAGTCATACAAAAATTCAAAATAACTTAAAAATAACAAAAACACACAAATTTAACATCCACCACAGTGAGTTCAGCAAACACCTCCTCACTGTGGTGAAAGGCAAAAGTCTTAGTCTTTGTCTCCTTCCCTCCTTGTACTCCCTCTGCGCTGAGGCGATCCAGGCCTCTGGTGTATTGTCCCTGCCGGGTGTTGGTACCGCTGCCGCCACCGGAACGCCGGAATGCCGCCGCCGCTCCAAATCGGCCCGCCGCCTCCACCGGAATGCTGGCACAGCTCCAGGCCGGTCCACCGCTCCAGGCCGGGACGCCGCCACCGGAATGCCGCCGCCGCTCCAGGCCAGGACGCCGCCACCGGAACGCCGGAATGCCGCCGCCGCTCCAGGCCGGGACGCCGCTCCAAATCGGGCCGCCGCCACCGGAAACGCCGGAATGCCACCGCTCCAGGCCGGGACGCCGCCACCGGAATGCCGCCGCCGCTCCAGGCCGGGACGCCGCTCCAAATCGGGCCGCCACCACCGGAACGCCGGAATGCCGCCGCTCCGGGCCGGTCCGCCGCCGCTTCAGGCCGGTCCGCCGCCGCTCCAGGCCGGTCCGCCGCTCCAGGCCGGTCCGCCACAGCTCCAAGTCGGGCCGCCGCCGCCAGGCCAGGTCAGTCGAGCCACCGCCGCTGCAGCGAACGCCGCCCGAGGCCGTCAGCTCCGCCATTAGGGCCTCAGCGCAGACGGAGACAGGGGGATACAACAAGAAAAGGTTGTATCCCCCCGAAGGAAGGGACTAAGCCCTGTTACTCCCACCCCCCCCCCCATACAATCTAATAAACTAACGAAACTAACATAAACTAAACTGACATAAACAAAAACAAACAAAAAAAAAAAGAAAAAACAGACGGACTGCAGGCGAGCCGCAGCTGCCAGGCAGCGCCGCCACTTCCGAAATTCACCTACGTTGGGCCAGAGTTTTTCCAGGACTTGTCCATGTGCAAATTCCCTGCGGCATTTCTACATTATTTACAGCGACTGTGGTTCTAAATATACTTCTTATTTGTGAAGTGTTTGGGGC
This sequence comes from Raja brachyura, assembly GCA_963514005.1. The sequence goes on along the minus strand of OY740802.1, from coordinate 41,785,647 downwards.
CATTATAGGGTCATGAAGCCTTGACAGATGCAGGATTTTGAGCAGTGCTTCTGCATTTGAACAACCCAACCACTGATTTGAATGCCTACTGCTTCTGCTTAATGGGGCACTTCCAGTCTCTCACAGCTAATTGTTGCTTGCGGCCTATATGCTTTCAAATAATTATGCCTGGCCTTTGGATTAACCTTGGTTATCCATGAGAGATTAGTAGATTTAGAGGAGCAGAGTGGTTGACTTTAGCACAATCGCTAAAACTTAGCAGAGTTACAAAAATAAACATTAAGGAACCTAATGAAAAACTGACCTTTGCAAGAGATAGGCAGATTGGGAATAGTTAGGGTGTTCCTGTGAGCCTGTTCGTGGTTGAAATTCCTAATTAACATTTCCTGCCCTGTCCCGTTCCTCAATTCCCTTAGAGCCCATAGATCTACCAATTCATGCCATGAGGATAATCATTGATTGCGTATCTGGATATCCATGGAAGAAATATTTTGTCATCTTCTGCTCTGTCCCGCTAATGAGACCACCCAGCCACAATAAACAGTCTCTAGCTTTTTAGACTGCCACACTATATAACAATTCTATATTTTTCAAAATGAAATCATCTTTCACTCTGAAGATAGACACAAAATGCTGGAGTATCTCAGCGGGACAGGCAACATCTCTGGATAGAAGGAATGGGTGACATTTTGGGTCGAGACCATATCTCAGACTGAGGGTCATTTGAGAGTCAGGGCAGAGATCAAAAAGTTGTAGTCTTGATGGCAGAAAATGTAAGTTCGGAACCTTTCATCTTGCACTCTTCTAAACTGAGTGGAATCTCTCTGGTTCGGACAGTCCTTCAATCATAGGAATCAACCTAATGAAACTTTACCATATCTGCTCCGAAGCAAGTTGCATGTTCTTGGATATGGAGGGCAGATCTATACACATGAGTTAGACACTGTCTGCCAAAGTCATATAAAATGGAAATGAAACTTCTCCATTCCCACACTTCCAAGGCCAAACCTCTTGTAAATGAAGCTAGCGTACCATTTAACTTCCTAATTCATGACTGTATGTACATTTAACAACGGCATAGAAGAACAACCTCCCCCCTCCTCCGCCCACCCAATGCAAATTCAACATATTTAATTATCAATACTTGCTAGTCTCTAACCTGTTCCTCCTTTGATTCATCCATTAACCAATCCTCAATCTATTAGCTAATATGCTAATATGCTACCCTGAATTCCACGAGCTCTCATCTTATGCAACACCCTTTTGCATTTTCATCTTATAAACCCTTGCATACCATATAGGGTTCAGCAGTGGAACTGGTTGATATTAACACAGTTAACAGCTTGGGAACAGCTCCATCCAAGACCGCAGGAAATTGCAGCGAATGATGAACGCAGCCCAGACCATCACACAAACCAACCTCCCTTCTATTGACAAGACCAGCAGCATAATCAAGGATGAGTCGCACCCTGGCCAATCCATCTTCTCCCCTCTCCCATCAGGCAAAAGTTACAGAAGTGTGAAAACGCACACCTCCAGATTCAGGGATAGTTTCATCCCAGCTGTTATCTGGCAATTGAACCATTCTACCACAACCAGAGAGCAGTGCTGAACAACTACCAACTACCGCATTGGTGACCCTCGGACTATCTTTGATCGGACCTTGCTGGCTTTACCTTGCACTAAACGTAATTCCTTGATCATGTACACTGTGAATGGCTTGATTATAATCATATATTGTCTTTCTGCCGACTGTTAAGCACGCAACAGAAGTTTTTCACTGTAGCTCGGTACACGTGACAATAAACAAAAGTGAAATTGAAACACTGACTCCTGATCCCCAAGACAAGCAGAGACCCGAGTCAAACATCATTTCTGCAATTGTGGAATTAAATCAAAATTTAATTAGATTAGATTAGATTAGATTCTTTATTTGTCATTCAGACCTTTCGGTCTGAACGAAACTCTGTTCCTCTGCAGTCATACATATAATTAAAAATAAATAAACAAAAATGACAGAACACACAATAAACACAAATTTAACATCCACCACAGTGAGTTCACCAAACACCTCCTCACTGTGGTGGAAGGCACAGTCTTAAAGTCTGTATCTCTTCCCTCTTTGTTTCCCTCTGCGCCGAGGTGATCCAGGCCCTAGTAATTTGAAAATAACAGTACATTTTAGTAATGATAACCCCATGAACCATCGGACAGATGTTAGAACCACCTGGTTTGTAACACCCGTAGGAAGGGAAATATCTAACCTGTCTTTGCCCAAATGTGAGTCCAGACCAACTCCATGTGGTTAGAACTTAAATGTTTCCAAATATGACCCATTCTGAGCCATTCAGTTCAAGGGCAATCCATGATGGGAAGCATATAATGTTCAGATCCTGAAAAAGATTTTTTTTAATGCGCACTGACATTTAGTTTAATTTTGAAATACAGGACGGAAACAAGCCCTTGGGCCCACTGAGTCCTCACCAATCAGCGATCCCCGCACATTAACACTATCCTACACGCACTATGGACAATTTACACATACACAGAGCCAAGTAACCTACAAACCTGTTTGTCTTTGCCGTGTGGGAGGAAACCGAAGATCTCGGAGAAAACCCACATGGTCACAGGGAGAACGTGCAGACTCCATACAGACAGCTCCCGTAGTCGGGATCGAACCCGGGTCTCCGGCAATGCAAGCAATTGGATTTAATATCCAATATTTAATTTGGATAGTAAATCCTGATCCAACCTGTTAGTACCATTCTCCAAACTCATATTTGTCGAGTGCAAGTTACTCGTTGTACAATTGATTGATTCTGTCTAATCAGATTATGAGTATCGAGCGTTCTGTTACTGCATCTTCAATAAGTGATTGAAACATTTTCTCTACTCCTAATTTCAGGCTTTTAATTGTTCTCTGACCCCTAAATTTCTCTTCCCTGTTCATCATGACATTTGCAACTTCAATGTTTCAGCTTCACTCAGATCATTCTGGAAGAGTAAATCAATCCATTCTCTTTTAAATCACAGCTATAGCAATCAGGTTCAAGGGATTAGTTTGATTATAGTTTCGAGATACAGCGGGGAAACAGGCCCTTCAGCCCACCGAGTCCGCACCGACCAGCGATCCCCGCACATTGACTAGGGACAATTTACAATTATGCCAAGCCAATTAGCCTACAAACCTGTACGTCTTTGGAGTGTGGGAGGAAACCGGAGGACCGGAGGAAAACACACACAGGTCAAGGGAAGAACGTAGAAACTCCGCACAGTCAGCATCCATAGTCAGGATCGAACCTGAGTCTCTGGCGCTGTAAGGCAGCAACTCTACCGCTGCGCTGCCGAGCAGCCCAGTATCCTTAGTTTCTAAAAAACATATTCCTTACTAATATAATTTTTTTTGAATGTTTCTAGTACTCATTTGATGTGCAGTTTCTTGAATTATTTCTGAATGTGCTGTTGTGATTTTCCAAAATATCTGTACTGTTGCAATTCTTCCCATTATGCATGCTCTGCTCACTTCCTTACAATCTTTCTTTTGACATTTCTTTGAAGTCTACTTGCATTTTGTATTTTATTTTCCATTTCTGGTCATCCCTCATTGAGTTTTATTTTTTTTCACATTCCTCAGTCTTACACCTCACATTGAGCTTTAATATCTCAGGTCATTGACTCATATTTCTAGTGAAGATAGACACAAAAAGCTGAAGTAACTCAGCGGGCCAGACAGCATCTCTGGATTATTTTTCACTTCTCAAGGAATGTAACAAAGTTACAATCAAAGAAAAGTTTTAGGTCAAAGATTGTTTGCGTTTTTGGGTTTGGTTCTTATTCCTAAAGTGCAAACAGTATTCCACCTTTAACCTTCAACGTTGTTTCTCTTCCCACAGATGATTCCTGACCCTGTTGAGTGTTTCCAGGAAGATACAAAATGCTGGCGTAAAAGCCCTGTCCCACGGTACGAGTTCATTCCAAGAACTCTCCCGAGTTTACCCTGATTCGAACTCAGAGATTCATGGTAATGGCCACTCATCGTTACTCGGGGCTCTCGTGGACATTTTTCAACATGTTGAAAAATCTTCAGGAGTCTTCAAATTCAGATTCAGATTCAGATTCAATTTTAATTGTCATTGTCAGTGTACAGTACAGAGACAACGAAATGCATTTAGCATCTCCCTGGAAGAGCGACACAGCAAATGATTTGAATAAATAACAATAAGTGTCCGGGGGGGGGTGATTGGCAGTCACCGAGGTACGTTGTTGAGTAGCGTGACAGCCGCCGGAAAGAAGCTGTTCCTGGACCTGCTGGTTCGGCAACGGAGAGACCTGTAGCGCCTCCCGGATGGTAGGAGGGTAAACAGTCCATGGTTGGGGTGAGAGAGGTCCTTGGCGATGCTGAGCGCCCTCCGCAGACAACGCTTGCTTTGGACAGACTCAATGGAGGGGAGCGAGGAACCGGTGATGCGTTGGGCAATTTTCACCACCCTCTGCAATGCCTTCCGGTCGGAGACAGAGCAGTTGCCATACCAAACTGTGATGCAGTTGGTAAGGATGCGCTCGATGCTGCAGCGGTAGAAGTTCACCAGGATCTGAGGAGACAGATGGACCTTCTTCAGTCTCCTCAGGAAGAAGAGACGCTGGTGAGCCTTCTTGATCAGAGTTGAGGTATTGTGGGTCCAAGAGAGGTCGTCGGAGAGGTTGACTCCCAGGAACCTGAAGCTAGAAACACGTTCCACCTCCGTACCGTTAATGTGGATGGGGGTGTGCGTGCCGCCCCTGGGCTTCCTGAAGTCTACAATGAGCTCCTTGGTCTTCTTGGAGTTAAGGGCCAGGTTGTTGTCAGCGCACCATGCTGCTAAGTGCTGGACCTCCTCCCTGTAGGCCGACTCATCGTTGTTGCTGATGAGGCCAATCACCGTTGTATCATCTGCATACTTGATGATGGTGTTAGTACCATGTACAGGTGTGCAGTCATAGGTGAAGAGGGAGTTCCCGTGCTCACCTGCTGTTAGCGAGTATTCCCATGCTTACCTGCCATTAGCGAGTCTTCCCGAGTATCTGCCGTTAGCGTTACGAGCCGTTAAGAGATGTCCCCGAGTTCCGATGTACCCGCTACGTTCATTCTCCGTGCTGGCCACGAGTTTGATTTTTTTTTTAACTCTGGAGAGCTCTTGGAATGAACTTGTAACGTGGGACAGGGCTATTACTAAGCGAGACAGGCAGCAGCTCTGGAGAGAAGGAACGGGTGACGTTTCGGGTTGAGACCCTTCTTCAGACTGAATCAGACTTCCAGGAGTTATATTCAACTGATTAAATCAGATCAAACCACTCCATTCTCCATACAGTCTGAAGAAAGGTCTCCACCCAAAACATCACCTATTCCTTTTCTCCATAGATGCTGCCTGTCCCTCTGAGTTACTCCAGCTTGTTGTGTTTAAACCAGCATATCCACCAGGGGGTGGAGTGGTGAGCAAGGAGTGCTTTGTAGTGAATTCACCACAGGGACACTAGGGTCCAAAGAAATGCTGTTGCATGAATAGTGTTTATTTCCTCGAATTTCAAATGTTAACACAAAGTACCTGAAATAATGGAGTTGAAAATATGTAGTTTTCAATAGACCAAGGAGGCCGTCTTTAGAAGGATACAATACAATACAATACAATGAACTTTATTTATCCGTTAGGAACTTTGGTTTCTGCAGCCATACAACAAAAATAAACAATTTTACAAGACACACGACCAACTCAATTCACACAGACATACATCACAGTGAATCTCCTCCTCACTGTGATGGAAGGCAAAGTCTTGTCTCTCGCCTGCTCTCCATCCTCTCCCAATGTTAAAGCCCCTGGCGGGCGAAGCAAGTCCGGCGGCCGCTAAGGCCGCGCCGGGCGATGTAAGGCCCTGCTCCGGGTCTTGATGTTGGAGCCCCCAGCGAGCGATGGCATGTCCCGCGATCGTTAAAGATGTCAGGCCCCACTCCGGGTCATTTTCAGCCACGCAAGAAGCTGCCGCCGCGGGAGCTCCGAAAAGCGGTCTCCCACCAGGGACCCGCGAGTTCCCGATGTCACCGTCCACCGGGCCTGCAGCTGGAGACTCCGAGCTCCTGAGTCGAGTCGCAGCTGCGCCACCACAGCTCTCCACGCTCCGAAGTCGGCCAGCTCCATGATGGTGAGTCCACAGGCTCCGCGACTGGAGCCCCCGGGTCGTTCTGGCTGGAGGCCACTCCACGGTGCTAGGCCCCAACGACAATAGAGACCCGACAGGGAAAATGATGAGAGGGAATCTTATAAAAACATATAACATTCTTAAGGGATTGGACAGGTTAGGTGCAGGAAAAATATTCTCGATGTTGGGGGAGTCCAGAACCAGTGGTCACAGTTTAAGAATAAGAGGTAGGGCATTTGGACTGAGATGAGGAAAAACGTTTTCACCCAAAGAGTTGTGAACCTGTGGAATTTTACTTCGGAGTCACGTGAGTGATTCCGTGAAGAAACCCGTCCAGGCCGCATGCGCGTCAGTACATCAGCCGCACTGGCGCAAGCACCAGACTGGCAGGACAGAGCTCCTGCCGGCGGTAAGTTAAACCTAGAAGGTAAGTTTGTTTTTACTTACCAGGGGTTTTTTCAAGCAGGAGCCTCTCTTCACAGAGGTTTTCCTGCCAGTTTCACAGCCCGACGAGTGAACCGGTTATGAACCGTGGGGAAACTCCGGTCCGACCGCGGAAGCGGATAACCGGTTGTGAGATAAGGAGCCGCTGACAAGGCCGTCAGCGGCATCCAGCCTACGGGGGATGTCTTAGAATGGTGAGGAAATAACGACAGAGTCGCTGACAGTGCGGTCAGCGGGTCACAGACGTCGGTCCGCAGGCAGTGAATACAATTGGTGAGAGAGGATTCGTTCAGTCCTATTTGGACTCGGGTGAGTCGGGCTAAAGAGTTTTTCTCTTATAATAAAGTTTAATGTACGTTATAATGTTTTTCTTAAAGGTAAAAGTTAAAGGCAAAGTTAAAAGTCATAAAAAGTTATTGTCATATGTCCCTGACAATGAAATTCTTCTTGTTTAGCACAAGTTGCTGTGAAAGGTTAAACATTGCTTTAACCCTTCACAGGTAAAGCTGTACACTAAAAATGTTGATTTAGTGAGCTTGCACTGTAATAGCACAGGCCTATGGGACAGGCTGTGCCAGCAGCGCCTGATAGGGCTGTTTCATGTCAAAAAGCGCCGGCTTTTATCAAAAAGATATAGCTCTTAGAGCTAACAGAACCAAGGGATATGGGGAGAAAGTAGGAACGGGGTACTGATTTTGGATGATCAGCCATGATCATATTGAATGGTGCCGCTGGCTTGAAGGGCCGAATGGCCTGCTCCTGCACCTATTTTCTATGTTTCTATGTTTCCTTGTTAAAATTTAAGAATGCAAGGTCGCTTTTGGCATTTAAAGTGCTAAGCAGATGCAAGTTATGGTTGCAGAGGTTCACTTGCACCTCCTCCAACCTCATCTACTGTATCTGCCGTTCATGGTGTGGACTCCTGTATATCGGCGTGACCAAGCGCAGGCCCAGCGATAATTTCGCTGAACACCTCTGCTCAGTCCGCTTAAACCTACATGATCTCCCAGTTGCTAAACACTTTAACTACCCCTCCCATTCACATACTGACCTTTCTGTCCTTGGTCAGAGTGAGGACCAGCGCAAATTGGAGGAACAGCATCTCATACTTCGCTTGGGCAGCTTACACCCCAATGGTATGAATATTGAGTTCTCTAATATCAAATAACCCTTGCTTTCCCTCTCTCTCCATCCCTCTCCCATCTTAGTTATCTGACCAGTCTGACTGTCCTCCTGATTAAATTTTACCTTTGTATGCTTCGTTGTCACTTTCCCTTAACTAACATTGATCTATTCTATGATCCTTGATCTTCGTCGCATTTTGATGTCTCATTTTCACACCTTACCCTTCCATATCTCTCTGCCTCCCTCTCCCCGGACTCTCAATCTGAAGAGGGGTATGACCCGAAACATCATACCATTCCTTCTGTCCAGAGATGCTGCCTGCCCCGCTGAGTTACTCCAGCATTTTGTGTCTATCTTCAGTGTAGATCAGCATCTGTAGTTCCTTCCTACACAGGATGTTGTTCATTGTGATTGTTTAGGGTATTCTTTGAAGAACTAGGACAGGCTCAATGATGGCCTGTTTCACTTTGCACATTCCTCCATCTAATGAAAATAAGAGGTTAAGAGCAGACCCCACGGTCACGTGTCACCCAATAAAGAGGAATGAATAAGGGCGCAGCGGTGGACTTGCTGCCTTACAGCACTTGCAGCGCCAGAGACCCGGGTTCGATCCCAATCACGGGCGCTGTCTGTGCGGAGTTTGTACGTTGTTGCCGTGACTGGGTGGATTTTCTGCGTGATATCCGGTTTCCTCCCACACTCCAAAAACGTACAGGCTTGTAAGTTAATTGGCTTGGTATGAATGTAAACTTGTCTCTAAGGTGTGTAGGATAGTGTTAATGTGCAGGGATCGCTGGTCGGTGCGGACTCGCGTTTGTCTCCACGGTGTATCACAAAACTAAACTAAACTAAACAGGAGGGTGAGCTAAAAATAAAGCCAGTTGGATCCCAGTGAAGTTCCACCTGTTGTGGGGGGTTTGCCAGCACAGAAGCCAGCTGTTCAGATACATGAAGCAATATGACACAAAAAGGCAATGTAATGTAAAGTTATAGGATAGATTGGTCTCTAGCCATTTCTGTGAAAAGACTGGAGGCCAAATTTGCATTTGGTAGAATAGATTTTGACAGCAGAATTAACATGAAATTAGCAGCACAAAGCCTGTTGCGAGAACTTTGAAAAGTACTTGATCGAACAGGTTTCCAGCTATTTCTAATCTGTTTATAGCTGGGAAACATTCAACATTCACATTTTTATAGAAAACATATACTGTATAGGTGATTAGCAGATCTTTCATACAGCTTCACAGTCACTCACACATTAGTAAGCCTTGCCAACCAAAACTTCTTCTCTTCTCAAACAGTGCCTTGGGATGGAGGATGACTCCTGGTCTACAGGTTCTGATGCGGTCAATTATGTCAACGTGAGCCCTGCAAAAGTCTGCCTCAAACGGGGCAGTGGGTGCTTAATAGGACAGGTTGGGTGGGCTGTTTGTGAGGAGGTGAACTCCTTTCACGATTAACTCCAGGCTTCCCGGGAATCTTGGGGAAATCAGGAAGCCACGCGCGGGGGAGTATCGCGGCGGGTGTGAACACCAACTCAGCTGCCGAACAACCGCGCCGCGCACGGTAGTCCACACTCAGGCCCACAGGCCTCCCAGGAGGCTGCGGTAGGTGCGGGAGGTGAATCCTGCCTGGGCCGAACGGCAGCGGTGAGCCTCGGCAGTGGTGAGCCTTGGCAGCGGTGAGCCTCGGCAGTGGTGAGCCTCGGCAGTGGTGAGCCTCGGCAACGGTAGTGGGGCCTCGGTGGTGGTGAATCCTCGTGGCAGCGATGAAGCCATGGGGGTCAACCCTCGGTCGGCTGTCGATGAGAGCGTGGGGGGACAGCCATGAGGGTGGAAGGGGAAGAAGAATAGACAATGGAGACATGGCGTAGGGGTCGGGGGGGGGGGGGGGTGGTTGGAAACAAAAGAGGAGCCAAGGTACTTTGCAACTTTGTCAGTGCCATAGGTGGCAGTTACTTATATAGATTAGGTATGCAAGCAAAGAATTTCACTGCCTCGTCACATGAGACTGGTTTCATGGTGTATGAATGATGTGATTTACCTATTGGACCTGGCTGCGGATATCTAGGAATGTTACAAAATTTTGAGATTTTAAAAATCATGTCTGCAATTTATTCCATCAGATAAAGTGTAAAAATAACTTTAATTTTACACCTAATTCACTTTCATTTCTTCAGTATTAAAAAGGTTATGGCCATTTTCATACTCGGAAATTGGCATCTTGTTCCCTATTGCTTTTCCATTGACTTAACACAAAAGCTGTGATCGAGGACAGGCAAAAGCCCATAACTTTCTTAAATATTAAGAGAACTGAATGCAAATTTTCAGTTATTCTAGATTGAAGCATTCTGAAACAAATATAAAACATCTTACCTGGATGACCTGAAATTAAAGCATATAATTAGTTAGTTACCTAATTGTAGCTAATTACAAAATTGACCGTTGTGACGGAAATAGTAATAAACACTCAGACTTCCCCGAAAATTCAAAAATGTATATTAGTATAATATTATATAATAGTATAATATTATACTTATTCCAATCAATTCCGATATATCTTCCAAACATTTTTTTCAAAAAAATTGATTCAATTATTAGTCAATTCAATTATTAGTCAAGTCAAGTCAAGTTTATTCGTCACATACGCATACGCAGTGCAGTGAAATGAAAAGTGGCGACGCTCGCGGACAAACAAACAAACAAACAACCTACAAACAGAATGGAACAGAATCCCATGTTCTTTTTCATATTAAATATTGTGGGCGGAACGAAAAAGAGAAGAAAAAAAAACAGCAATTTAAAAAAAAACAGTAGAGTGGTCCAGTAGAGTTAGTCGCTGGTGAGATAGGAGTTTACGGGCCGAATGGCCTCTGGGAAGAAACTCCTTCTCAACCTCTCCGTTCTCACAGCGTGGCAACGGAGGCGTTTGCCTGACCGTAACAGCTGGAACAGTCCGTTGCAGGGGTGGAAGGGGTCTCCCATTATCTTATTGGCTCTGGAGTTGCACCTCCTGTATGATGTATAGTTCCTGCAGAGGCGCTAGTGAAGTTTCCATGGTGCGTTCGGCCGAACGCACTGCTCTCTGCAGAGCCTTCTTGTCCTGGGCAGAGCAATTCCCAAACCAGATTGTAATACTTCCAGACAAGATGCTTTCCACAGCCGCAGAGTAGAACCACTGGAGGATCCTCAGAGACACTCTGAATTTCCTCAATTGCCTGAGGTGGTAAAGGCGCTGCCTTGCCTTACTCACAAGTGCTGCAGCGTGTGATGTCCATGTCAGATCCTCAGAGATGTGGACTCCCAGTTATTTAAAACAGCTCACCCTATCCGCAGTCTCCCCATTTATCCTCAATGGTGTGTACGTCCTCGGATGATGTGCCCTCCTGAAGTCCACGATCAGCTCCTTCATTTTTTTGATGTTCAAGAGGAGGCTGTTGTCCTGACACCAGAGTGCCAGATCAGCCACCTCCTCCAGGTAGGCCTTCTCATCGTTGTCTGAGATCAGGCCCACCACCACGGTGTCATCAGCAAACTCGATAATCGAGTTGGAGCTGAACCTAGCCACACAGTCATGTGTGTACAGGAAGTACAGTAGGGGGCTGAGGACGCAACCCGGGGGGATGCTGTGCTCAGGGTGAGGGACTTCGATATATTCCCTCCCATCTTGACTACCTGGGGCCTGGCGGTGAGAAAGTCCAGTGCCCAGGCACACAGGGTTGAGCCCTAATTCCAGTAGCTTCTCGGCCACTCTGGTGGGGACTATTGTGTTGAAGGCAAATCGGAGGTCTATGAACAGCATCCTCACGTAGCCCCCTTCTGGCTGTCAAGATGAGAGAGTGCGGTATGCAAAACCTGGGAGACTGCATCGTCCATGGATCTGTTCGGACGGTATGTGAATTGTAACGGGTCCATGTTGTGAGGGAGGAAGGCGCAGATGAGTTTCTTCACCAGCCTCTCAAAGCATTTCATGACTACCGAGGTGAGGGCCACCGGACGGTAGTCATTCAGACAGGCTGGGGAGGCATTTTTATGTACCGGTACAATGATGGATTTTTTAAAGCAGGCAGGGACCACGGACTTGGCCAGGGAGAGGTTGAATATTGTAGTGAGCACCGGAGCTAGCTGCGTAGCTCAGGACTTAAGTACTTGCCCCGAGATGCCATCGGGACCTGCAGCTTTCCTCGTGTTCACCCATGTCAGAGCCCTCCTCACATCGTGCTCGGACAGCGAGAATGTATTACTAATTTTATTGGAGATTACAAGACCCATAGAATAAACAAAAGACATCTTAGTATGTCTAAAGATAATGGTGGATTAGCTTTACCAAACTTTCTATTTTATTATTGGGCGGTTAATATTAAAAATATAACCTTCTGGCTGGATGACACTGATCAGCAGCCAGATTGATTAAAGATGGAGAAGGAGGATTGTCTACCTTCTGATAAAGGCTCACTTCTCTTAGCTCCAATAAATTTGAATAAAAACATATGGAGGAAATCCGATTATACATAGTGTTATCCGTATTTGGAAACAATTAAAATGTACTTTAAAATTGGGTAATTTATCTCTTTTCCTCCCTATTGCAAATAATCCTTCTTTCAAACCATCTCTCTTGGATAGAGGATTCGTTCAATGGAAAGCTCATGGAATTAAAAGGTTGGGAGACCTTTATCATAAGGGGATTTTCCTCTCTTTTCAGGAATTACAACTGAAGTACGAATTACATGTTGATAATTTTTTAATATATTTACAATTTAGAGATTATGTAAAATTACATATGCAAGATCATAGATTTAGTGGCCCAGATATCCTTGATGAATGCCTGAATCGACATCCCAATACAAATAAATTAATATCTTATATTTATAATATCCTTTTAGATACTGACATTCCATCATCAGAGTTATATAGACGAGCATGGGAGGATGAATTGGCTCAACCCATAATGAAAGTTTACAACATATATATCACTGCTTGTTAAACACTAGACATTCCTTAACTCAGTTTAAAATATTACATAGATTGCACTATTCAAAGACAAAATAAAATAGGATCTTCCCAAGTACTTCCCCTCTCTGTGATAAATGTCAATTTCAAGAAGCCAATTCATACTTTTGTAACTTGTATAAAAATGCTAAATTTTTAGACGGACATTTTTAAAATTATCTCTAAAGTTATCGATAATCAACTGGACCCAGATCCAAAGTTAATAATCTTAGGATTATCGGAACATACCACAAACCTTACGATAAGCCAGACATTTTCTTGATTATAATTTAATAACCGTGAAAAAATTAATATTATATTTTGAAAAAAACCAGCAACCCCCACAATTAAAATGTGGATTATGGAAATGACCGAGATCTTGCATTTGGAAAAAATAAAATTTGTATTAATTGACAAACCAGATTATTTTCTAAAATATGGTCTCCGTTTATTGAATTTGTTAAAGTAAATTGGTTTAACACAAAATTAAAGTCACAACTTGAGTTTAGGATTGGATGAACAACTATACTCAACATCTCCCGGATCGATCTCCATTATTTTTATTTGTAATCTCCTTTCTTTCTTGCTTTTTTTCCCCTTCTCTTTCTATTAGTTTATAGTTTCTCATCTCTTTCTTTCTCTATTTCTTTTCTTTAAAAAAACACTTTAAAAATTGAAGCTATGTAAGAACTTTGTAACCAGTTTGTCGTTTATTATCATTTGTACATATGCTTTTAATTTAAAAAAAAGAAAATTCAAAAATGTGATATTCTCAAGATCAGAACTTTAATATTCTTGTACTATATGCTGTAAGTCCATAACAGATAGGTAAATAAATAACAATTTCTAGCAATAGACAAAATCTTTATGGAGAAGATCAGTTGCCAGCTGGTACATTGGCATATCATAATCAGTAGCATCATCATACTCCTCAGATTGTAACCAAAAAGCAACTCAGTACACCTTGTTTTTCCTCAACTTTTCAATTTTGGCCTTGTAAACTACAGGCTTTAGCTCTTCAAACCACACATGACATGCCTATCTGCCCACTACTTCCCCATTAAGAATGTCCTGTAGATCATCACATTTGGAGTAGTCCAAATTCAGATAATCTCTGCGAATGCTGTCTAAATCAGTCTCTTTCGCTGGGCATTTGGATTGACAATTTTGTATTTCTTCTTCAGAGACATCTGTTTAAGACATAAAGGAAAAAAAAACACTGAACAGCATTAACAGAAACAAGTTATTACTTGCAGTTTTAGAAAAAAGGTAGAAATGATAAAGTTAAACGCTAAAACAAATAGTAAATACCCAACAAAAAAATCATATTAATCAGTGTCATCAAATCAATTAAATTCATCTAATCAATTAAATTAATCTAAATTACTAGATCTAAACATCTGTCAATTTCTTAAGAAAAGGCTAACATTTTTAAATAGCCTAAGTATCCAAATAACAAACTGATCTCATTCAGAAACATAATTCACAAAAATAACATGATTTTTAAATCTCACTGTCATGAACTTATATGCCAAATGGAAGGAATTTAATGTTTAATTCCCATAAATTAATCTAGAAACATCCACTCTCAATATAATCGAAATTATTATTTTTTTGCACAATACATGTGACTAAAACTGTTGTTGATATTTAGTGTGAAAATATTGTTAATGGAAAGACAATAACACAAAATATGGACGATGAAGATGATCTTATGATATGATTGTCCAAATAAATAGAGAATTTTAATCATCTTGCGAGTGGGTCTTTATGGCATGTGATCGATTGGAACATTGCCATTGCCGTAGATTTTAAGCCCATATTGCCAGGCAAGACACGGCCAATTCATATGGGGACTAAATGACATTTTCGCATCATAAAATTAGACTATAGTCACCCCAAGAAGCAAGATTACATGTGAAATAAATTACTTACCGTTTGTTTTGTCCTGATATTGCGATCCGTCATGTTGAATGCGATGAGGGCGTTAGAAGTCGCTTTTTACTTTATTCCAATGATTTAATTGTCCAATGATTTAAAAAAAAATAGGAATGAAAGTCCGATCGATTTTTCTTCATCGATTAGCAGCCCAAGGAAATTCTTCCCCGACAAGCGATACAAACCTGCATATTAATCCAGCCACCCCCCCCCCCCACCCCCAAGGTAGGTTTTGTAACATCGTTATAACTAGAGTTTCGAAGTTGGTGATGTTTGTCCAGAGGTTGGCACTGGCTTGTTTTCCTCCCAAGGGGTTTGAAGGATTTTAAGTGGACGTCATTGAAGATGTAACTCCAGTATTTTGAGATTCTTGCTGATTGTAGTCCATGTCTTTACAGGAGAATGTTCATGATGATGATAGGTAGACAAAAATGCTGGAGAAACTCAACGGGTGAGGCAGCCTCTATGGAGCGAAGGTACAGGCGACGTTTCGGACATTGATTTTTCCAGCATCTGCAGTTCTTTCTCAAACATGATGATGATGATGATACTTTATTGTCACTTGCACCCAGCTAGGTGCAGTGATATTCTTTTTTGTTCCGATTACCTCAGGGCTCTGACTTCAGTGCTCCTTGGTTTGACTCAAACTGGGGGCTCCGATTGAATACTGGGACTTCAACCACTCACCTCAACCCCTCGTGGAGCGAGTCGTCCTTTGTCGTCTGAGTGCGACGGGGGTGCCCCAGCCCACCGCTCGAATACACTCAAACCTCCGCACTACCCAGCATACCCGGAAGGCCACCGCTTGCTCCTTCTCCAGGGACACGTGAGCACGGACATCGACGAATGGCAGGCAGCCGACTCAGGCAGAACCCTCGACTGCCTGCTGCCTGGACCCACGGATGGCCATTTTGACCAAGCCCAGGAGCAAACTGACAGGGAGATCCTCACCCACCCCCCCCCCCCCCCCCCCGCCCCCCCTCCTGACCCTCCCCCTTCCATACTGGGTGACCAAAGATCAGGAGCGTGGGGCTAAAGTGCAGCTAAATCTTGAGGAGCAGCCACATTCAGACACTCGTATAGGGGCTGCAGCCTCTCTCATTCCATATACATCTGGAGTGCGGTCTCTTCCAGGATCGACCCCTGGTCTCCGGCGCTGGAAGTGCTGTAAGGTAGCAGCGCCACCGTGCCACTCCGTCACCGTGACTTCACTGGCACAAACTTGCAGTAGCACAGTGGAGCAGTGGTAGAGTTGCTGCCTTACATCGCCAGAGACCCAGGTTTGATTCTGACTATGGGAGCTGTTTGTACGTTCTCTCAGTGACCCAAGATCTTTGGTTTCCTCCCACACTCCAAAGGCATACAGGTTCGTAGGTTAATTCGCTTGGTATATGTACAAATTGTCCCTATTGTGTGTAGGATAGTGTTAATGTGCGGGGATTGCTGGTCGGTATGGATCCGGTGGGCTGAAGGGCCTGTTTCCATGCTGTATCTCCAAACTAAATTAAACTAAAAGTCAGGACTATGTGATCCAATGAACCATGGCTCTGACATCACTCCAATCCTCCAGTCAATCTTTATCAGCAAAATGCTGTTCCCCACCTCCAGGCTTTCCACTGGGTGCTGTCTGTATGGAGTTTGCACGTTCTCCCTGTCATTGATCCATTCCCTACACAAGTGCTGCCTGAACCACTGAGTTATTCCATCATTTCAGTTTTGCTTAAGATCCCCAGCATCCACAATTCCTTGTGTATTCTCCTAAAGATGAGTTGCTCACCTGTATCTAGTTGTAAATAAAACAGAAAATGGGCAATTTCAAGGCAGGCAACATTCTTGTTTCAGATCTTTAGCATCTAAAAGAAACTCCTCTGTTTAGGTGCGTAGGGAGGGACTGCAGATGCTGGTTTAAACTGAAGGTAGACACAAAATGCTGGAGTACCTCATCGGGTCAGACAGCATTTCTGGAGAGAAGGAATGGGTGACATTTAGGGTCGAGACCTTTCTTCAGACTCGGAGAGTCAGGGCAAAGGGAAACGAGAGATATAGACAGATATAGAGAGATATAGAACAAATGAATGAAAGATATGCAAAAAAGTAACGATGATCAAGGAAAGGTAGAGCCTATAATGGTCCATTGTTGGCAGTGGGCTTGGTGATAACAAGTTTTACAGACAGTGAAACTCAACATTTAGACACAAAATGCTGGAGTAACTCAGCGGGACAGGCACCCATCCCTTCTTTCCAGGGATGCTGCCTGTCCTGCTGAGTTACTCCGAAGGGAGGGAGAAGCCTAGAATGGTCCATTGTTAGTTGTGGGCTAGGTGAAAGGTTACAGACAATGAGACTGAACAAGACAACTTTGAAGCACTTACGACGACTTGGGTGGGGAAGAGATGGAGAGAGAGGGGATGCAAGGTATACTTGGGGCTAGAGAAATCAATATTCATACCGCTGGGTTGTAAGATGCCCAAGCGAAATATGTTCCTCCAATTTGCGCCTGGACTCACTCTGACAATGGAGGAGGGCCAGGACAGAAAGGGCAGTGTAGGAAAGGCAAGGGGAATTAAAGTTTTGATGCTGAATAGCAATGTCAGTTCACATTGCCACATGCCAAAGATTCAAGCCTGCAGAACAGATGGTGACATGCAGTGTTTCAGCATTGTGACACTGACCATAGACTTCACCTGTTGGGCAGTACAGTGATGGTGGTCTCAGGGGCAAAAACAAACACGTTGCTAGGAGAGATGTGATGGACATGAACATTCTAGGTTAAGGACCCAACACGCAAACAGGAAATCAAAGAAAACAAATGAGTTTAAAGTTGCAGCGAGAAGGGCGGAAAGACCAAAGGGAACAGATAGGGAAGAAAAGCCGTGAGAGAAATATTGACCTAAGGAAAGGACAGTGAGTGGAGGGGAGTGGGATGGGATTGAAAGGGAGGAAATGAGAACAAGGGAATAGGTTGAGGTGCAAGGGGACAGGAATGGGCAACAAAGGCAGGCAGAGTGAAAAGAAATGTGCGTGGGGCTGAGATGGGGGGTCTGCACAGATGAAAGGGAGGGGGGGTACTTCAAATTACAGAGTTCATGCCATTGGATTGTAGGCAGTTCTATTCAATCAGAATATGCCTAAAATGTATTTTCAGTTTAGTTTCAAGACAATGCGGAAGCAGGCCTTCAGCCCACCAAGACTGCACCTACCAGCGATCTCCGCACACCAACGCTATCCTACACACACTAGGGACGATTTTATATTATACCAAGCCAATTAGCCTGCAAACCTGTACGTCTTTGGTGTGTGGGCAGAATCCGAAGATCTCAGAGAAAGTCCATGCTATCACGGGCAGAACATACAAACTCCGCAGAGACACCACCCGTAGTCAGGATCGAGCCCGGGTCTCTGGCGCTGTCAGGCAGCAACTCTACCGCTGTGCCATCGCGCTGCCCGTTTTCTCATGCTGTTACTTGTTTTCCCATTTTCATTATTGGCATGACGGTGTTTCTCTCCACAGTTGCTGCATGGCCCGCTGAATATTCTCAGCAGTTTCTGTATTTGTCTCTGGATTCCAGCATCTGGCGGTGCTTTGCTCCAATTGCAGTTCTCTGTTACTTGCGCTATTGGGGTGGGCATTTCCGTCGTAATTTATTTTTTCACACTTGAAGCATTTGCTGCATCAGTCACAGGTGGAATTCTCAGTTCACTCCCCTGGAGCAGTGCCAGGTATATCCGATCAACCTGTGTTTATCGCTGCTGCCCTTGGGAACATCAGCCCTGAACTGGAATCCTTACGAGGCTAAGCGTCTGGACAAAAGTACCAGAAATGCTGCAAATCTGAAATAAAACACAATGTTGGAAACTCTCCACAGGTCAGGAATCAGGAGGGGATGGAAACACGGTCAAAATCTCAGGTCGATGGCCTTTCATCAGGAGTTGTCCATACTGACCATTGAGATTATGTTATTATTCCCACTCCCCATCTCTAAGACCTTTGGCCCAGTCATCAAATGGTTGTCAATGGAAATTCTGATCTTCACCTCGTACTTCCTCATTGACATTCACAAACTCAGGCCCTGGTGCTCAGCGATGGCAACCCACCTCGAACATGCATGATGCTTCATGCCCTCACACTCCCAGTCACATATCTTGCTTACCGAGTAAACATTGACTACTTTGGCTACTGCCGCCAGTCTTCTGACACTCTGAACACAACTTCCGTGCGACGCGGCACATTTTCCACTAATCAAATGAACAATGGGTGTTGTTAACACCCCCTGGATGCCACAAAGATCATTATCGGAGGCCCAACGCTGAAGCAGTCATTAGCGGCTCAATCGCCAACCATGCCGCACTCCCGCCAGGTGTGCTGGAATTACAAGCCACAATATATGGAGCCAACCCAGCGTCGCACTCTTATACAATTTGATGCCGAGCAGTGTAGGTGCTTCCTTGTTATGACTTATTCAGCCTTACTTGCAAATAAGCAGCAATAAAGATGCAGGAGTAAATCAGCGGGACAGGCAGCATCTCTGGATAGAAGGAATGGGTGAGGTTTCAGGTCAAAACCATTCTTCAGACATTGCTTTACCTTCTTCTTGTTGTGTATGGCGTGCACAGCCTAAAGTTGTAGGTCAACTTGTTCTCTTTGATCTATTTCCTTGTGCACGTCGGGTTGATTGCATTAGTCAAAACAGGGTGGACCACGTGGAGGTTGCAAGCTCCCACCCCAGTGCTTTACATGATAAATATCAAAGGAGGATCCAAATGTTATTCACCTTATTAGATAATTTTGCTTTTTACATTGCAAGGAAGTTCAATGGCAATGACTGTGGGTCATTACTTGAAGACAAGCGATTAAAGGAACAAACAAATCTGAGACTTTCTTGTGATTGAAATGAATTCTTTGTAGTGTAAGGGATTAGTGTCTTTGATCCAGTTGGTTGTCTATTTATGAATGAGCAAATGTTACCTTGGCAAAGGTTCAAACTCCCTCTCATCTGACTGAACACTGCCACTTCAAAGGATATGAGGGATTTGAAATGTTGAAACCCAACCTGCAAAGAATCCATGTCAGATGGTAGACCAAGGGCCTTTGTGTGTCTTGCACAGAAGTGTTATTTTCTGAGAAAGTGAACAAGTTCACTTTGCAAGAAAAGCACATCATGCAGTGGAATAGTATTTGATAACGAGACTATAAAAAGTATCAATTTAAGAATCAGTGCCCTTTTCTCAATAAACATTGCTACTTTGAACATCCAATGTACCATTTTGTGGTGACTACTTTGGAAGTTCCAGCTGAGCTGGGTCATATCTTTTATCTTGCGCTTAAAAGAAGATATCTCGTCGCAAATCTACTTGACATTTTCTTCAGGAGGCCCCTCAACTATTCATGAAGCAAACAAATGCACAGCCCAACCATTTTGAAGCTTTGCATTGGAATTACTAAACATGAGTAACAGGCAGAACGTCAGATAAACGTTGGTAACGGAATCTGTGGCAAAGAAACTGCAATCGTTTGAAGAAAGCAAAAACTTTAAGTTATAAATATATTGGATTTTAAATCTTCAATGATTTTTCAAAGTTCCATGGACACAAAGTTCTAAGTTGTCATGAAGATGTTGATAATTCATTGTCAACCAAGTCACAATAAATCAGATATGATTTTTCATTGTGATCACTGAATCTTTCACATCAAAATAGCTAAGCACACAACTGACTATTAAGACTTCCTGCATCATTGAACACAATGTGAAATGGGCATTCTGTTAACGCATGACCTTTAAACAAGATGCATCGCAGCGCCTTGGTCTTTGTGAGGTAATAATGAGCCTTCTGCATCAATTTCTCCACATGGGCCAAATGGTTCTGTCTTTTGTCCAACGCGCATTCTGGCAACTGTTGAACTAATCTTTTTTAAATCTTAGTTTCTATCTTTGAACAAATATGGTCTCCATATATACAATATTTGAAGGGATAGCTGTTCTTGGCATTACAACTCAATGGGTACTCGACAGGATTTGATGAAAAAAACTCATTTTCAAACTGGGATTTGTATACATGTCTCTACAATATGATCATATTATTATTTGTAATAGTTTTATTTACAATATATTTTGTTGTTTCTCTTTTGAATATATATATAATACCTTTTATTGTTTTTAAAAGGGAAATATATATATATTGAATAGATATATATTAACTAGTGTTTTTTCTTTTTTTTTCTCATGTTATACAGTCGGAAAGATGTTGTCAAGCTGGAAAGGGTGCAGCAAAGATTGACGAGGATGTTGCCAGGACTCAAGGGCAAGAGAGAGGTTGAGGAGGCTAGGACTTTATTTCTTGGAGGTCAGGAGGATGAGGGTTGATCTTATAGATGTGTATAAGATCATGAGAGGAATAGATAGGATGAACGCACAGAGACTTTTCCCCAGAGTAGGAGAATCACAAAACATAGGTCATAGGTTTAAAATGAAAGATTTTAAATGTTTACACAAAGGGTGGGAGATGTATGGAACGAGTTGCCGGAGGAAGTAGTTGAGGCAAGTACTACCACAATGTTTAAGAAACATTTAGACAGGTACATGGATAGGATAGGTTTGGAGGGGTATGGGCCAAACGCAGGTAGGTGGGACTAGTGTAGATGGGACATATTGGTTGTAGGTAAATTGGGCTGTAGGGTCTGTTCCCTAACTATATAATTCTGTGAATCTATGACTCACACTTAAAAAAAACTGTGATAAATGACAATCCCAAGAAACACTAAAGTTTCTAACCAGTTATATATTGTATGCCAACAAAATGACAAATAAACACAGTTGAGAAACAAAGGTACATTGGATAATAAATGCATTAAACTCAATATTTCTGAACATTATGGGACAGCAAATAAAATGTAGAAGATATTGTCATTTGGAAATCATAATTTTGAAGGTAGGAGGGGTTATGTTTGATAATTCTGTATAGAAAATGAAAAAGAGAATTATTTTCTAAAGAATTTCTGAATTGTTTTTTAAATGAAATGAAAAACATTGTATCTTTCACATCACTCTCAATCAATGCTGCCAAACTCCAGAAGTTAAGTACAAGGATGATAATTATGAATTAATGAATGAATACATTTATTGGCCCTGTATTCACATACAAGGAATTTGCCTTGGTGCTCGACCCGCAAGTGACAACATGACCTACAGTGACAGTTAGTAATGACACATAAAACATTAAATATTAATAATAACACTTTTTTGACTAAACATGTGAAATAAAATAAAATACCAGAGCAAAAGGAGGCTACAGATTTTTGGTTATTGAGTAGAGCTACTACTCGTGGAAAAAAAAGCTGTTTTTATGTCTGGCTGTGGCAGCTTTGACAGTCCGGAGTCGCCTTCCAGAGGGAAGTGATTCAAAGAGTTTGTGGCCAGGGTGAGAGGGGTCAGAGATGATCTTACCCACTCGCTTCCCGGCCTTTGCAGTGTACAGTTCATCAATGGAGGGAAGGTTGCAGCCAATAAGCAGGGGTGCTGAGGAAGAGGATTTCTTGGAATGTATGCGGGATAGTTTTCTAAACCAACATGTAGAGGAACCAACAAGAGAGCAGGCTATTCTAAACTGGGTATTGAGTAATGAGGAAGGGTTAGTTAACAGTTTTGTTGTGCATAGCCCCTTGGGCAAGAATGACCATAATATGGTTGAGTTCTTCATTAGAATGGAGAGTGACATAATTAATTCAGAAACAAGGGTTCTGAAAGGTAATTTTGAGGGTATGAGACGTGAATTGGCCAAGATAGACTGGCAATTGATTCTTAAACGGTTGATGGTGGATAGGCAATGGAAGGCATTTAAAGACTGCATGGATGAACTACAACAATTGTTCATCCCAGTTTGGCAAAAGAATAAATCAGGGAAGGTAGTACATCCGTGGACAACAAGGGAAATCAGGGATAGTATCAAAACAAAAGATGAAGCATACAAATTAGCCAGAAAAAGCAGCCTACCAGAGGATGGAGAAATTCAGAGTCCAGCAGAGGAGGACAAAGGGATTAATTAGGAAAGGGAAAATAAGTTATGAAAGAAAACTGGCAGGAACATGAAAACTGACTGCAAAAGTTTTTATAGATATGTGAAGAGAAAAAGATTAGTTAAAACAAATGTAGGTCCCTTGCAGTCAGAAACAGGTGAATTGATCATGGGGAACAAGGATATGGCAGACCAATTGAATAACCACTTTGGTTCTGTCTTCACTAAGGAAGACATAAATAATCTGCCGGAAATAGCAGGGGACCGGAGGTCAAATGAGATGGAGCTGAGTGAAATCGAGGTTGGCCGGGAAGTGGTGTTAGGTTCATTGAATGGATTAAAGGCTGATAAATCCCCAGGGCCAGATAGGCTGTATCCTAGAGTACTAAAGGAAGTAGCCACAGAAATAGTGGATGCATTAGTGATAATTTTTCAAAACTCTTTAGATTCTGGAGTAGTTCCTGAGGATTGGAGGGTAGCTAATGTAACCTGTCTTTTTAAAATGGGAGGGAGAGAGAAAAATGGGAATTGCAGACCAGTTAGTCTAACATCGGTAGTGGGGAAAATGCAACAGTCAGTTATTAATGATGGGATAGCAGCACATTTGGAAAGTGGTGAAATCATTGGACAAAGTCAGCGTGGATTTATGAAAGGTAAATCATGTCTGACGAATCTTATAAAAATTTTCGAGGATGTAACTAGTAGAGTGGATAAGGGAGAGCCTGTGGATGTGTTATATCTGGACTTTCAGAAGTTCTACGACAAGGTCCCACATAAAAGATTAGTATACGAACTTAGAGCACACGGTATTGGGGGTTCAGTATTGATGTGGATAGAGAACTGGCTAGCAGACAGGAAGCAAAGAGCAGGAGTAAACGGGTCATTTTCAGGATGGCAGGCAGTGACTAGTGGGGTACCGCAAGGCTCAGTGCTGGGACCCCAGCTATTTACAATATATATTAATGATCTGGATGAGGGAATTGAATGCAACATCTCCAAGTTTGCAGATGACACGAAGCTGGGGGGGTAGTGTTTGCTGTGAGGAGGATGCTAGGAGGCTGCAAGGTGACTTGGATAGGTTGGATGAGTGGGCAAATGCATGGCAGATGCAGTATAATGTGGATAAATGTGAGGTTATCCACTTTGGTGGCAAAAACAGGAAAGTAGACTTGTATTTGAATGGTGGCCGATTAGGAAAAAGGGAGATGCAACAAGACCTGGGTGTCATGATGCACCAGTCATTGAAAGTAGGCATGCAGGTGCAGCAGGCAGTGAAGAAACCGAATGGTATGTTGGCATTCATAGCAAAATGATTTGAGTATAAGAGCAGGGATGTTCTACTGCAGTTGTACAGGGTCTTGGTGAGGCCACACCTGGAGTATTGCGTACAGTTTTGGTCTCCTAATCTGAGGAAAGACATTCTTGCCATAGAGGGAGTACAGAGAAGGTTCACCAGACTGATTCCTGGGATGGCAGGACTTCCATACGAAGAAAGACTGGATAGACTCGGCTTGTACTCGCTGTAATTTAGGAGATTGAGGGGGGATCTTTTAGAGACTTACAAAATTCTTAAGGGGTTGGACAGGCTAGATGCAGGAAGATTGTTCCCGACGTTGGGGAAGTCCAGAACAAGGGGTCACAGTTTAAGGATAAGGGGGAAATCTTTTAGGACCGAGATGAGAAAATCATTTTTCACGCAGAAAGTGGTGAATCTGTGGAACTCTCTGCCACAGAGGGTAGTTGAGGCCAGTTCATTGGTTATATTCAAGAGGGAGTTAGATGTGGCCCTAGTGGCTAAAGGGATCGGGGGTATGGAGAGAAGGCAGGTACGGGATACTGAGTTGGATGATCAGCCATGATCATATTGAATGGCGGTGCAGGCTCAAAGGGCTGAATGGCCTACTCCTGCACCTGTGTTCTATGTTCTATGTTTCTATGTACATATACACACACACACATATATTTCTCTAGTTTCTTTCTTGTGATTTCCTCTAATTTGTTTAGCAACCTTTTTCTTTCAATCTCTCCCTCTCTCTCCCTATATACAGTGGCTTGCAAAAGTATTCATACCCCTTGAACTTTTCCAACTTTTGTCACGTTACAACCACAAACATAAATGTATTTTATTGGGATTTTATGTGATAGACCAACACAAAGTGGTGCATAATTGTGAAGTGGAAGGAAAATGATACATGGTTTCCAAATTTTATTACAAATAAAAAACGGAAAAGTGTGGCTTGCAAAAGTATTCAGCTCCCCTGAGTCAATACTTTGTAGAACCACTTTTTGCTGCAATTACAGCTCCAAGTCTTTTGGGGTATGTCTCTACCAGCTTTGCACATCTAGAGACTGACATTTTTGCCCATTCTTCTTTGCAAAATAGCTCAAGTTCAGCCAAATTGGATGAAGAGCGTCTGTGAACAGCAACTTTCAAGTCTTGCCAGAGATTCTCAATTGGATTTAGGTCTGGACTTTGACTGGGCCATTCTAACACATGAATATGCTTTGATCTAAACCGTTCCATTGTAGCTCTGGCTGTATGTTTAGGGTCATTGTCCTGCTGGAAGGTGAACAACCGCCCCAGTCTCAAGTCTTTTGCAGACTCTAACAGGTTTTCTTCTAAGATTGCCCTGTATTTGGCTCCATCCATCTTCCCATCAACTCTGACCAGCTTCCCTGTCCCTGCTGAAGAAAAGCATCCCCACAGCATGATGCTGCCACCACCATGTTTCACAGTGGGGATGGTGTGTTCAGGGTGATGTGCAGTGTTAGTTTTCCGCCACACATAGCGTTTTGCATTTAAGCCAAAAACTTCAATTTTGGTCTCATCAGACGAGAGCACCTTCCTCCACATGTTTGCTGTGTCCCCCACATGGCTTGTGGCAAACTGCAAATGGGACCTCTTATGGCTTTGTTTCAACAATGGCTTTCTTCTTGCCACTCTTCCATAAAGGCCCAATTCTCCCACCTAAGCTGTGGATCTCTGCAGCTCCTCCAGAGTTACCATGGGCCTCTTGGCTGCTTCTCTGATCAATGCTCTCCTTGCCCGCTCTGTCAGTTTAGGTGGATGGCCATGTCTTGGTAGGTTTGCAGTTGTGCCATACTCTTTCCATTTTCGGATGATGGATTGAACAGTGCTCTGTGAGATGTTCAAAGGTTGGGATATGTTTTTATAACCTAACCCTGCTTTAAACTTCTCCACAACTTTATCCCTGACCTGTCTGGTGTGTTCCTTGGGCTTCATGATGCTGTTTGTTCACTAATGTTCTCTAACAAACCTCCAAGGCCTTCACAGAACAGCTGTATTTATACTGAGATTAGATTACACACAAGTGGACTCTATTTACTAATTAGGTGACTTCTGAAGGCAATTGGTTGCACTGGATTTTATTTAGGGGTATCAGAGTAAAGGGGGCTGAATACTTTTGCACGCCACACTTTTCAGTTTTTTATCTGTAAAAAAATTGGAAAACCATGTATCATTTTCCTTCCACTTCACAATTATGCGCCACTGTGTGTTGGTCTATCACATAAAATCCCAATAAAATACATTTACGTTTGTGGTTGTAACGTGACAAAATGTGGAAAAGTTCAAGGGGTATCTAATATTGTGAATAAAATATTCATGAACACAGTGTCAAAATATTTTTGCATTCTTTCATTCTATATTAGGGTAATACAATGTAGTACATACATACCTATATATTTAAATTCAGCCGATAAGTTCATCAAATAACATGGGGACCTTCTTGCTTTTTTTTGATACATGGATTTTTTAAATGTGAATGTCTCATCACGAGTCATTTGTGGGTCAGCAGTATATTGAACCAACCCCCACAATTTCAAATAATTCTAAATTGAACTTCATAAACACAGAAAACACTTTTTATTTCCATCATTCATGGTGGTATTTACATAACTTACATCATTTTGTGCGCGAGACATACAGGGTTGTAGTATTTTGCATATCAGTTAACTAATGAAAGTGATGTAAAATTCAATATATTTCAAACAATGATAGCCCCACCGCTTGCTTACCCCCAAAGGATAAATAATAAATAAATCATCATTTGCACAATTTTGTGTGGGTAACAGGAGGTTCTCATTTTTCCACTTGAGTAACCTGGTTTGGGATTTTAAAAGTTTTGGCGGATTGGAGATGTCGAATAGCGTTGGAACTGCATTCCAATTTAGCCTGTTCCTGGTTTGCCTGTTGGAAAACTGGTCAAGTTCAGCGTTCAGAACAAAGACGGCAGTTGGTTGACAGGTACACCGAAGTTCGGTGTAGGAGATCTTGTCGACGAGTATTCTGGACTGGCTGTCAACATCTGAAATTACAGAAAATATTATATAGGATTAACTAATAAGAAAAATATTGATTATAACGACATACCTGCAGAATGGATGATATATCAATGAGTGCAATTGCTTTCAGTTGTGGGGAGAAACCTGTATAATGAAGATGCATTTTGCCTATAATATGTCAATTTACCTTAAATGTAGAAGAGCTTATTAAAATCTTCTTACATCGACCATTTAAATATTTACTTTCTATCATAGTTTGGTCCTAAGACACTAGTAGGGGTGACAACTAGGGGGGGGGGGGGGTGCAGAGAGTGAGAGAGAGGCACATAGGGAAGAGACAGAGAGAGAGAGAGAGAGGGGGGCAGATAGGGCAGTGAGAGAGAGAGACAGAGAGAGAGGTCAGAGAGAGATAGAGAGAGAGAGAGGCAGATAGGGCAGAGACAGAGAGAGGCAGATAGGGCAGAGGCAGAGGGAGAGGGAGAGAGAGGGAGAGAGAGAGAGGGGGAGAGAGAGAGGGAGAGAGAAGGGAAGGGGAGAGAGAGAGAGCGAGAGAGTGAGAGAGAAGGGGGGAGAGAGAGAGAGAATGGAGAGATAATGGAGAGAGGGGAGAGAGAGAGAAGGGAGAGAGAGAGGAGAGAGAGAGAGAGAGAGAGAGAAGGGAGAGAAAAGGGAGAGAGAAAAGGGAGAGAGAGAAGGGAGGGAGAGAGAAGGGAGAGAAAGAGAAGGGAGAGAGAAATGATGGCACGTTATAACCCGCAGCCGTCCCATTTTGACCTCCACCAAACCCCCCACCGCACCATTACACCCTTTTTCACTGTGGCCCTGTGATGTCTCGGCTCTGACAATTTGTAGGATATAACTGGTAACAGCACTAAGAGCAGCCCCGGGCCGCCGCGCTCCCTGAATTGAATCTGATCTTGAGAAATCCCATAATGGGCCTGATGTGTCCCACGCATATTTTGGAGACTCCTGCCTTACAAGAACAAAAACAAAAATGCACAGAAGTACAAACAATGATGACTTTATTATTGTGGTAAGTAGAGATCTATTAAAAAAAAATCGAATAACTTTCTCATGTACCGACAGACCTAGTTTCCAAATGAGCGTTGATGAGGGAACAGAAAATACCATTTTCAGGACAGAATAATATTGACAGAAAACAATAATATTTCCTCACCTTTCATTGTTATTGGGGAACCTGAAGAAAGGCAGGCAGGGTCGTCTACATTGGCGAGTACAGCAGAACAGTGAGCTCTGGATGTAGATGTCGATGCCATAACAGTATCGAGGCAGCCCAGTAAAATGGTGGCAACAATCACCCATGACGTACTACGCTTTTTTCGCTGAGTGGCGTATCTTGCTCCGCTCTATAATCTTTGTTTGACGGTGAGTGGGGCGAGGGGAGGGGGAGCTCTCCTGAAGCCTACAATCAATTCCACTGTCTTAAGAGCATTGAGCTCCAGGTCGTTGCGATGGCACCGGGACACCAGCTGTGTCACTGTGTCACTTCCTGTCTTGTCGGACAATTATCCAATGATCTTAGTGGAGATGAGGGGATGTCCGCTCATGGCCATCAGTTACAATTATCCTGCATCAAATACACCTCCACATAACAAGGCAGCACAGAGGCAAAGTTGGTAGAGGCAATGCTGCTCGACCACTCAGCGCCAATGACCTGGGTGTGATCCTGAGCTTGTGCGCTGGCTGTGTGGTGTTTGCGCTACAACCTGTTAGTCCCTGTAACCACATGGGCTTCCTCCAGGTCCTCTGGCTTCCACCCACATCCCAAAGGCTTGCAGTTTGTAGGTTAATTGTCCTCTGTAAATCGCTTCTGGTGTGTCGGGAGTGGATGAAAAAGTAGGATAACATAGAACTAGTGTGAATGGATGATCAGTGGGCAGAAGGGCCTGTTTCCATGCTGTATCTTTCAAACACGAGGCATCCAGGTATGGATGATGGGCCTGTCCCACTTAGGCAACTTTTTAAGTGAGTGTAGGAGACTCTGTGCTCGCCAGATGGTCGCCACATGTTGGCCGATGGTCTCTGGTGAATCCCCTTCATGGTTGCGAGGAGTTCCGCATACTAGTCACGGCCTCAGTATGGTCGCTGTAAATTTTTCAACGTGTTGAAACATTTTCTGCGACTAAAAATTGGTCGCCATGGAGAAAATCGATAATCCTGTAGTCGTAGGTGCAGTTGTAGTGGGGTCGCCATGTAGTTATGGGTAGTCGAGTTAGTCGTAGGTAGTTTTAGTGAATCGCCTTTGCTGACCGGTCATTTTCATTGGCTAATTGGGGAAAAAAAGGTAAGCAGGAGTTTTCAGAACCAAGGAAAGCCGACCGGTAAAGTTAAATGTCCGCCGAACTTCACAGCCGTGTATCTCTGGCTTCTTAAAAGTTGTCGCCACTCCTTATCCCCCTCCACCCCCCTTCACCCCCCTTCTCCCTCCTTCTCCCCTCTTCTCCCCTCACCCACCTCCCCCCTCTTTTAAAGGACTTACCGTACAAAGTGCTAGCCGTTCTTAATTACTGCGCCAACCTTCCTGTTCATCGCGGTGTGTGTCTGTATCACCTTGGCTTTGTACCATGTGAATTTCAGACAGTGCTCCCTCGCTTGCCCTGGCTGCCGCCTTTGCAATGTGTTTGTGTGTGTGTGTCCCTCTCTGACAGTCGGCGTAGCAGTTCCTGCTTTTTCAGGCGACTGAAAATCGCCTTAGTGGGACAGGCCCATAAGTAATATCAACAAATTAAACACTGTATTTCAGCCGATTAGCCATGCAATATGCAAAGTGCTACTTTTCACTGCAAAGTAAATTATCTAGATTTTCAAATTAAGTTTAATAAAATTACTTATATTCCACAATTTTATGCAGATTTAATATCATTTGAATTAAACTTAAAGCAAAGATACATTGTAAATAACTTGTTAGGGGACAAATATAACAGACTTTCATAAACTATCAGCTTTTTTTTCAGTTTTGCATAAACTGCAAGAAAATAGGATTGAATTCAGTTCCACTAGAAAGCGATTTGGCTTTGAAATCTACTTACTTTGAAATGAAGGATAAGTAGATCCTTGAAAAAACCTCCTCTTACTTATCCTTGAAGGCCACATGCCAACTCTCAGACACCTCCTCCTACTTATCCTAGACCATGACCCCACAGACGAGCACCAGGCCACTATCTCTAGCACCATCACTGACTTCATCAACACCGGCTCCCTGCCCCTCCAAGCATCCAACCTCATCGTTCTCCAGCCCCGCACGGCATGATTTTACCTTCTCCCCAAAATCCACAAACCTGACTGTCCTCGCAGGCCCATTGTTTCTGCCTCTTCATGTCCTACCGAACTTATTTCTACACACCTCTACTCCATCCTACCCCCCTGGTTAAATCCCTCCCTACCTATGTTCAAGACACCTCACAAGCTCTTCGTCGACTCCAGGACTTCTGTTTTCTAGGCCCCCATTCCCTCATCTTCACCATGGATGTCCAGTCACTCTACACCTCCATCCCCCACCAGGAGGGTCTCAATGCCCTCCGTTTCTTTCTCGACCGCAGAACCAACCAATCCCCGTCTACAGACACTCTCCTCTGCCTAGCAGAGCGGGTCCTTACCCTTAATAACTTTTCATTTGACTCCTCCCATTTCCTTCAAATACAATCCTTGTTCAAGACATACCGTGGCCCTATCCCCGACCTCTACCTCCGCTACATCGACGACTCCATTGGTGCTACCTCCTGCACCCACACACAACTCGCTGACTTCATCCATTTTACCACTAACTTCCATCCAGCACTCAAATACACCTGGACCATTTCAGAATCACACTTTATTTGCCAAGTATGTTTTGCAACATATGAGGAATTTCATCGGCCAGGTCAGTCATGCAATTGAAAGTAATGGATCACTTCAAAAACACATTTTAAATGAACATCCACAACAGTGGCTCCTACACATTCCTCAGTGTGATGGAAGGCGAAGTAATGTTCAAGTCCTTCCCCTTAGTACTTCCCCAGTCATAGGGTTTGAGCCCCTGTTGACGGGATAATCTTAACTCCCGTAGCCGGCAGCATTCGGGCCCTCCGCGTCAAGGCGATCTGCTCATGCATCGGGGGATGTCAGCTCCCCTGCGCAGGGCGATCGAACCTCGCGTCGGGGCTGGTGAACCTTCCGCAACATTGGAGCTCCTGACTCGGCCTCACCCGAGACCGCGAGCCCTTGATGTTGATTCCGTGGTGGTCGCGGTGGGAGCGATCCCAGGCAAGGGATCAGATCCGATGTTAAGTCCGCGCCCCGTGTTAGGGCTCAAAGCTCCATCGATATTAGGCCACAGAGCCTGGAGAATGTGATCCGAAAATTGATCACATCTCTGGGAAGGTAAGAACATGAAAAAAAATTTCCCCTAATCTCCTCCCCCTTCCCTCCTCCCCACTCCCCCCACATAAAACAAACTGAAGAACATTATAGCAAAACTATTAACAAACTAAAAAATAACAAAAAAAGTGAAAAGATGAATAGGCTGCTGGTAGGGCTGCCATCTCCCCGGCGCTCCTGGTGGTCTTCCGACATTTCCCGACCATTTCCTGACCTTACTATCTCCATTGCAGGTGATAGACTACTGACCGACATCCACTATAAAGCCACTGACTAACATGGCTATCTGGACTACGCTTCTTCCCACCCTGCTTCCTGTGGGGACTCCATCCCCTACTCCCAATTCCTCTGTCTGCGCCGCATCTGCACCCAGGATGAGGTGTTCCACACCAGGGCATCGGAGATGTCCTCATTCTTCAGGGAACGGGGGTTCCCCTCTTCTACCATAGATGAGGCTCTCCCCTGGGTCTCTTCTATGTCTCGTAACTCGTAACAAGGCCAGAACCCCCCTTGTCCTCACCTGCCTCTCTACCAAACCACCATCTGCAGGTCCTTCTGACACAACGACTCACCACCCACTACCAGCTCACATTAAGAACTACCCACTTCTCATCTGAATGGGAAATCTGCAGGTTCAACTCTATCATATAATATTGGATGATGTGGAGATTTTTAAGTCCGAAAGCATAAATAGCATAAAAGTAAGAGAAGGCATATAACATTGGGGAGATTGGCTTGAAAAAAAACAACAGTAGGTAACTAAAAAGGTAATAGTGAGAGAAAAAATGAAATATGAACGAAAGCTAGCCAAAGTTTAGTTTAGTTTAGACATACAGTGTGGAACAGGCCCTTCAGCCCACCAAGTTATCACCAATCAGTGATCCCCACACATTAACACTGTCGTACACACGCAAGGAACAATTTACATGAATACCAAGCCAATTAACCTACAAACCTGTCTTTGTATAAATATGCTCTTCCCCCCAGTCTGGTTCAGTCAATAAAACACTGATTCAAGCACTGGAACAACTAATCTTTATTTTTGGATAGCACAACAAATTACCCTATACGATACCTAAACCACCGCGGGTTCGATCCTCGTATCTACCTGGCCAAGCCCTTCAGCCTTGTGCAAGTAGAGACACTCCAAAAGGTCACGCTGTCCCAAGTGCTCTTCCAGAAAATACCTCGTGGGGGCTGCCTTTTAAAGGTCTCCAAACCATGAGGGGCCGAACTACAGAGGGGTGGTATCTTTACAATCCAATCAAATATTTGAATTACAACAACACATTATTGACCGTTACACAGATCAATAACAGAGTGTCCCTTACATTGTTGCAGGAGAAGCTTCTAGAGGAAGCTAACTTAACTTGAATAATGCAATATTTACCCTGAAATCCAAACAAATATGCCAGGGGCTCAACAGTTTAACCAATCAACAACCAGTCTAGCAACGTTATTTACAATATATACAAGGCTTTTTCAGCAATCCAATCATATCAATGCATTTAAGGTTGTCTGCAGAGTTTCTATACATTTTATCAATTAAGAGGAAATGAGGAGAACACCTGGATCCTTCACCATCCTGCATATCATTCTGAAGCGCAGACTAATCAACGCCATCCAAGGCCTGTAATTTTCCATTGACAAAGGTTAAGCAATTCTGACAAATGCAGGGATCCTCCATTTTATGGTGTCTCTAATTTGGTCAATATTAACATTTGGAGTGTGGGAGGAAACTGAAGATCTTGGAGAAATCCCATGTAGTCACAGGGAGAATGTACAAACTTTAATAAAAGAAGAGAGCAAAAGTTTCTTCATATATTTAAATAGTAAGAAAGGGGCAAGAGTGGACATTGGACCGCTGGAAAATGATGCTTGTGAAGTGTTAATAGGGAATAAAGAAGGCAAGTGTAATGTTAGCATTTATTTCAAGAGGGCTAGGGACGTAATGCTGAGGCTTTTTAAGACATTGGTTAGACCGTATTGGTAGTATTTTGAGCAGTTTTGGGCCTCGTATCTGAGGAGGGATGAGCTGACATTGTAGAAGGTCCAGAGTAGGTTTACGAGAATGATCCCAGGAATGATTGGGTTAACATATGGTGAGCATTTGACAGCACTGGGCCTGCACTTAGATGTGATGAAGCCATTGCCTCAGAGGGCTGTAGAGGCGATCAATGGATATTTTTATGATGGAGATTGCCAGATTCTTGATTAGTGTGGGTGCCAAGGGTTATGGGGACAAAGCGGGAGAATGGAGTTGACAGGGGAAGATAGATCAGCCATGATTGAATGGCGGAGTAGACGATGGGCCGAATGGCCTAATTCTGCTCCTATCACTTATGAACCCATGAACTTATGAAGCCGCTCACAAACAGATTTGACATTTGGAATGAACAATGTAACAAAGGTCTGGAGAAACATGCCCTCCAAGGGTGGCGTAATCCTGTGGTCTTGAGATATTTTATGTGGATGTAAATCTTGTTTTTTTGGAGCAGGGATTTTTAAAACTGGGAAGCAAAATCAACCATGGGAAAAAATGTTAGTTGCATACACAGAGAAAGTAATTTAGTGTCCTGTAGATTGGAATATCTTAAAAGTTAAATTGCATATTCATGATACATTTAAATTTTCATTATATTTCACTCTAATTAAAAAATGGCAAAGGGTGTAAAAGCATTAATTGCAATGTTGCCATGCTAAACCCATGTGTAGTAATTTGGAAACATTCTAGATGGGAAATGAGGGATAGGAA
This sequence comes from Raja brachyura, assembly GCA_963514005.1. The sequence goes on along the minus strand of OY740802.1, from coordinate 41,751,534 downwards.
AAGAATGATATAAACTGAAATGTAGTGCATGATCCTCAATGGTCTTTTGGCACCCGGTAATGCGCATTAATGGTCTATTTTTGAGGATTAATGTGGTAAAACGTGTGAATGTGTCACAGTGCCAGAAGACCACAAGGAGCCAGCAGAATAAGGTGAGGTTGTAGTTGATAGGGCAGGGCTCGTTATAATATCAAATGTTGCTCGCTATGATCTGGTGAGAAAGGGACTCAGGAACTCAGAGAATACAGAGGAGAAAGACCAGGGACTGTGGCGATGTGGAATGAAGAGACTGGAGAGGCTGCAATCACCTTAAGGGGCTGTCCCACTATACGAGTTAATTCAAGAGTTCTCCCGAGTTTCCCCTGATTCAAACTCGGAGAATTACGGTAATAGCCGCTCGTAGGTACTCGGGGCTCTCATGGACATTTTTCAACATGTTGAAAAATTTTCACGAGTCTTCACGAGCTTACCGCGTTTCCCCGAGTACCTGCCGTTAGCGTTACGAGCCGCTAAGAGACGTCCCGAGCTCCGACGTACCCGCTACATACATTTTGCATGCTTACCACGAGTTTGAATTTTTTTTGCTCTTCGATTAGCTCGTACAGTGGGACAGGCCTTTAAGGTTCAGGGAGGTGTTTCAAAATTGAGAGGAATTTTTACCAAGGATCTGTGGAGAAACTGCTTTTGCAGCAAGCTGGCCAGGAGCCAGAGGCCACGGATTTAAGATGCTGCACTATCATACAGCTATTAGTTCTACTGTTGTACGGCTCCAGTTCTGCGGTCTGTGTGGAGTTTGCACATTTTCCCTGTGACCACGTTGGTTTCCCCTGTGTGATGTTGCTTCTTCCCACAGATATGTGAGTTGTTAGGTTAATTGCTGAAGATTTTACATAGGTGAATGGTAGAATCTGGGGACTGTGGGGAGAATAACTCTGTTATATCTTCCTCATGGCTCACAATCTTCCATTTCTCGACCCTGGCCTTGTAACGTATCATAGAAGCATAGAAAATAGTGCAGGAATAGGCCATTCGGCCTTTCGAACCAGCACCACCATTCATTATGATCATAGCTGATCATAGCTGATCATCCAGAATCAGTACCATGTTCCTGCTTTCTCCCCATACCTATTGATTCCTTTAACCCTAAGAGCTATATCTAACTCGCTCCTGAAAACACCCTGTGAATTGGCCTCCACTCCCTTCTGTGGCAGACGCCCCCAACATGGGGAACATTTTTCCAGCATTTAGCCTGTCTAATCCCTTCAGAATTGTATATGTTTTATCCTTCAGCCTTTATCCTGCCTTGTGCGTTTGGATAGAATGGATGTGGAGAGGATGTTTCCACCAGTGGGAGAGTCTAGAACTGGAGGCCATAGCCTCAGAATCAAAGGATGTTCCTATAGGAAGGAGATGAGGACAAATTTCTTTAGTCAGAGGGTAGTGTTTAGTTTAGTTCAGTTCAGTTTAGTTTAGTTTAGTTCAGTTTAGAGATACAGTGTGGAAACAGGCCCTTCGGCCCACCGTGTCTGCACCGACCAGTGATCCCCGCACATTAACACTATCTTACACCCACTAGGGGCAAATTTTACATATACCAAGCCAATTAATCAACAAACATGTACGTCTTTGGTGTGTGGGAGAAAACAGAAGATCTCAGAGAAAACCCACGCAGGTCACGGGGAGAACGTACAAACTCCATACAGCCAGCACCCACAGTCAGGATCGAACCCAGGTCTCCGGAGCTGTACTCACTGAAAGGCAGGAACTCTACCGATGCGCCACCGTGACCACCCACCGTGAATCTGTGGAGTTACAGTAATGGCCACAGAAGGGTGTGGAGGCCATCAATGGATATTTTTAAGGAAAGAGATAAATAGATTATTGATTAATACGGGTGTCAGGGGTAATAGGGAGAAACCAGGAGAATGGGGCTGAGAGGGAGAGATAGATCAGCCATGATTGAATGGCAGACAGGCGATGGGTCGAATGGCCTAATTCTCCTCCTATCACTGAAGAACTTATGTTTATTGCCCCTTTTATGGATTTTATTGCCCTTTTATTACCCCATTGATATATATTTTACTATGAAAGGCCCAAGAACTAATTTTTGCTGCACGCATTATATTTCTTAGTTTCTGTCAACCACTTTTCAACTGTGTCATTATGTTACCCATAATTCCACGTTAGTTTTGACTGTTCACCCCTAATCTCGTGTGGATTCGGAAAGTTTCACTGCAGTCTAGTGTATTTTCTGCTTAGTGTGTACCCACAAGGTAAGTTTGCTGGCAAGTCTGCTCTGAACACATGTAGTGCCTCAATCCCTTGTGGTGATATGGGTGGGTTGGAATAAGACTTGCTCACAGAACACCATTGAAAACTTGGCACAAAATCATGTCTCCAGATCTGGTTCAGAATACATCTGATATTTGAGAAAATGTAAAATCTATTAAACATGTATAAACAAATTGACAGCAGGGTGGTGCAGCAGCAGATATGTTGCCATACAGCACCAGAGACCCAGGTTCGATCCTGACCACGGGTTCTGTCAGTACAGAGTTTGTACGTTCTCCATGTGACCTCGTGGGTTTTTTCCAGGCACTCTGGTTTCCTCCCACACTCCAAAGACGTACAGGTTTGTAGGTTAATTGGCTTCAGTAAAATTGTAAATTGTCTCTAGTGTGTGTAGGATAAAGTTAGTGTGCGGGAATCACTGGTCCGTGAGGACTCGGTGGGCCGAAGGGCCTGTTTCTATGCTGTGCCTGTAAATTAAACTAAACTATATAGAATTGATTTCCTAAATTCTGAAATTCCTCAAAGATTACAACCACTACAAGTAATTAAAATCACATAGTCTTCCTTATTGCAACTTTCATTCAACTGTAAATCCCTGTTGAAAGATGCAGGCTGACTGATCCCACACCAGGGCCAAACAAGCATGGGATACCAAGCACCAGTAAACCACAGTAAACCAGTGTACAAGCCCAGCTGTTCCATTCTCTCAACATATGACAGTCCCGCCATCCCGGGAATTAACCTTGTAAACCTACGCTGCACTCCCTCAATAGTAAGAATGTCCTTCCTCAAATTAGGGGACCAAAACTGCACACAATACTCCAAGTGTGGTCTCACCAGGGCTCTGTACAACTGCAGAAGGACCTCTTTGCTCTTATATTCGATTCCTTTTGTTATGAAAGCCAACATGCCATTCGTTTTCTTCACTGCCTGCTGTACCTGCATGCTTACTTTCATAGACTGATGTACAAGGACCAGATCCCGTTGTACTTCCCTTTTTCCAAACTTGACTCCATTTAAACAGTTAAGAAGCATTTGGGCAGGAACAAGAATAAGAAGGGAATAGGCGGATACAAATCACATAAGGTTCGAGTTTTAGTTTGGTTTATTGTCAGCGGAAAGACAATACGTGAGGAGATCAGATAAGATTCGATCAACCTGACATTATGTTCACTGCAGACTTCATGGACTATGGGTTCCAATGCTGGATGTCCTGTATATTCAAACACTGACAGTGTACAGTTCCGTACAGTTTTGGTCGGCAGGCAGTGAAGAAAGCTAATGGAATTTTGTCCTTCATAACAAGAGGGTTTCAGTATAGGAGTAAAGACCTCAGGTTCTGCAGTTGTATGGGGCTCTGGTGAGACCACATCTGTAGTATTGTGTATAGTTTTAGTCTCGTAATTTAAGGTAGGACATCCTGGTGATTGAGGTAGTGCAGCGTAGGTTCACGAGATTGATCCCAGGGATGGTGGGACTGTCATATGAGGTAGATTGAAAAGACTAGGCGTTTATTCACTGGAGTTCAGAAGGATGAGGGGGAATCTTATAAAAACATATAAAATTATAAAAGGACTGGACAAGCTAGATGCAGGAAAAATGTTCCCAATGTTGATGAGTCCAGAACCAGGGGCCACAGTCGTAGAATAAAGGGGAGGCCATTTAAACTGAGGTGAGAAAAAACTTTTTCACCCAGAGAGTTGTCAATTTGTGGAATTCCCCGCCACAGAAGGGCAGTGGAGGCCAAATCACTGGATGGATTTAAGAGAGAGTTAGATAGAGCTCTAGGGGCTAGTGGAATCAAGGGATATGGGGAGAAGGCAGGCATGGGTTATTGATTAGGGACGATCAGCCATGATGACAATGAATGGTGGTGCTGGCTCGAAGGGCCGAATGGGCTCCTGCTGCACCTATTTTCTATGTTTCTGTGTTTCTATGACATTAGTGCTCATCAGGAATGTAGACAGATGTTTTTTGGTAGTTGAAAGTCTGTTACACAAGGCTATGTACGTGCAAGCTATTTTTGTTGTACAATAATGACTGATGCTAAAATGTAGATGACGTGATGATGAATTTAAGAGATATATGGAGGAATGCCATTCTGTAAACTTCTTCTTGATTAACGATGACTGTCTCTGGCCATAATCAATAGATTGTTGAGTGTTTATGGTTTCAATTTCAATAGAACACAAGGTAGCAAGATAGACACAAAAATCTGGAGTAACTCAGCAGGTCAGACAGCATCTGTGGAGTAAATAGGTGACGTTTCGGGTTGAGACCCTTCTTCAATGATTGTGGAAGATCAGCTATGACGGTGCTAGCTCGAGGGGCTGAATGGCCTACTCCTGCACCTATTGTCTATTGTCTGCCCCAACCAGTCCCAACCCGAAACGTCACCTATTCCTTTTCTCCAGAGATGTTGTCTGTCCCGCTGAGTTCCTCCAGCATTTTGTGCCTTTCTTCAGTTTAAATCGGCATCTGCAGTTTCTTCCAACACAAGATATCAAGAACTGACTAAAAGCCACAGGAATGCTGCATTAATCAATTATTAGAGAATCTGAATGTTTATGCAAACATGTAAATGAATTTAATTTCTGCATAAATGCATCAAGCAGATTCTCATTGCATTGGGGATAGGCGCTGCAATCTCCTTCTGCTACAAACACTGGATATGTGATTACCTCCTTTTGTGGCAAGAGGCGGTAAAGTGTTGCCAAAAAGGGTGCAAGGTGTCAATGAAAAGACGGCTAAATATATATTTATCAATGTTTTGCACCATTTTATTTGAGGTGAGGAGATAATAACACTAATTCCAAATAATACTTGAAGCGCAGTTTGTGAGATGCCCAGTTAATTCAATTTATCATCGCCAATGAGCTGAAAGATATATTTCATTTGCTGTGCTGCAATAATCTGCAAACACAGACAGATGAGTCAATTTTTCATGCCTAAGATGCAGCGGCACTGACAGCTTCTCAAGATATGTTTATGGGATTGAATGTTAGTTTTATTTGTTGCTGGCCTTTGCCAAATTCAGAATGAGGATCAACATAAATCATGATGGGGTTGGGTAGACGTTTATCAAGTGTAGTTGGCTGATATTGACAGCCTTATCGGAGTCCAGTTGTAATGGACACAACAGCAGAACCAAGCAGCAAATAGATTTTCCACATTGCTTCTAACAAAGAAATGTATCTTCAATCTTTTTTTTGTTGGTTTCTTTTTTAGAAAATACTGCTGGAATCCTAACCCATAAAAATGGATTCAACCGTCAAGAACAGGATATCTACTTTGTCCCAATTCTCGTGGTTGACAGCGGACCGCCGGCCCTGAGCAGCACTGGGACCCTCACTGTTCGAGTGTGTGGTTGTGACAGAGATGGTACCATACAGTCTTGCAGTGCCACTGCTTACGTTGTATCTACTGTCCTGAGCCCAGCGGCTCTTATTGCTCTGCTCGTATGCATTCTTATACTCATAGGTAAGCAGATAAGACCATTCTTCGACCTAGAAGTGCTTGCGTCTTTAATTGTTATCCTAGCCTCCAGGCTGAGTTAAGTGTGATGTGCAAAACCCAGTAAAAAGCAAAGTGCTGGACCCAACTCCTCTATCTTGATATCAGCATATCCAAAATAGGACAGGTTTGGAGGGATATGGACCAAGCGCATGCAGGTGGGACTAGCATACCTGGGACATTTTGGATGGTGTGGGCAAGTTGGCCGAAGGGCTTGTTTACACACTGTATCACTCTATGCCTCTACGACTCTATATCCTAGAAGATCAAATAACCCCTCCCTGATCTCACTATGTTTCATGCACTACTCCTGGGTAAATACTGATGGGAAGTATTCATTTAGTACCGTGCCTGCTTTTTCTGGCTCCAACCATACAGTAACTTCCCACTTAGTCCTTGAGTGGTCCTATCCTCCACTTATTCACACTTTTGTTTTTAAGGTGTGTATAAAATTATTTTCATTCTACTCACCAAGGACATTTCATGACTCTTTGTAGTTCTCCTGGGTCCCAGTTTATGCTCTTCCCTGCTTTCTTTACATTCCCTATAAACCCTTTCCGATGTCAGCTCCCTAAACCTTACCAGTGCTACCATTTCCTAATTGACTACATTTGCAACATTCTAGGTTCCCTACCTTGACAACCTTGTCTATTTTTCTTCTGGGTACATGTTGGTCCTGAATTCAGACATGCCCGCCCTTTATTGACTCTTAGATGTGGGCTTGTTCTATAACGTCTAATCCCGATCTGTGCTCCCTAACTCCTGAACGACCTGTCCTAATTACCCTTTCCCCAATGTAGGACCTTCCCTAGTAGATCATGATATTTATACATAACACAATGAGATGCCAATTCATAAGTTGTTCAATTTAATTAAAAAGTAAGAAATTGTGTAACTGAAGCACAAAATAAGCTTACTAGAAACTGATGTTAATGTCTTCCGGTTGATAAACAGAATATCTTGAATAGACCCTGTCTGTGGAAAATATACAGAAGTGATAGTTATATCAATATTTATAACTAGTTCATGCATATGCATTCCAGATACTACAGGTCCAAGTGCACATTTCAAGTGTCCCTTTCTAACAAGACAACCGCACCCACTATCTCAGATTTTTACGTGGCATTGCCAAATAAGGTCATAAGGTCATAAGTGATAGGAGCAGAATTAGGCCATTTGACCCATCAAGTCTATTCTGACATTCAATCGTGGCTCATCTATCTCTTCCCCCTAACCCCATTCTCCTGCCTTATCCCCATACCCCTGATGTCATGATTGCCCAGATTTCCCTTGGAATTTTAGCAAAAATCCTGTCTAAATCATCTGGGCAGAGTGATGCAAAAGATGTTTGTGAATTTGGTAAATCACTGATGTAGTTGAGTCTGAGTTTTATTTAATTCCTCCTTCTATGGAGCGACTCTGAAGCTGACAATTTTCCAGGCTTCCTGACATCTTTATCAGGGATTGGGAAACCAACTAAATTACTATGAACGGAAACACAAAAATTCTGTCAAGAGGTTTCCTGATAATAAAGGGGTAAGAGATGTTAGTAGGAGTGAACTTTTAAGGTCTGAAGTGACAGCTGTTTTTTTTCTGAACGTTGCCTTGCTTTTAGTTTGCTATAGTTGTGATTACGATGATAAAACAATTTTATTTATCCCAGTGGGAAATTGGTCTTCCACCAGTCAAAAGGTACAGTTAAGGGCCTGTCCTACCAGCATCCGACTCCATGCGGTGAGCGCGATCAAACTAGAAGCGGGGGCCGCGCGGAGGTCGGGTGATCCCTGTACAGGGCCGTTCCCACCAGCATGCGCCTGCATGCGGCGAGCGTAACCAAACCGGCAGCGAGGGCCGCGCGGAGGTCGGGTGAGTGGCGCAACGCGGCGCAAAGTGAGGCGAACTTGGAGCAAAGTCTTAAAGGTAAGTTTACCAGGACAGAGAGGGACACACAGAGAGGGGCACAGAAGCACACACACAGAGGGCCACGAAGCCACACACATAGAGGGTCACGGAGGCACCTACAGAGAGGGTCACGGAGGCACGACGTCGAGACGGTGTGTAATGCGTTGAGGCGACTGCGAGCCGACAAGCCGTTGCCGCACGGAATTTTTGAACATGATCAGTTTTTCGGAGCCCCGCGCGATGTCGGGACAAACTCCGCACAATTCCGCACGGCTCCGGCGATCGAAGTGGGACCGGCCCCGCGACGCCGGACGGCTCAAGCGACCATGTTAGGTTGCGCTCATCGCATGGAGTTGCATGCTGGTGGGACAGGCCCTTAACAAGGCACAAGAAAGTGTCATGTGCATTATAATAATAATGAAATTTCAGTGACCAGTTATTGCACAGCACATGTATAATATTGTAGAAACGTGAAATTAAATTATTGAGTGGAAAAGTCCAGGGTGAGGGATTTGCAAAGATGGGGGATGGGGGTGGGGTGGGGAGAGGTGGGAGGGGGGTCAGACTACACCATGACAGAAGGGGGAAGAGTTGTACAGTTTAATAGCCACAGGGAAAAGGGATCTCTGGTAATGTGGCTTCATTGGGTTGGGATGACTTGATTCATCTGTTGTGTTCCTGTCAAAATGTGTCAAAACTCTGTACTCAATCTAAAATCTAAATCTAAAAATCAGAATCTAAAAACAAATCACTCTTTGGAAGTATTATAGATGAAACAATTCGATTGCTCATTGAGCGAGTGTGGCTGAACTCAGCTGCGTTCTTTTGGAAATGAGCGACTAACGTTGTGTCCCCCCCCTTCTCCTTTAGTATTTGTCCTCCTCATCCTGACCCTGAAGAGACACAGGAAGGGGCACATGGTCTCCGAGGACGAGGAAGACATGCGTGATAACGTCATTAAGTACAACGACGAAGGAGGAGGGGAGGAGGACACCGAGGCTTACGACATGACTACACTGCGAAGCCTCTATGACTTCACGGAAGTCAAAGCAGAAGGAGAAAGTGTGACCCCAGAACTACATTTGCTGCCCCAATGGTTCCAGAATCCGGACGCAGATTTCTCCATTTTCAGGAGTTTTGTCTGTAAAAAGCTTGAGGAGGCGGACGCCGATCTGTCCGTCCCCCCATATGACTCTTTCCAAACATATGCGTATGAAGGCACCTGCTCGGCGGCCCAGTCTCTCAGTTCCATCAACTCTCTCTCCACTGATTCAGATCAGGACTATAACTATCTCAGTGACTGGGGACCTCGGTTCAGGCAGATCGCTGGACTTTACTCAGGAAATCAGGCAGACGACGGCTCATAGCATCCGACGGCCTAACTCCCAGTTTCTTTTTGCTCTCCTGCTGAAACAGTACAATCATTCCCAATAAAGCAGCGCAGCTTAAATCCTGAAAGCTGGCACTGGATCAGTCAGGAAAGTCAAATAAATAGCTTTCCTGTTTATCAACCTCACCTTCTCCAACTAACCTTCCAAACCAGGAAATTAGACAGCCCTTTCAGTTGCTGCGGTAAGGTTTTGCCAATGGCATAGTGGTTTCTCCCACAATGTGATGGCAACATTCCCAGTGAATATCATGACCAATCCCCTTCTTTTGTAACATTAACAAGGTTAGCAGCCAGAGTGAACGTATTGAGTTAGTACTGTGAGACCGTGCACATTTGTGCAACAGGACCGACACACATCCGGGAACAAAATGGTACTGGTTGTTTATGGTTTAAAATGGAAATGAAGAATGGAGTGTCTCAAGTTTTGGCAATTTTATTTATTTCACTTGCTGATCTAAAGTAATTTTGCTAAACTCCGTACCAAACGGCAGGGCTTATATCGGTGATTTGTCTCTCTTTGAAAAGCATAAGTGGACACTTGCATAGCTACAAAACACTGCACAATAAACCATTGGCGTCAATCCTGGTTCATGACAATTGTTCAACAGGATTGCAAATGGTGACCAAAATGTAGCAGTCTGGGACTTCTTGAAATTGCTTGCACCATGGTGTGCAGAGTGGAAGCAATTCTAGCCAAACTGCAATCGATTAGAAAAGTATTCATCAATGCCAATATGGGGAGGAAAGTTAGCTTGCTTCATTGCCTCTGAACTGTGAGAGTAAATAACTGAGGATGTATCCGAGAAGAAAACACCTCCGTGGAAACGTCTCCTGGTCGCCAGGTTATCAAACCTGAACTGATACGTACAAATTAAGATGCAGAATTCTGTTCAGTTTGAGCTTGGAGAGGATGTATGCATTTCTTCTTAATTTGCATTGTACATGCAATGTCTCAATGTAAACAATTCTCTCTACTGGTTTCATAAGGTCATATGTTGTAGGAGCAGAATTAGGCCATTCGGCCCATCTTAGTCTATTCAATCATGGATGATCTATCTCTCCCTCCTAACCCCATTCTCCTGCCTTCTCCCCATACCCCCTGACACCCCTCGGTGTATAAGACTGTTAATTCCTCATCCTGTCGAAATTAACCAAATTCCCTCTATTATTTAGGCTCCTGGAACTTTTTTCGACCAGGATTATGCCACGGTTTAGTCGGGCTGAAGCTAAAAGATTCATTCTTTTTTATTGGCAAATGAACTTAGCTTTTATTACCTGGGATGTGGGGGTTGTTAATTAAAATTTGAATATTGTAACCTGCAATTCCTCCAGTTTATCTTAGTGAAAACAGCAATCCTATGGTCTTGGTAATAACCCCAAAATAGTGGATGACTTTTGGATTTGTACAGGTTATTTTGATTTTTATTCTTGTCATAGCAACACCTGCAGTGAGCTTCATATCACTGGCATTTCAGATCCTGAATAACTGTTGTGGCAGGATAAATGAAGTTTCAGAACTCCATGGATTCCCAGATATACATTCTGTTGCTTAGTTCCATTGCTGGAGGAATATTTTACCTGGGGCAATCATCTCTTCTTCCAGGACACCAACAGAGGAATGGAAGGACGAGGCAGAAACAAGCTCGATCTCTGTTCTATTCATCCCGTGTTTCTGGAATAGCTCATCCTCAACTATAATGTGACTTGAAGGTTTCTGTTCCAATGATTTCTCCTGTATTACCAACCCCATCAATTCTTGACAAGGCAATCATCCGCACTCAATGCTTTCCTGCTAGGACCTCTGCAAATCCAAAGCTTGCCATCACAGTCTCATGACGTTGCCTACCGTAGGATTATTTAACTAAATAAAATTTCCACTTAATCCTCTTGTCAAAAGGAATCAGAATGGTGTTGAACGGAGCCAGACTTTCCTCAGTTAGGATGCCCTGCGGACAGAACTACCATCCTTCGAAATAAATGTCAGATGTTAAGAGGAAGAAATAAACTGAATATTTCTGACAGCTTTGGCCCCAGGCCACGTTCGAGTTCATGAAGCATGACTTTTTATACTGAAGGACACTGTCATAAGGTCTAGTATCTGAAACGCAAGTATCAGTGTCAGCTTTCTTTTGCTGTAAAATATGACAGAATTGGTACTTTTTTTACACTCCCCCAGTTAAGTGGTGAAGAGGATACAGTGAAAGGTAAATATTTCTGGTGCTATGCTCAGTATTTTAAAATGGGGTAATAGAAAATAAAATAAAACTTTCAATATTTGTCTTTACGTGATTTGCGATGTTTCTTACTTTGAGCCGAACCAATTAGTAGAATATGGACACTCCGAGATTTCCTTTCTTCTGTAGACAACACCCAATGTAAAAGATTGTTTGGTGCAGGTAGACCAGCAAGATTGGCCATTGGACAGAATGAAGAATGAGGTGCAGCAATAGATTCATGAGACACTGCTTGGAGTCCAGAAATGAAGGAAGAAAAAACGAGGGAATGGGGAATATCCGCAGATGGAAGGAAAGCCAAAAAAGTCCTGGAACATGCAGCAGCCATCTTTATAATACGATCCTTTTTGTGGAATTTTGAGGTGTACAATTAATCTTGCCTAATCCCCACATTCCAATGCTGATGTAATTTAACCTCTGATGATTTTCACTCCATCGGTTCACTCTTTCCGATCCATCCTCCTCTTCCCCCCCCCCCCCCCCCTTGTCATTTGAAGGATCCTGAACACAAACTCATCTTCACAAAATAAACACTCTGTTTTCACACAAGGAAGCTGCACGAATATACTTTGGGCTTTTATATAAGTGCACCCGGTCATATTGGCTGCAGTGTAAAGAAAAATGTCATGCAACATTAGGATTGAAGTAAGCATTGAATTTTATTCTTGTGGACAAGTCAAAGGCGTGGGAAGCTGGTCGGTTACGTGATTGGACTCGTCTTTCAGCTGTTATCTTCCTTGCTAGTTAATGTTCTCTTTAGTGGCATAGATTAGATTTTAGGAGTGTACATAATCAGTTTACAAATCAGTCATGTATGAACCGATGGTTACTGGTCCAATATGCTCTTGGATCGTGACTTGAATAACCCACAGCTTATATTCACCAAGCCCCATGTTGTGAGCAAACAGTAACCCTACGGTGCACTTAGTCCTGCCTTTGCATTTACAAAATATAATTCCATGAGAAACTGGAAGTCTCATTAACATGTGTTAGCATAGATGAAGAACTGGCAATACAACTGACGGGAAAGCGAAATCAGTGCTTCGTATGACCGAGAGAAATTAAAAGAAAAACAATAAATTGTCATAGTTTCTTCATTTAGCCACAAAGAGATGTAAGAGAATTGCGACTCATCTCGATCTCATATTTCGCTTGGGTGGCTTACAGCCCAGCGGTATGAATATTGACTCTTCTAATTTCAAGTAACCCTTGCTTTCCCTCTCTCTCCATCCCTCCCCATCCTAGTTCTCCGACCAGTCTGACTGACCTCCTGATTAAATGTTACATTGTACTCCTCATTGTCACCTTCCCCAAGCTAAAAATGACATATTCCACATGTTCTTTGAGCTTCGTCCTCTTTGATCTCTAGTTTCCACACCTACCCTTCCATATCTCTCGTTTCCCTCTCCCGTGACTGTCAGTCTTGAAGGGGCCTCGACTCGAAACGTCACACATTCCTTCTATCCAGAAATGCTGCCTGTCCCGCTGAGTTACTCCAGTATTTTGTGTCCATCTTTGATCATTATGGAGAATATCCTTGTATCCAAACAAACCACACTTTCAAATGTAATAGATTATTCACATCAGCTCCAAACCTTTAAAGTGCAGCGACCATCTCCTTGTCTCAGCTTCAAACTGATGTGATTTGTGCTGCTTATTATCAATGGAATTAATCTTGATAGATGATGAATATATTCAGACTAACAGAAAAGAAGTCCAATGCAGAATATGAGCAATTTTAACTTCCAGCAGATTATAACAGAAATTGAATTGAGTGTATTGGCTGCAATGTCTATCGTGAGGAAAGAATATGCCGTGCCCTTCTGCAGAGTGAAGGATATAATGTGCTCATTACAGCTAGGTACCCATTCTGTTAGCTAAAAGAGGCCATCAATCACACATGGTTAGGTAATAAGCCCTGCATCAGTGATTATAGGCACTGGAAATTCTGGAAAAGTCAGGCATTCTGTAAAGAGTACCATTGTCAATAAATACGGTGCACTTATTCTCAGTGTGCCTTGCAGTTTCAGCCCTCAAGGCAGGTCATCTTGAGCGAAGTGTTAAAGAAAACTTTAAAACGCAACACAAAGATTGGGTAAGGCAATCAAGCCTTTATTTAAGAGCGCCAAATACAGTGATCATTGGGAGCGATCTAGGAGATTGCTCAACGAACAAAGATTCATCTAATAACCAGAATTTTCCTTTGATGTGTTGTTTACTGTAGCAGGCACGTTAGTACTTTTCCTTCGTCCAAATGGTCTTCTAACTGATATCAATTGTACACCTCCGAAGGACACAGCACAGTAAACACTGCCCAATTCCACCAATTACAGATAAGCATATGTCCCGTTACCCTTTCAACCTTATTTTATTGTTTTACGATTGTTGTTTGTCCTTTGGAAATAGAGAACAGAATCTGACTAAAGTAGACTGCAGTAAGTATCAGTTACACATGCTCAGTTTCAACCTTATTTAAAACATAGAATTATTATAACACATGAAGAGGACTAAAACAGTTATGGGCACTCTCCCTGTCCCTATCCCTTGCTGTCTTCTTGACACTTTGCAATTTATTTTTGACAGAAGAGGGGTCCAAAAAAAATGGTGATTGGAATAGTCTATTGTCACTCGGACTATCCTTGATCGGAGTTTGCTGGCTTCACCTTGCACTGAATGCTATTCCCTTATCATGTATCTGTACAATGTAAATGGATCAATTGGAATCACGCATTGTCTTTCTGCTGACTGGATAGCACGCAACAAAAGCTTTTCACTGTACCTCGGTACATGTGGCAATAAACTAAACTGAACTAAACTAAACTGAACTGGGAGCTGTGCAATCTGCTGACCTATGAAGTACAAAGTAAAGAAAATACTTCAAGGATGTTGTCAGAGCTTGTTAAAAAAAATGCAACATCTCCAGTGATTCCTGGGGATCGCTGGTCCCTAACTGCTAAATGTGGAGAAAACCATGTGTTGGGAGCAGACAGAATGGAATGGAATACTATATTGTCACATGTGACAAGGTGAAATTCTTTGCTTGCATATAGCGGCCACCTACAGCGCTGACAAGGTTACAAAGTGCTGGCTCCTCCTTTGTCCTCTCCCCCCCCCACCCCCACACTGGGTCCCCATTGTCCATTCTTCTGCCCCCTCCCTCACAGAGACCCCCCCCCCCCCCACGCCTGGTTCTCTATTTGGGGGTGAATGCAGTGTTTTGGGTGGTTCAGGTTATTCAAAATGACTGTTTAATGGCAGGTTGATACAGAATCAACCTCATTAGCTTAAACGTTGCAATGCCTGATTCAGGTAAACTCATGTTCCTCCAGGGAGCCGTTGATGATTAAACTCCCAGCTGAACTAATTAACGACGGCTGCAAGCGTGAAGCTGAAACCTTATTGGAATGTCATTCCAGTTAACTATATGTAATCCAACCAGCAAAGGACCTAAGGAACAGGATAAAAACTAAATTCTGGAGGAAACCAATGGTGTAGGGAGGAACTGCACATGCTGGTTTACACCGAAGATAGACAGACAATGCTGGAGTAACTCAGCGGGACAGGCAGCATCTCTGGATAGAAGGAATGGGACACGTTTCGGGTCAAGACCCTTCTTCAGACTGAGAGTCAGGTCAGAGGGGGGCACAGAGATATGGAAGGATAAGGTGGGAAAACGAGACATCAAAGGGGACAAAGTAAAGGAAAATATAGAATTGATCATTTTTTGCAAAAGGAAGCTGTCAATGAAATTATTGGTGTACCTAAATAATCCTTGTCCTCTTTCTTCGGACTTCAGTCACTCATATCCAGAGATGCTGCCTGTCCCGCTGAGTTACTCCAGCATTTTGTGTCTTCAGAGGAAACCAATGGGTCAGGCAGCATCTATGGAGTGAAATGGACAGATTGCATTTCAGAGACGGACAAACAGTGCTGGGTTAACTCAATGGGTTAGGCAGCATCTCTGGAGAAAAAGGGTGGGTGACATTTCAGACTGATGAAGGATACCGACCCGAAACGTCACCCATCCTTTTACTCCAGAGATTCTGCCTGACCCACAGAGTTACTAATGACACTTTGTGTCTATCTTTGTTATAAACCAGCATCTGCAGTTCTTTGATTCTAGATTACATTTCAGGTTAGGTCCCTTCTTCCGACTGATGTTGGGTCTTTTAGGTTGTAGACTTTAGAGATGCAGCATGGAAATAAGCTCTTCAGCCCACCGAGTCCACGCCGACCAGCAATCGCCCCGTACACTAACCTTCGCACACTAGGGCCATTGTTTTACAACTTACTGAAACCAATTAAACTACAAGCCTGTTTGGCTTTGGAGTGTGGGAGGAAACCAGAGATCCAAGAAAAAAACCCACGCAGGTCATGAATGATCACGTTGGATGATCAGCCACGTTGGATGATCAGCCATGATTATATTGAATGGCGGTGCAGGCTCGAAGGGCCGAATGGCCTACTCCTGCACCTAATTTCTATGTTTCTATGTTTCTATGTGGAGAATGTACAATATCCATACAGACAGCACCCATGGTCAGGATTGAACGCGGGTCTCTAGAACTCTAAGGCAGTAACTCTACCACTGAACCGCTGACCTGACCAGACCTGAAATATTGTTTGTCCATTTTCCTCCACAAATACTGCCTGACCTTTAAGGTTGCTCCAGCACTCTGTTTTCTGCCCCAGTAATCTTGTGTTAACCAACAGGACAGACTGGACATTCCCAATGAGGAATTGAAAACCTATTGCTGCAGAGTTAGGTGGAATAAACTAGATGTACAAACCCTGAGCATTCATCCTTGCAAATTTATCTCAGTTGTTTTGATGCTATTTCTGCAGATCGCTGATAAATATTTCCATTCAGCTGGTTTCCACTAAACAGATTTGCAAAGAGAGAGATCAAGCGGTTCATAGTATCATAAAGGTGGTGAAACAGTGGGCAAGAGGGTCAATAGGTCATGTGACAATGCACAAATGGGGCTACATCGAGGGTACAACAACCTGTGACTGTGGCACACAGACCCAGACAATGCAACACCTACCGCAATGCCCATTGCTGGATAATCCATGTGATACTGCAGACCTTACACTTCACACTCCAATAGCACAACAATGCGTACAGCAGTGGCGAGCCGCTATATAGCATAACAACACGAAAGAAGACCTGATAGGAGCAGAGCTAGGCCATTCGGCCCATCATCTCCTCCACCATCCAATCATGGCTGATCTATCTCTCCTTCCTAACCCCATTCTCCTGCCTGCTCCCCATAACCCCAGATACCAATACTAATCAAGAAACTATCTATCTCTGCCTTCTTCTTCTTCTTCTTCTTTCGTGTGGCATGCACAGCCTAAAGTTGTTGGACAACTTGTTCTATTTGATCTTCCATTTGTGCACGTCGAGTTGATTGAGATTAGTATACAAACTTAAAGCATGCGGCATTGGGGGTTCAGTATTGATGTGGATAGAGAACTGGCTGGCACACAGGAAGCAAAGAGTAGGAGTAAACGGGTCGTTTTCACAATGGCAGGCAGTGACTAGTGGGGTACCGCAAGGCTCAGTGCTGGGACCCCAGCTATTTACAATATACATTAATGATCTGGATGAGGGAATTGAAGGCAATATCTCCAAGTTTGCGGATGACACTAAGCTGGGGGGCAGTGTTAGCTGTGAGGAGGATGCTAGGAGACTGCAAGGTGACTTGGATAGGCTGGGTGAGTGGGCAAATGTTTGGCAGATGCAGTATAATGTGGATAAATGTGAGGTTATCCACTTTGGTGGCAAAAATAGGAAAACAGACTATTATCTAAATGGAGGCCGATTAGGAAAAGGGGAGATGCAGCGTGACCTGGGTGTCATGGTACACCAGTCATTGAAAGTAGGCATGCAGGTGCAGCGGGCAGTGAAGAAAACGAATGGTATGTTAGCTTTCATAGCAAAAGGATTTGAGTATAGGAGCAGGGAGGTTCTACTTCAGTTGTATAGGGTCTTGGTGAGGCCACACCTGGAGTATCGCGTACAGTTCTGGTCTCCAAACCTGAGGAAGGACATTATTGCCATAGAGGGAGTGCAGCGAAGGTTCACCAGACTGATTCCTGGGATGTCAGGACTGTCTTATGAACAAAGACTGCATAGACTCGGTTTATACTCTCTAGAATTTAGGAGATTGAGAGGGGATCTTATAGAAACTTACAAAATTCTTAAGGGGTTGGACAGGCTAGATGCAGGAAGATTGTTCCCGATGTTGGGGAGGTCCAGGACAAAGGGTCACAGCTTAAGGATAAGGGGGAAATCCTTTAGGACCGAGATGAGAAGGACTTTTTTCACACAGAGAGTGGTGGGTCTCTGGAACTCTCTGCCACAGAGGGTAGTTGAGGCCAGTTCATTGGCTATATTTAAGAGGGAGTTAGATGTGGCTCTTGTGGCTAAGGGGATCAGAGGGTATGGAGAGAAGGCAGGTATGGGATACTGAGTTGGATGATCAGCCATGATCATATTGAATGGCGGTGCAGGCTCGAAGGGCCGAATGGCCTACTCTTACACCTAATTTCTATGTTTCTATGTTGCTATGTTTCTATGATAGCATTAGTCAAAACAGGGCGGACCACGTGAAGGTTGCAATCTTCCACCCCTATCCCTGCCTTAAAAATATCCATTGACCTGGCCTCCACAGCCTTCTGTGGGGAAGAATTCCACAGATTCACCACCATCTGACTAAAGAAATTCCTCCTTATCTCCTTCCTCAAGGAATGTTCTTTAATTCCAAGGCTATGACCTCTGGTCCTAGACGCTCCCACTAGTGGAAGCTTCCTCTCCACGTCCACTCTATCCAAGCCTTTCCAAGGCAGGGTGTTTGGCACACTTGCCTTCATTGGTCAGGATATGATACAACACAGTACGATATAACATTATTTATCCCAGGAGGGAAATTGATGTGCCAACAGTCATAAAACGGCAACAGTCATAAAACAAACCTCTCTATATTGAGTACAGGAGTTGGGACATCACGTTACAGCGGCACAAGACATTGGGAAGGGTACACGTGAATTACTGTTACACCTAGCTGCAGAAGGACATTGTTAAACTGGAATGGGTATAAATGAGATTTGAAAGGATATTACTGATATTAGAGTTTTAATGAGAGGTTGGATAGGCTGGGAATTCAATCCCCGGAGCACAGGAGGATGAGGAGTAACCACATAGAAGTTTATAAAATCATGAGGAGCTTTGAAAAGGTGAATAGCCACATATTTTCCACCAGGGTCAGGGAGTCTAAAATCGGAGGGTATACAGTTAAGATGAGAGGGGGGACATTGAAAAGGTAGCTGAGGGGCAGCTTTTTCACTCAAGAGGTGGTGTGTATGTATGAAATGAGTTGTCAGAGCAAGTGGTAAATGCAGGCACAATTACAGCATTTAAAAATCAATCAGACGTCTGCATGGAGAGGAAACATTTGGAGAGATGGGACCAGGTAAAGGCCAATCGGGCCAAGATGGTATATGTAGTCCATTTGAATTTCAGCAAGGATTTCTGTAAGGCTTGGTAGGTTAATCTGGAAGGTAAAATCATGTGGAATCCAGAAAGAGCTAGCAAGTTGGATACATAAACCATAAACACAAAATGCTGGATTAACCCAACGGGACAGACAGCCTGACCCACTGAATGACTTCAGCATTTTGTGTCTACAGTGTAAACCAGCATCTGCAGTTCCTTCTTGCATAATTGGATATACAGTTGGTTACAATGTACGAAGCAGAGGGTGATGATAAAAGGTTGTATTTTGGACTGAAGGCCTGTAATTGATTACACCTCAGGAATTGGTGCTAGACCCATTGTTACTTTTCATCTACATCAATGACTTGGATGAAAATGTAATAGGCATGGTTAGTAAGTTTGCAGATGACACTAACTTCAGTGGTATTGCAGACATTGAAGAATCATAATCATAATAGTACTATATTAGTCAAGTATGCTTTGCAACATACGAGGAATTTGATTTGCCATACAGTCATATCAATAAAGAGCAACAACACACCCAAATACATTTTTAACATAAACATCCACCACAGCGACTTCCCCACATTCCTCACTGTGATGGAAGGCAAAAAAAGTACAATCTTCTTCCCTTCTTTGTCCCCGAAGCTTTGTTCTTTGTACTTTGTTCTATGTCGGGGTTCTCGAGCCTTCCGTTGACGGGGCGATCTTGGCTCCCGTAGTCGGCGGTCGGGTCCACCACATCGGGGGGGGGGGGGGGGGGTATCACAGCCCCCCGCACCGAGCAATCAGACTTCCGAGTCGGGACTGGTCGAACCTCCTGCGACTTTGGAGCTTCCCAACATCAGTCTCTACCCGAGACTGCGAGCTCCTGGATTCTGAAACCCGCAGGCCGTGGTTGGAGCATCTATCCCAGGCAAGGTATTGCAGGCTCCGGTGTTAAGTTCACGGCCCCTCTGTGGGGCTCAAAGTCAGTCTCGAGCAAAGGTTCCAGCTCCATGATGTTAGGCCGCAGAGCGACCGGAGATACGATCCGGAAAACAATCACGTGTCTGGCAAGGTTAGAGATTGAAAAATGTTTCCCTCGACCCCCTCCCACACTCCCCACATAAAACAAACCAGAGAACATGCTGGGTAAGTGTGCCAAGTAGTAGTAAGATTAAACGAGAACATACCAGTTTGAAGTTTGATATTTATTTTATGAGGAGTTACGATGAGGGATTACGTGAAGAAGCCCCGCCAGGTGCATGCACATCATACTTCAAAGCAGCGGCGCGAAAGCACAATAACTATAGTCAAAGTGATATAGTAAGACTCAGAAGACTAGAACTACCAGATGATCTTTGTGATTATGAGGGTCGTGAGCGGAGGGCACGTAATCCCTCATCATAACTCCACATAAAATAAAGATCAAACTTCAAACTGTTAAGTTCTCGTTTAATCTTACTATTTTACTTCGAAGTCACGTGAGTGACTGCGTGAAGATTTCAAAGCTCTGTGATTTCATGCCGTAGATCCATTCCATAGGACACAATGCTTCAGTTGACACTGGAGTGGACAAATAAGATATTGAACATTGCTCAAGTTATTCAATAAACATTTTTTAATAATAAACAAAACAGTAATAACCCCTCTACCCCTGGGGGAATTACAAATGAAATTTATAAAATAAATCAAATGGAACCCAAAACAGCATGCCCAAAACATTGGACTGCCAGGACAGGTTTGTCATAAAATTTGGAGAAGGTCGCTTCCCTAGACCATCCTGCGGCCCTGAGGATTTGATCTAGAGGCACGTCCTGTGCCTTCGCTGTGGATGTTGATGCCGCCCTGGTGGAGTGAGATTTAAACAAGTGAGTGTCCACCCCAGCACAATCCAAAACCTGTTTCAACCATCTAGAAATAGTTTGCACTGACACCTTTTTATGAGTTTTTTTGTGGCTGATGAGCATTGCAGTTTCAGAGCCTCTGAGACTCTTAATTACCTCGATATATTGACTCAGGTACTTAACTACACATAGCCTTTGGTCAACGGGGTATGCTTTAAAGCTTACTTTGGTTCCGGCCATACCTGGCCTGCTTTGTTTGATTAAATCATATACATAAAACGTTATGTTATCTACGGAAGAATACATGCTATCCAGCCATAGCTTTTGCAATGTTTGAACCCGTTGCGCTGATACTAGCGCCATGAGCATAACCACTTCAAGCATTAACTTCTGAAAAGATAGTGATGTGATTGGAGCCCATTGCCGAAGCAGTGTGAGAACTATACTCACATCCCAGATTTCTGTATATCTAGGCTTAGGAGGGTTTTTGTTAAAGATGCCTCTCATGAATCAGGACACTAGCGGATAAGACCTAATAGATTGTTGTTCTGAAAACTGCCCTAAATAGGAGGACAAAGCACTCCGAGCACTATTAATGGCACTATAGCTCAAATGTTCATCAAAATGCAATGTAGCAAGGTACTCCAATACATCCGGTATGCTTGCAGTATGATAAGATATATCTGACTGCAAGCAAAACATCTCCCATTTCTTAATATGAGACGCATATTGTTTTTTAGTACTATCTTTCCAAGCCGCAGTAATCACATCCATGGTCCTACTCGACAGTCCAAGCCCTTGGAATGGTCTGGTCAGAACCTGCAGATTAACACGATCATGTAAAGGATGACTTTCTCCTGTTACCGGATGAACCAACAAATTACTGCACTTGGGGACAGTCATGAATGGCTGAGTCATCATTCTCAGGACCAACGGGAACCATGGCTGTGTAGGCCAGTCAGGAACCACCAGAACACCTGAGGTGGAGTCCTGCTCTATTTTGGTGAGACATTGCTTAATGAGGCAGAATCCTCCTGCCCTGGCTCTCCCAAGTCTTGCTCTAGGGAGGTCTCGACCAGCCCTAAACAAGGTGCTGGTGAGGGAGATTCCCATTGGAACATTGGTGCTCTGGAAGTCCTCCTTGCCATATAGGCCTCTGACTGAAGCTGTTCCAGGAAGTTGTTTGGGAATCCTGGGGGTATGCGACCCCGACTGGAACACTTCATGGTTCATCATTGTTTGAATCATCTGCTCCATTTTATCGAGACATCCTCAGACCTTCTTGTTGGAAGGAGGGGAGTCTTCTTGGTCAGACTTGTCAGAATAAACGGGCCTGACTGACTTCTGTTTAGCCTTTCTCCCTGCTGGCGTTGCCACAGTGCCCTGAGGCACCGGAGTTAATGGAGGCAGTTGAGCTGCCAGCAGTTCTGCAGTCGGTGTCGGAACCGGCGTTACCGCAGCCGGTATTTCACTACCCGACCTACGTGCACTGACCGCGGTCCCGTGAGTAAGGCTCCTACTATGAACAGCAGCACTCTTTTTTACAACTCTCTCCATTTTGAGAGTACTCCCGCTGGCTCCTGAACCAGTCTTACGGAGTTTAAGTACCCGCAGAAAGTTGTTAAAATCACTTAACTGCCGGTTTAATACTTACCGCTGGTGGAGCTGCGCTCTCCAGCCCGTCGGTGCACCATGCGTCTGATGTAATGGCGAGCATGCACCTGGCAGGGCTTCTTCACGTAGTCACTCACGTGACTCCGAAGTAAAATGGCAAATGGAATTTAATTTTGATGGTGTGAAGTATTCAATTTTGGGAAATCAAACCAGTCTAGGTAGGGACCTGAGCAGCATTGGGTCAATGGGACCTAAGAGTACAAGTACATACTATCTGAAAGTGGCATGATAGGTGGACAAAGTGTGAAGAAGGTTTTTAGTATGTTAGCCTTTATTAGTAAGGACATTCAGTATAAAAGTTGGGATGTAATATTGCAGTTGCACAAAACATTGGCACGACTGCATTTGGAGTATTGTATTCAATTTCTCAGCGATAAGAATGATGCCATTGAGCTGAAAATGGAGCAGATTTCCATGGACGTTGCCAGGACTCAAGTGACAGAATTATAGAGAGAGGTTGGGTAGGCAATGACTTGGATTCCTTGGATGCTAAAAGACTGAGGGGTGATCTTATAGAGGTGTATAAAATCATGAATGTGCTGATGACTCTATGACTTGCTGTATGTAGTACCCAGTCGCAAGATGCCCAAGAAGACCTGAAAGCTAAAATGGGGTTGACTGCACACTGCCTTTCCCCCCAAGATGGGAGAATCTAGAACTAGAGGGTATATTTTAAGTTGAGAGCGGAAACCTGATGGATGAAAATGTGCAAAATGTACATCCTTTCACACAAAATGCATAAGGAACATTCCAGTCTCAAGATGTCCAAGAACATCCGAAAGCCACAACACCACTTTGAGCGTAGACACAAAATGCTGGAGTAACTCAGCAGGACAGGCAGCATCACTGGATAGAAGGAATTAGTGACGTCTCAGGTCGAGACCCTTCTTCAGACTCTTGACCCGAAACGTCACCCATTCCTTCTCTCCAGAGATGCTTCCTGTCCCGCTGAGTTACTCCAGCATTTTGTGTCTATCTTCAGTGTAAACTAGCATCCACAGTTCCTTCCTACACAACATCTTGAGCACACTCAATATGGAGTACTCAACTACCACCGTGCGGATGCAGAGAGCTAATCTCCCTGACCCTCCAACCCCTTAGTCCATTGGTTGGTCAGTCACACTGAGGAGTGACAGAAAGCTTTGGCAGCTGGAACGCTGATAGGCAATGAGAGATTATAAAGATATCTGACATCCAAAGACATTCAACAAAACTTAACATTGAAATAAACAATTAGAACAAACAGAAAACACCCAACATGATTCAGATATAAGCAACGTGAAAGAATAAAAGAAGGAGCTTCCTTCTAATCCTTTCCCCCTCCCCTTCATTCCCCATTGAAGTTGGGGTCTCATGCTGATCAGATTGTCCTGCTTCAGAATCAGAGAGATAATGTCCCAGCTACAAGGTGGAGAACTCAGCATGAATTGATCCCACATCTGTATCCATGGCCAGTCGGAAGGAACTGCAGATGCTGGTTTGAACCGATTTTCTGCCTTCGATTTTCCAGCATCTGCCATTCCTTCTTAAACATTTACACTGTCTGTTCCTGGGTTGTGCGATGGGACAGAATTAAGCTCCCGCCCACACCATCCCATCACACACACTAGGCTTGTACTCGCTAGAATTTAGAAAATTGAGGGGGGATCTTATAGAAACTTACAAAATTCTTAAGGGGTTGGACAGGCTAGATGCAGGATGATTGTTCCCGATGTTCTGGAAGTCCAGAACAAGGTGTCACAGTTTAAGGATAAGGGTGAAGTCTTTTAGGACCGAGATGAGAAAAGCATTTTTCACCCAGAGAGTGGTGAATCTGTGGAATTCTCTGCCACAGAAGGTAGTTGAGGCCAGTTCATTGGCTATATTTAAGAGGGAGTTAGATGGGGTCCTTGTGGCTAAAGGGATCAGGGGGTATGGAGAGATGGCAGATACAGGATCATCAGTCATGATCATATTGAATGGTGGTGCAGGCTCGAAGGGCTGAATGGCGTACTCCTGCACCTATTTTCTATGTTTCTATGTTTCTATGAAGATGGTCACAAAACACTGGAGTAACTCAGTGGGTCAGACAGCATCTCTGGAGAAAAGGAATAGGTGACGTTTTGGGTCGAGACCCTTCTTCAGACTGAGAGTCGGGACCTCAGACAAGCACTGCAAAGTGAGCCCAGCGGTGGAATGAACAGATAGACCCTAGACTGCGCCTCTGGAAGTCCCAAACCTCTGCTAAGGAAAGCACTGGGCCAGACCTCTGTGTGCCATGCAGATAAATTCCATTCATCATTAGCAACATCACTTGGCTTAAGCATGGAAATATTAACAAGTTTCCATGGGCCAAATTGGCCAGCTCACATTCCCATCCACTCCCCAAAATTCCACAACTTACCTGCATTATTTTTGGCAGCCCGTATTTTGAGTTTAGTTTAGTTTATAGATACAGTGCGGGAACAGGCCCTGCATTAACACTATCCTACACACACTGGGGACGATCTACAATTTTAACAGGCCAAGTAAACTACAAACCTGATTGTCTTTGCAGTGTGGGAGGAAACCGAAGATCTCGGAGAAAACCCATGCGGGTCACGGGAAGAACATACAAACTCTGTATTGAGTCGGGGTCGAACCCGGGTCTCTGGTGCTGTAGCCCTGGGTTTTGGGATGAAACAGGTGCTCCTGGGTCTAAACCATGAGGTCAGAGAGAGAATAGTAAGATTAAATGAGAACTTACCAGTTTGAAGTTTGATCTTTATTTATGACGAGTTACGTTGGTGATTATGTGAAGAACCCCGCCAATTCGCATGCGCGTCAATCTTCAAAGCAGCAGTATGAAATCATAGATAACATAGTAAGATTAGCAACTTGAGAACTACCAGATGACCTTTGTGAGAGAGGGTTGGGCATGGAGGGCACGTAATCACCAACATAACTCCTCATAAAATAAAGATCAAACTTAAAACTGGTAAGTTCTCATTTAATCTTACTATTTTACTTTGGAGTCACGTGAGTGATTTCGTGAAGGGTTCAAATCCCTGTGATTCAAATCCCGGCGTCTCACTGCATCGATTGACTCAGGATGAGTGAATAATCAACAACACATTAACCATGACATTGACTCAAATGTGTTAATGGTTTACGTTAATAAAGAAAATCAATAGCAATCCCTCTATCTCAGGGGAGGCGAAAGTGGGCGCAAAACAGAATGGGCAAATAGCCGGGGTCAGTAACCGGCCTATGGTAAAAAATCAATTTTTTTAATCAATTCAGTTGACCATCTTGTGGTCGCGAGGATATGATCGATGGGAACGTCCATTGCCCTGGCTGCTGACGTTGATGCCGCCCTGGTGGAATGAGATGTACAATAGTCAGTGTTAATACCTGCATAGCCAGAACCTGCTGCAGCCATCTTGAAATAGTCTGAACCGACCTTTCCTTGTGTGGTTGTTTGTCGTTTAATAAACAATGCTGATTCCACATTTCTTAGTGTTCTGGTGGCCTTGATATACTATAGCAAGCCTGCCCTCCCACATAGACACGAGTCTGCGGGGTATCCGAAATATGATCTTAAATCCTGCCACCCCTGATCTGCTCTGCTTGTGTAGATCAGAATGTAATGGCACCTGCAGCCAATTCCATCTTATCTAGCCACAGCATTTGCAATGTTTGCCCTCGTTGTGCTGATACTAGTGTCATAGCTAAGGATGTCGCTGGAACCCCCTGGTGAAGTATTGTTAATACGTTTTCAATATCCAAACTGCATATACTTGTAGTGGGAGAAGTTGTGTCAAGATATATTTACAACTGGATATCCGCGGTTGAACCCGACAGAGTGGTTCCCGTTTGCTGCAGCTGTAGTGGCTCTATAACTGAATTATTGTCAAAGACCATTTAAGAATGAACTGAAAGATGCCAGTAATCTGTACCGTATTAAATGTAACATTAAACAAACCGTTTCTGGTCCCTTCAATAGGAAATGGACTGCTTTTTTGGTGCTTTCCCTGCACTCTGCAGTGAGCACATCCATGGATTGATGTGACAACCTGAGCCGCAAGGCTGTCCATTCAGAATGTGTAAGTCAATAATTGTTTTATTTTGCAGAGAATGGTTTCATCAACCACAGTTTGAACCAGCAAAGTTTTCTTTTTTAGAATAATCGTATACAGTTGTATTATTATGCCTGACGAAAGCAGGCAACATGGCTGCTTAGCCAGTCAGACAGTACGGAAACCTAAAGCAAGGTCTTGCTGACTGTTTCAAGACCCAACTAATGAGGCAAAATGGAGGAAGACATAAAAGAACATTCCTCCTTTTTGTAGCGAGAATGTATTTCTCCGCACTGTTTTGCCACATATTTTTGCAATCAGTGAATAAACATGAAACCAACATGTCGATATTCGATGTACCATTGAACCATACTTTCATAATACTTTGAGATTCAATACCTATTCTCTGTTGTCATCGATCTGAACTTGATGAAACACTAGTGGCAAAGGAGATTAGGTAAATTATTACAAGATACTTTTACTTGATTGCCATCTGATTAACATATGCCACCACCATAGTGTAGCAACTTGAAGTTGAGCATGTAGATTATGTATATTCGCTCAATAGCCCTTTACCAATGGGGTGCATCTAGTGTATATATTTAGTTGATACCAACAAGGTCGCTACTTTGCACGATGTCAGTTCCCCGATTTGCACAGCTGATGCACAGCTACTATATTGCCAATTACTCTTGATGAATAGAAGTCAGTTTCATAACAGGTTGCTATTAACTCCAATCTCTTGCCACAGGGCAGTCATAGATTAATTAATAGTTAAAGGTAAATCCCAATGACCAACAAACAGTTTATCCCATTTAACAATGTTTTACTGTTATTAGTACAGTTATGTTTGCCTTTTGATAACCTCTGTAATGGGAACTGTATAGAATGGATCTTTGAGACCCTTATGAACCCGGTGTAAGCCAGTAAAGAGGTTTTCCTCTTCGGAAAGTTCATATGCGAGTTACCCGACACACTCTATTTTTCATAATGAACAGGCCACTCCTGCCATCATTCCATGGGTACTTTGCACGATAACTCTGACCTGATTTCCGAGCCTGTCTTAAAAGACAATCCTGGCCATAATCCCGAACTTGCTTGGAATGGTAGTATAGTCCCTCTAAGCAGATGTTTTTATCCTTTGTGTGTTGTACAAACAAGTGTAAATATAACAACTTGTGAGTGGTCCACTTACCCATATTTCGGAAGTGCCAGACCCACCTTGTTGAGTAGGGCTGGTAGGGTGCATTTAATCATCTGCCCAGCTGTCATGCTGCCACAGGTTTTCAGTGAACCATTTACTGCCGTGAACAGTGAGCGCCTGGGGTACGTTCTGAAACAATGAACCTTTGCCCGCCATTGGCCTTGATTGATCCATCTGCCCAGTTTTTCCCTGTTGAATAGGCCTTACCTGAATAGAAGAATCAGCGGTTGGCTCTCATATCCCCCCGTTGACGCTGTTCTCTGCCGGCACAGATGTGCTCCAGTATGTTCCATCGACATCTTTAGAGCCTGGAGTCAGTTACATCTGACCTTTCGCACTCCCCTCTTCAGAGAGGGCGATTTGTAGGCAGCCCTAAACAGGCGCTGCCGCAGGCCCCAGGATACCTGCACTGATACAGCCCCAATGGACCTGTACCAGGATGGAACATTCTGTTGGGATGGCAAACTTTGTTGTCAGGAAAGGGCACCTCTGACACATGCCCTTCATCCCTTGGGGTATGTGCCCCACGGCCATACCCTGAGACTCGGCATCAGCAGGACACTGACCCGTCTTGCCCTCCTCCTCCAAGAGGGAGACATGAAGCAGCCCTGTCCCAGGCACTGCTGGCGCGGCCTCCCATAGACCAGCGCTGTCACACATGAAGCAGCCCTGTCAACAGATATTGCTGACGCGGCTCTCCCGTAGGCCAGCGCTGTGACAGATTCGGTGTCAGCAGTACACTGACCCGACCTGGTCTCCCCCTCCAACAGAGAGACCTTGAGCAACCCTGTCTCAGTCGCTGCCGGCACGGCCTCTCCTAGAGGCCCGCACTGTCACACGTGAAGCAGCCCTGTCCCAGATAATGCTGGCGCGGCTCTCCCGTAGGCCAGCGCTCTCACACATGAAGCAGCCCTGTCCCAAATGCTGCTGGCGCGGCCTGTCCCATAGGCCCGCGCTTTTACAGATCTGGTGTAGTCTCACTAATTTTGTAGTGTGGAGCTTCACTTGTGAAGGGTTAAAAGTACAACAGCATGCATGCAAAAATATCCTTATTATCAGAGAGGAACCCTTGCAGCCCGACTCACCCGAGTCCAATAGAGCTGAACGAGTTCTCTTCTCCTCAATTTCACTCCATGCCTGCGGACCAACATGGCAGTGAGCCGCTGACCGCACTGTCAGCGACTATGGCGACTCGATTTGCCACTGCACGGCATCCCAGCAGGCTGGAAGCCACTGACTGCCTTGTCAGCGGCTGCTTATCGCAAAACCCGATCTTTTACCGGCTATCCGCTTCCGCGGTCAGAACCGGGGTTTCCCCACAGCCCATAGCCGGGTCACTCGTCGGACTCCGCAAAAATCTGTCAGGAAACCTCTGTGAAGAGAGGCTCCTGCTCGAACAACAAACCCTGGTAAGTAAAAGAAACTTATCTTCTAGGTTTAAATTTACCGCCGGCAGGAGTGATGCCCTGCCAATCCGGTGCTTGCGCCAATGCGGCTGATGTAATGACGTGCATGCGAACTGGCGGGGTTCTTCACGGAATCACTCACGTGACTCCAAAGTAAAATGTGCAATCTCAGCACCAAAAGCACCAGGCATTAGATTGAAGCCAGTTTACTGGAGTCGTAAGGCAGCTGGACTAGTTGCTGTCCTATTATATCACCTAATGTGGCTTTTGCATGTGGGGCATGAGCAAATATATGCACCAACATTAAGGCAGATGGTTCTCAGCCCCAACTTTGCCTTGTATCCCTGTTTCAATGGTTGGCCCACACGCAATTCGACAATCCCAAGATTAAGAAGGCGTGAAATTGTGAATCTTTAAGTCTTATCAATAACAAGATTAAAAACGGTAGATGAGAAAATACGGAATGAAAGCAGAAAATATCAAAAAATACTCAGTAGGTTCGGCAGCATCTGTGACGAGTGAAACAGAGTTAATGTTTTAGGTTGTAGGATTTTTATCAGACTCACATTTCATATTTCATTTCCTTCCCTGTTGTGCTATATTTGGACAAAATTGTTGGTGAACTGAGTTGTAATTTTGCAGGTGACACAAATAATGGCAGAGTGCTGGGTAACGAGGGAGGTTGTTAAAGGAAACAGCAAGATATCGATCAGTTGGAAATATGGGGCGGGAAATGACATGGAGTTGAATGCGTTGTGTTGCACGTTTGGAGGTCCGCGGGGCCTATGGACTTTAACCGTGAAGTCCGAGGTCTCCGGTAAGGAGTGGCCGACTCGTGAGTTCCATGCCGTGGAGTGTTCCAATCCATCTCGATGCTGGAGTTTCGATCACCCCAATGAGAGGGCTTGGACATTGGAGCGTTGGCAAGGCCCCGACCACGGGTGAACAAAGAGGAAGACGACTGAACTTTATTGCCTTCCGTCACAGTGAGGAATGTTGAATCCACTGTGGTGGATTTTTATGTTACATTAAATTTTTGTGTGTATTGTGTTTTCTTCACTTAGTATGGCTGTATGGTAACTCAAATTTCACTGTACCTCAGTTAGATAGACGGCAATAAATGCGAACTTGAACTTGAACTTGAAATATAAAAGGAGAATATACGGTAAATGGCAGCAAGATATTAGAGTGCATGTCCATAGCTTCCTGAAAGAGGCAACACAAATAGACAATGTGGTAAGGAAGGCAAGCAACATACTTGAAGCACTGGTCAGTGTAATGAGGGTGTGAGAAGTGGACAGCAGTGTGTCCAAGTTATATTGCTTTCATGAAGTATCTGCTTCTGTACGGGATTAGCACGGGTTGTCAGAGGTTATGGGGAGAAGGCAGGAGAATGGGGTTAGGAGGGAGAAATAGATCAGCCATCATTGAATGGTGGAGTAGTCTTGATGGGCCGAATGTCCTAACTCTACTATCACATGTAATCTTATGATCTCTGCACAGTCACCTGGGTGCACCATGAAGCAAAAATAATTCCTTTAGTGGCTGAACTATTTTGCCTCAAAGTTCTTTGTCTTACATGCAAGGTGCCTGCAGTGGAATCCAACAGCAGAATATAAAGTGTCTATTCGGCAAAATGACTCGGCAAACTTGAAATGCCTCAGGAAAAGAAAATCCAATTTAGCACAGACTCGGTCAACAGTTTTACAGAGGTCGAGCGAGTTGCGATGTGTGCTATTGTTGGCTAGTCAGCAGACACCTTCTCTACAGTAAAGGAAGAGGTGGCGTTTCGGGTTGTGACCCTTCTTCAGACCCGAAACATCACCTATTCCTTTTCTCCAGCGATGCCGTCTGACCCGCTGTCTTACTCCAGCTTTTTATGTCTGTCTTCGGTTTAAACCAGCATCTGCAGTTCCTTCCTACAAACCTGCTTCACAATGTCCACAATGGTCAGCTTTTAGGTCTGCCCTAGAATGGAACATTGTGCAATGAGAGCAGCACATTTTAGAGTAGCAGATTATGAGGGCATACCAGAGGCTCGCCAAACTGCTTGTGTAAAAAAATTTAATCAAATTAAATTATTAACTTGGAATAAAATATGATCCATGTGAATGAAGATTAATGAGAGTACTGAAGGGATATGAACAACCGGTAAATACTGTAACAGAAACAAAAAAAATGACTTAAAAATGAATGCAGTGTGCAGCGTCTCTGAATGGGAGGGAAGGGGGTGGGGGGGAAGGAACTGTAACCATTTCAGGTAGAAACCGAGCTCGGACTGAGAGTGGAGGGGAAAGATAGCCAGCATGTAGAGAGTGGCCAGTATGTGATAGCTGAACTGTGGAGTGGTGAAACCCCTGGGAGGTCATGTTGATATCGTATAAGACGTTGGTGAGACCAGGTTTAGAGTATTGTGTTCCATTCTGGGCACCATGTAAAAGGAGAAATATTGTCAAGCTAGAATGAGTACAGAGACGATTTACCAGGATGTGGCCAGGATTAGAGGGTCTGAGCTATAGGGAGAGGTTGAGTAGGCTGGGACTCTATTCCTTGGAGCGCAGGAGGATGAGCGGTGAACTTATAGAGGTGTATAAAATCATGAGTGGAATAGACTGGGTAGACGCACATAGCCTCTTGCCCAGAGTAGGTGAATGGAGAACCAGAACATATAGGTATAAGGTGAAGGGGAAAAGATTTAATAAAAATCTGAGGGGTAAGTTATGCCAAGGGTGGCGGGTGTAGGGAATAAGCTGCCAGAGGAGGTAGTTGAGGCAGGGACTAGCCCAACGTTTAAGAAACAGTTAGACAGGTACATGGATAGCACAGTTTTGGAGAAATACTAAACTAAGTGGGACCTGTTGGGACTAAGTGGAACCAGTCACACATGAGGCCTGGTCCCCCAATGCAACCCATTCCCCCACACAATATTCCACCACTCACCTGTTCCCCCAATGCAATATACCACTACTCACCCATAGCCAATAACTGCGCAGGCATGGCTGACGGGTTCCCATTTTGATGCCCCTGATCCCCTCTTCTCCCCTCATCTCCTCATTCTGATTCATGCCATTCCCCACCCCCCCCCCCCCCCCGCCCACCACTCACTCCATCCCCCTCAACCCTCCCTCCCAATCCACTCTTAGCGGCTCTCTGGCAGCGCAGCCTTTCCCACCCATTGTGTTCCCATTGTGACATGGAACATGCAGGTATTACTGCGCAGGTGCAGCTGACGAGCACGGCAAGTGGAAAAGCGTTTTATTAAAGCTTCAAATGTGAATAATTCGTAAAAATTAAACGTTAAAGATGAGATTTATTTAGTCCACTCTTTCTTGTTGTGTCTCTTGTGTTCTGCAGCCGGGGGCGGGGGACAGCTTTAGGCGGGGGCTGTCGACGGCCGGTGGGGGTAGTGCCTGCAACTGAGGGAGGACCACGGCTTCAGGCGGGGGCTGTCAGCGGCCGGTGGCAGGAGAGAGCGTCCTGCAGTCGGGTGAGGGGGCGGCTTCAGACGGGGGCAGTTGGGGGCAGTTGGGGGCCGGTGGGGGTGGTGGGGAGTGTCCTGCACTCACTCTATCCCCCCCTCAACCCCCCCCCCCCCCCAATCCACCCTTTTCAGCTCCCCGGTGGCAACGCCATTCCCGCCCATTGGGTTCCCATTGTGACGTGGAACACGCAGGTATTACTGCGCAGGTGCAGCTGACGGGCACGGCAACTGGAAAAGGGATTTATTATAGCATAAAATGTGAATAAATCATAAAATATAACAACAATCTATCCATCTATCCTGTAAAGGCCTGTTTCCTTTATCATCGATACTTTTTTGCATATCTTTCATTCATTGTTCTTTATCTCTCCACATCACCGTCTATATCTCTCGTTTCCCTGATCCCTGACCAGTCTGAAGAAGGGTCTCGACCGGAAACGTCGCCTATTTCCTTCGCTCCTTAGATGCTGCTGCACCCGCTGAGTTTCTCCAGCTTTTTGTGTAACCCTCGATTCCCCAGCATCTGCAGTTCCTTCTTTAACAATCTATCTATCTATCTATCTATCTATCTATCTATCTATCTATCTATCTATCTATCTATCTATCTATCTATCTATCTATCTATCTATCTATCTATCTATCTATCTATCTATCTATCTATCTATCTATCTATCTATCTATCTATCTATCTATCTATCTATCTATCTATCTATCTATCTATCTATCTATCTATCTATCTATCTATCTATCTATCTATCTATCTATCTATCTATCTATCTATCTATCTATCCATATCTATCTCTCCATGCTATTACTAAAACTCTCATCTTGACCTCTTCCGGGTTGCGTTATTTTTAAATTTGCGCAAAAACGGTACCCTATATCGCTAGGACATTTTTATCACCTTACTCACCGCTCTCCTCTGCTGGAATCACATCAAGTTTTGTTCCAATCGGTGAAATACTACAAAGGTTATTGGTCTGTTATTCGCCGGGATGGCGACACCCCTTCCGGCACCCGCTGTCAATCTCCGGTGCCGAGAATAAAGCTGAAGGAGCGGAGTAAGGGCTGTGTTCCGCGGGGGGGGGGGGGGGGGGGGGGGTGGGCTGACTGTGTTTGCAGGTGGGGGCGGGCCTGTGAGCGCGACAGGCGCTGGGGAAGGGAGCGACTGAGTGAGTCCGGAGCCGGTTCCTGGAGCCGGTGAGTACGGTCGGAGCCAGGGCTGGGAACCGATGAGCCCACACACCCGCCTCTGACACCCCACCTTCCCCACACCCCCCCTCCCCCACACCCCACCTCCCCCACACACCACCCCTGCCCCACACCCCCCAGGCTCCCCCACATACACCCATCCACAACCCCCCTCCCCCACACACCTCCCCTCCCCCACACCCCCGTCCCCCACACACCCCTTCCCCAACAAACCCCCTCCCCACACACCACCCCTCCCCCACACACCCCACCCCGTACACACACTCTCCCCCACACACACCCCCGTCCCCCACACACCGCCCCTCCCCCACACGCCCCAGACCCCCCCATACACCCCCAGACCCCCCACATACACCCACCCACACCCACCCGCAACCCCCCTCCCCCGCACACCTCCCCTCGCCCACATACCCCTCTCTCCCCCGCACACACCCCCTCCCCACACCCCCTATCCCCCACACTCACCCTCCCCCACACACCCCCCCACCAGCCCCTGAAAGGCCCCCACTAAAGCCGTCCCCTTCCCCTGGCTGCAGGACACTCCCCGCCTGAAGCCACCCTCGTCCCCCAGCTACAGAACGTTCCTGTTGTTGCGTTGGGGGAACAGGTGAGTGGTGGAATATTGCATTGGGGAATGGGTTGCATTGGGGGAACCAGGCTTCCCACTTAGTCTAGTCTATTCCAGTACTTAACTAAAACTCTCATCTTGTGTTCTTCTGGTTTGTGTTGATTTTACATTTGTGCAAAAACGGTACCCAATAGTGCTACAATCCTTCGCCACCTTACTCGTCCATCTCCTGTGCTCCAAGCCCACCAAGTTCTATTCCGATCGGTGAAATATTACAAAAGTTATGAAGGTTTTTGTTGTTCCCTCCTGTCATTCGCCTGGACGGCGACACCCCTTCTGGCACCCGCTGTCAATCATCAGCAGCGAGGAAAATAAAACTAAAGAAGTGGAGTGTGCAAAGTGTGGAGCTACCACCATCAGCGCAAGCCGCTGTGCCCTGGAACCGCTGAGTGCGGCCAGAACCGGAAGGCTACAAGTAGGCAGGGCTAGGCCACGGCAGCTCTCCCCCCTCCCCAACACCCCAACACTCTGGCCCCCGACAGGCCCCGTCTGAAGCCGTTTCCCTCCCATGGCTACAAGACGCTCCTCCCCCCCCCCCCCCCCCCCCCCCATCCGCCTCGCCTGAAGCTGTCCCGTCCACAGCTGCAGGATGCTCCCCACCGGCTTCGGAGGATGGGGTGGGAAACGTCCTGCAGCTGGGGACAGCTTCAGGTGGGGATGGCAGTGGTTGTCCACGGCAGCGAGAAGCAATGGCCACAGCAGCGGCAGGGTTAGGCAGCGGCAGCGATAGCCAGCGGCAGCGATAGGCCAGAGCAGCCGTAGGCCACGGCAGTTCAGCTCCACCGGCCCCTGACAGGCCCCGTCTGATGCCGTCCCTGCCCCCCAGATACAGGATGCTCCCACCCCCCCCCCCCCCCCTCACCGGCCTCCACCTGAAGCTGTCCCCAGCTGCGGGATGTTCCCCGCCTGAACCCAGTGGGGAGCGGCAACGTTAGGCCACGGCCACGTCAGCGGCAAGCCAGGGCAGCGGTAGGCAGTGGCAGCGATCCGCAGTGGCAGGGGTAGAACAGGGCAGCGACAGGCCACGGCCAAGGCAGCAGTAGGCCTCAACAGCAGTAGGCCATGGCAGCGCTCCCCAACCCCCACCGGCCCAGACAGCCCCCGCCTGAAACCGCCCCACTCCCCCGACTGCAGGACGCTCTTCCATCACTCCATGCAGGCCCAATATAGCCCCAACCTGAAGTTGTACCCCTCCCCTGGCTGTAGGACACTCCCTCACCCCCAGCCCCCAGCTGCCCCCTTCTGAAGCTGTCTCCCTGCCCACTGCAGGGCGCTCTCCCCCCCCCACCAGCTCCCATCTGAAGCCCGTCCCGTCCCCAGCTGCAGGATGCTCCCCCTACCCTCCATCCAGCCCCCAGTTGAAGCGGTCCCCATCCCCAGATGCAGGATGTCCCCCACCGGTGCCCGCCTGAAGCCAGTGGAGAGCGGCCATGGCAGCGGTGGGCTGCGGCAGGCCATAGCAGCGGCAGGGGAGGCAGGGGTAGGCAGCCTTCGGCCACAGCCTTCGGCCTCCGGCAGACCCCACCTGAATGAAGCCCTCCATTGGCTGCAGGACGTTCCCCCCTTCCCCACCGGCCCCCGACAGCCCCCGCCTGAAGCAGTGCCCCTCCCCCAGCTGCAGGACGTAACAAGACACGCCACAAGAAAGAATGGACTGAATAAATCTTATCTTTAACCTTTAAATTGTTGTTATATTTTTAGTTATTCACAATTTAAGCTTCATTAAATCCCTTTTCCAGTTGCCGTGCCCGTCAGCTGCACCTGCATGTTCTACATCACAATGGGAACTAATAGGCAGGAATGGCTGCGCCGCTGGAGTGCCTCTGAGAGTGGATTGGGGGGGGGGGGTCTTGGGGTTGGAGGGGAGGTTGAGGGGGGATGGAGTGAGTGTGTGGGAGGGGGGAATGGCAATGCGCGGAGTGGATCAGGTGCATCGCAATGGGAACCCGACAGCCGCACCTGCGCAGTTGGAGGCTATGTGTGAGGGTTGTAATATTGCATTGGGGGACAAGGCCTCCCATGTGAAAATGGGACCCAACGGGTCCCACTTAGTCTAAATGTTAAAAATCAGGAGGGGATTGTGTGGGCATGGGGGGTTGGGCACGGGCGGGGGGTTGTAGGGGTGGGATGTTGTGGGAGCGAGGGGATGGGGGCGGGTGGAGGTATGTGAGTGGGGGGCAGTGAGGTGTGTGGGCGGGG
Organism: Raja brachyura; assembly: GCA_963514005.1. Next base: position 41,715,032 of record OY740802.1, on the reverse strand, counting down.
GGGTGTTGTGGAGGGAGGTGTGTGCGCGGGGGGGGGAGAGAGCTTGGAGAAAAGATGGGGGTTGTGGGTTGCAGCTGACATTACGATGGGAACTCACAGCGGTCTCCTTAGCAGGGATCATATTCTCCGCTTTCCGTTTAGCCATTTCCGGTCCTTCCGAAATATGTGTCCAGTTGCAAACCTCACCAGCCATCCTCAGCTCCAATAAAGACACAATGGCACAGAAAGGGGCGTACCGTCCCGCGGAATGACAGGAGAAAAGACCCATCCACGTGGCGCTGAACGGCAGGAGAGGAAATCGATCTGCGCACACGTGGTTTTGAAGATTTGTAAACCTCGCTATCATTTACATTAGACCACTGATCAGACCGAAACTTGTTTGCATTCGCAGCACAGGAGAACGGCGAGTAAGCCGGCAAAAAATCATTGCGCTATCCCGTACCGTTTTTGCACAAATAGATTGACTGCGCAAACTGGAAGATAACAAGATCAGAGTTTGAGTTATGTATAGATAGAGAGATAGATAGAGAGATAGAGAGATAGAGAGAGACAGACAGACAGACAGAGAGATAGAGAGATAGACAGACAGACAGACAGACAGACAGACAGACAGACAGACAGACAGACAGACAGACAGACAGACAGACAGGCAGACAGACAGACAGACTAAACACAGGCAGGCGGGACATGTTGGCCAGCGTGGGGAGGTTGAGCCGAAGGGCCTGGTTCCACGCTGTATCACTCTATGACCTTATGACTCTATGAGGGATGATGGGTAATGAAGAGATTGTTCTTCAAAGAAGATTAAGGACAATGTGGTTAACCCATATAAAAATGCAGGGGTTTTCCCGTCAAAAAAGCAGGCAAAGTGTCATCTCCATTTCATATATTACATATTTCTATCAAACAGGAAAAGTGAAAAGTGTGATAGAAAATGAAAGGCGGCCAACAGCGCTCCTGCCCTCAGTTTGATGAATCAAACAACTCAGCGGGATAGGCAGTATCTCTTGAGAGAAGGAATGGGTGACATTTTGGGTCGAGACCAGGGTGAAGAAGGTTCTTGACTCGAAACTTCACCCATTCCTTCTATCCAGGGATGCTGCCTGTCCAGCTGAGTTGCTCCAACATTTTGTGTCTGCTCTTGCCTAATCCTCGTGCTCTTTGGTTGAAATTGAGGTGAATGAGATAAACGTTCCATTCTAAACCTGACAGCACTTGATAGTGACCCATGGCATGAGGAGTGTTTGCATTTTTCATCAATCATCACTGCCTGACCTCAAAGAGAATAAATGTCCTTGATTATGCTGCTGGCCTTACCGAGGCAGTGTGAGGTATTAATGGAGTCAATGGAAAGGAGGTTGGTTTGTGTGATGGTCTGGGCTGCGTCCACAATTCGCTGTAATGTCTTGCGGTCTTGGATGGAGTTGTTCTCAAACCAAGCTGTGATGCATATGTTGTATGCACAGGACAATGCAATGAACAAAACACATTGGAAACAATCACCAGATCCTGATTTTACTCAAAAATAATTGGATGAACGATACAATCTGCTTTTCATACAAAATCAGCAATCAACATGAGGTGAGGAGGAAATCATCTGAACTGCAAATTTCCCAAAGTTACTCATTGATTTGCAGATCTGTTGACTTCAAGATAAACCAGTTCTCATAATTACCCTCTCCATGTCATGTTGCATTTTTGTTTATTTATTATCTTTTAATCTTGCCATGAAATTAAGTCTTGTAACGAGACACGTGTTGTTAAACAAAGTGAACTATATTGAGTTGAACCAGGAACAGCTCACACGCAACTGGGGAGGGTTCACCCAAAGTCCTATATATATAACAGGGCACACCCCTAAGCCACTTGACCACTTCTTCCCGCCAAACCGAGGGTTCACCCAATAAGTGGCCTAACCACCGGGTGGCGCCACAGTCTTGGAATTAGGAGTGCAATGACCCTTTAAACAAGATTAGACTGGTATGACTGAGATTCCACCCCCCCCACCCTACCACCCCCAGCCAGCAAATTAAACCATTAAAATATGTGGAAGTTCACCCCAGCAATAGATGACATTTCTACAGCCTAAGCAAGTGTAAGTTTACCTTTATAAACCAACATTGCCACGAGGAATGATTGAGATCTACTGCCGTTACGCGTGAGTTGCCCATTCTTAATAAAGTATATTTATTTAGTTCAGTTTTTTTAATGAAAAACATGCAGCTTCATTCATTCACTGCAAATTCTATATTCATTCTTATCCGCCCTGTTTCTCAGTTCTGGGACCATTTAGATTATTGTCTATGGATCCTTTCCCCGAGGTCCCCGTTACCCTTACTGGTTACCAATCAACTTCTAGTTCCATCAACATTGCTAGAAACGTAAACATGTGCACTGTTTAGTGTATTTTTAGTTTAGTTTAGTCTAATTTAGTTTAGGGTTACAGAGCAGAAGCACGCCCTTCAGCCCACCGAGTCTGCACCGACCAGCGATCCCTGCACACTAACGCTATCCTATACACACTAAGGGCAATTTACATTTATGCCAAGCCAATTAACCTACAATCCTGTACGTCTTTGGAGTGTGGGGGGAAACCGGAGCACACGGAGAAAACTCATGCAGTCACGGGTAGAATGCACAAACTCCATGTAGACAGCACCCGTAGTTGGGATCGAACCTGGGTCTCTGGCATTGTAAGCACTGTAAGGCAGCAACTCTACCGCTGTGCCACTGTGTTGCCCTTCTTGGTAGCTTGACTTCTGTTCGTAGCAACAGCGGGGAGCCTGCGGACAATATGGTGAGGAGGGTGGATGAATGCTGATTACCAGAACAGTGACCCCATTCAAGGTTCTTTTTCTTATTTTGTGTGGAGTGCACAGCCTAAAGTTGGAGGACAACTTATTCTATTTGATCTTCTGTTTGTGCACGTCGAGTTGATTGCATTAGTCGAAACAGGGCGGACCACGTGAAGGTTGCAATCCTCCACCCCATTTAAGGTTCATAGAGCACTTAGTTTGTTTGGAAGAACAGAGATGAAGAAGGACAGGGTGTGATGGTGAGTTTAAGAGTCACGCACATAGATATATAGTGCACCCAAAACTACTCTTCAGCCTATCGAGTCTGTGTTGTCTCTCTACTACTTATTTACACTAATCCCATCCAAACCCATTTTATTCTGCCCATTCCATTCACTCTTCCGCACCCCACTCTCTGCCCCACCCCCAGATTCTACCATCTAACTTCGAGGCAACTTACAGCAGCCAACTGACCTGCTTACCTGCATATTGTTTTGGGATGTGAGAGGAAAGCAGAGCACAGGGAGGAAACCCACGCCGTCACAAGAAGAATGTGCAACTCCACACAGGTAGCACTGGGGCTCTTCCACTGTGCAGCCCACGTGGCTATTACCCCCGCATGGAACATTGGAATTATTCCAAAGTTAAAATGTATTGTTGAGATTATCTGCAAGCAAACAGAACTGAACAAAATGGCGTGAAGGATTGAGGTCGCGGGTGGTAGGGATGGAGATATCTCAATCTACTAGTTTCATGAACTTTTATTAAAGACTCAGACAAAGACATGGTTAAAAAAGCCAAGTGGTTAAATCTTTCCTGTGTCTTATATATGAAACCATTTCAACTTTCATGTGATGTCTCCTGTGGAGTGCAGTCCATTCATCAGTCCATGAGTACCAACTGTGGACATTTTCTGCTGAATTAAAAGCTACATGCTGATTGAAATATGTGTGCTGGTCATCATATCCCGACTGACGCCACTTCAAAACTCTTTGAGTTGTATGGCAGGTCAAGCAACACACAGGTTGTAAGATGCCGGTGGCAATTCTTGGACCAAAGTCGACCTTTCAGATAACGGCAAATGCATGGCTGGAAAATGTTGCCATACTACCACATGGAGAAAGGTAGATTGAAGTAGGCCCCTCCAGCAGATGCACCTGAGGAGGCAGTGACTGAGATTGGAACAGGGCATTATTCAATTCCAAATTGTTGATGTGTAGGAAGGAAGTGCAGATGCTGGTTTAAACCAAAGATAGACACTCAGCGGGTCAGCGGGTCAGCGGGTCTCTGGGGAAAAGGTTCAGGTTGAGACCCTTCTTCAGACTGAGAGTCAGGGGAAAAGGGAAAGCCAGGGGAAATGTGGGTACTTCAGGGGAGACCTTTGCCACTGATGGGTTAAAGACGACACTGCTTAGGTCATAAGGTCATAAATGATAGGAGCAGAATTAGGCCATTCGGACCATCAAGTCTACTCCGCCATTCAACCATAGCTGATCTTTCTCTCCCTCATAACCCCATTCTCCTGCCTTCTCCCCACAACCCCTGACACCCACACTAATCAAGAATTAGGGGTTGAATTTTAACGAATTGAGTTATTAACTACAGTCATTTGTAAATATCGAGCCCATTGTGCAGTGTTACCTATGCAAATAGTTAACATACAATTTGATGGATTTGTCACTTTTGTTAAATGGGAAGCCACGTAGTACATTTGAGACTGTGTTTGCTTTAAGAAACTTAGTGATACATCTTTTGATATATTGTTTTATTGATATATCACAGCCACTGCTGTGAGTGAAAAATAGTCAATGTTCCATAAAAGATGATTATTGGATGCTCATCCTCTATCCTCAGTAAGCAGCAACATCATTACATTTTCCTTTGTATTTTTTACTCAGACTCTTGCCTGTCCATGGGCACGTTCCGATTAACAAGATATTATATTGGCAAAGAAGCATAATGTCCATCCAGTCAGAAGAAGGGTCTCGACACTAAACGTCACCTATTCCTTCTCTCCAGAGATGCTGCCTGTCCCGCTGAGTTACTCCAGGATTTTGTGTTTACCTCTACCTCCATCTGATCATTACTCTACATACCCCGATTGACCTATCATCCTTGCTCTATGCCCATCTTCTTCCTTATCGAAAAAGTAACCCTTTCCCTTCCCAGTCTGACAAAGGTTACCTGGACCTGAAACGTCAACAGTTTCTCCCTACACAACTTTGGCCTTACCTCCTGACTCTTTCCAGCATTTTAGTTTAGAGATACAGCATAGAAACAGCCCCTACGGCCCACCGAGTTTGCACCGACCAGCGATCCCCGCACATTAACACTACCCTACGCACACTAGGGACAATGTACAATTATATCAAGCCAATTAGCCTCCAAATCTGAACGTCTTTGGAATGTGGGAGGAAACCGCAGATCCCGGGGAAATCCTACGCAGGTCATGGGGAAAACATACAAACTCTATACAGACAGCATCTGTAGTCACGATCAAACTGGGTCTCTGGAGCTGTAAGGTAGCAACTGTACTGCTGTGCCAATGTGCTGCCCCATTGGGTGAATAGTAAATCCACTTACATGGAATTCATATCCTAATATCCCCTTTTATTGAGGCATTTCATTAAACACAAAAATTAAACATTTTCAGCATTTTCAAAATGCTCTCTGGGAAGAGGCTTTACAAATGTAATAATTGCACCTACCAAAATAAGCTGCTTGAAATAATCAGCAGTTCAGGCAGTTTCTATAGAGTGAGAAATAGTTAATACCGCAGCACATGGTGCAGCAGTAGAGTTGCTGCCTTACAGCGCCACAGCCCCGGGTCCCGGGTTCCATCCTGACTACGGGTGCTTGTCTGTATGGAGTTTGTAGTTTCTCCCCCTGACCGCGTGGGTTTTCTCCGAGATGTTTGGTTTCCTCCCATACCCCAAAGACGTACAGGTTTGTATGTTAATAGGCTTGATATAAATGTAAATTGTCCTTAGTGTGTGTAGACAGCGTTAATGTGCGGGTCGTAGATGCAGTTTAATGTTGTAGTCGTAGGTGCAGTTGTAGTGGGATCGCTGGTCGGTGTGGACTTGATGGGCCGAAGGGCCCGTTTCCACACTGTATCTCTAAATTAAACTAAACTAAACCTCAGGATCATGACCTCTGTTCAGGTGAAGATCTTCCACTGACACATGCCGATGAATCTCAGCTTCACTCTTGTCTTTGCGTAAAACTAAACATAGAACATAGAACAGCACAACATAGGGACAAACTCTCCAGCCCACCGTCTCCACACTGACCTTGGTGATAATTTAAATTGCACATTTTTCTGCACAGGGTCTATACCCTGCCTGTTCATAGGCCTGTCTAAATGCCTCTGAATACATGCCTGACATCTAGCCTTGAATGAAAATAGTTTAGTTTAGTTTAGTTAAGAAATACTGTGCAAAAACAGGCCCTTCGGCCCACTGAGTACGCACTGACCTGCAATCCTCAAATTCTCAGAGCACCTTTCCTTGGCAGCTCTGATTCCGCTTCCCAAATTGTACTTGGCCTGCCTGTAGAGGTCTGCATTCACACTCCCGTAGGCCTCATCTTCATGGGCCTGTCCCACTTACGCAACTTTTTAGGCGCATGCAGGAGACTTGCCACATGGTTGCCACATGTCTGCTGGTGGTCTCTGGTGAGTCTCCGTCATGATCGCGAGGAGTTCCCGCATTCTGGGAACTGGTCGCAGCCTCAGTATGTTTGAAAACATTTCTGTGACCAACAATTATAATCGATACTTTTGTAGTCGTAGGTGCTGTTGTAGTGGGGTCGCCATGTAGTTGTAGGTAGTCACGGTAGTCATAGGAAGTTTTAGTTAATTGCCTTTGCTGACCGGTCATTTTCATTGGCTCATTGAGGAAAAAAAATGTAAGCAGGAGTTTTCAGAACCTATTATAACCGACCGGTAATGTTAAATGTCCGCCGAACTTCACAGTTGTGAATCTCTGGCTTCTTAAAAGTTGTCTCACTCCTTCTCCCTCCCCCCTCCCATCCCCTCTCCCCCCTCTTTTAAAGGACTCGCCGTATGTAGATTAATGTTGCATGTTAACGAATCACACACCATCCAGCCCACTGTAATACTTTCCAAACACCTGTTTCCTAACACCGACAGTTAGAGCAGCCAGGATGTACTAACAACTAATCATCCTTGATGCTGTTAAGTATCAGTGCTGATTAAAGATGCATTTGAATCATGTTCTGAGTCTAGAAGTTATTTACATGGTGTCAGAAGTGGGATACGAACCCACGCCTCCAAACGTCTGTGGGGCAGGCATTTCTGTGATGGCAGTAGCCTTCTTCGGATCGGGTTTGAGACCCTTAGGAGTGAAGATGTGGCTGACGTAGGAAACCTCTGGAACCCGGAACTTGCACTTGTCAGGATTGAGCTTGAGGTTGATCTTGCGTGTGCGATCCAAGATGAGCCTGAGATTGTGGTCGTGCTCCGTTGCATCTTTGCCGTACACTAGGATATCGTCCACAATGATGGCACAAGGTAGGTCCTCGAATAATAGCTCCATAGTTCTTTGGAAGACTTCACTGGCAGAGTTGATTCCAAATGGCATTCTCAGAAACTTGTATCTGCTGAACGGGGTGGCAAATGTGGTGAGGTTTGATGACTCCTTGTCCAGCGGTATCTGCCAGAAAGAGTTCTTTGCATCAACGACAGAAAATAGGGTGGCCATTCCGACCTTTGCCGCAACATCCTCGACAGTCTTCATAGGATGGTATAGGCGCTTAATGGCAGTGTTCAGTTCTTTCGAGTTGATGCACAAGCGGATTTCATTTTTTCCCTTCTTGACCGGGGCAATCATGGTTGAGACCGTCGGTAGGGTCGCTGACTGCTTCAATTATGCCTGTGGAGGCCATGTCCTTCAGCGCAGAGTGAACCCTGTCAGTCATGGCAAATGACGATCGGTGTGGAGGTCGGATGATGGGTGTGGCGTGGGATCGCATTCTCCCGTGCACCTGGGGCATCGTGCGAGCAACATCCATATGAACAGGAAAATCTCACGGTCCTCAGTGTCGATTTCGTCTCCTGCTAGCAACTGCGCACCTTGCCGCGCCCACCGCCACAGACGGCACGCTTGAAATCCTCTCCTCCATCATCAAAACAGGGTGGCCAGACAGACAATCCAACACGTCCACAGAGGTCAGCCTTTCTTCCTGGTTCGTGATGAACTGGTAGTTCAGGATGGGGTTGTCGTCAAGGGTTACAAGGTGGTGATACCCTCATCGCTACAAGACGTATACTTCAAAGAGGCACACAGCGGTCACCCAGGAGCCGACGCCACACTGGCACGCGCCCGTAGCCAGTTCTACTGGCCAGGAATGGCCAGCTACATCCGGGACCGCGTAGCCTCCTGCCCCGCTTGCAATTGGTTTGAACTAGACCAACTGACCTCCCTCACATCTCAGATGGTCATCCAGAAGCTGAAAAGACACTTCTCTACCTTTGGCGCTCCCGTCAGCCTGAGAACCGACAACGGTCGGCAGTTCACCAGCCACATGTTCAAGCTTTTCGCAGACCGATGGAACTTCCAGCACGTCACAAGCAGTCCCGAGTATCCACAGAATAATGGCCTCACTGAACGCGCTGTCAGAAGCGCCAAACACTTGCTGGAGCCAGCACAGATTTCAAAGTCAGACGTTTATCTCGATCCCCTGAATCCCAGAAATGTGGCCAGGGACGGAACCCTGGGATCGCCGGCACAGCGACTGATGTCGAGATTGACGAGGCCTCCGGTACCCATCGCACAACAGCAACTGGCTCCTCAGGTGTTGAAGCCCGCCACTATCCAGAAACGTCTACAAGACAAGCACGACATCCAGGAACGGTCATACGACAGTTCCAGCAGACCACTCAAGCCTCTACTTCTGGGTCAGGTCGTCCATCTACGAACTTCAACTGGACATTCCCGTCTGGGCACTGTCGTCAACCCGACTGACGAGCCACGGTCGTACCTGGTAGACTGTGAGAGAGCGGTGTACCGGAGAAGTCGACAACACCTGCTTGCTGTGAGGGAGCCTCGACCACCGCCTGCTGCTCCCGATGCTCTACCGCTCCAGTTCCAGCCGCCTTTTGCAATGTCTCCACCCGTCCCCGCATGCCTTGCACCCCTCCTCGTCCCGCGGTCTCCCCTAACCACGGGGCCTCACCCACCGCATATTTCCCCTTTCAGTCACCACAGGCCTCCGTCATTCTCGCCTCCAGGCTCTCCGTCTCATCTTTCAAGTGAGGGAGGGGAGGGTTTTGTCCGCACGCGCTCAGGCCGTGTTAGTAGACCATCAGACAGATATGGCGAGTATGTTTAACCCCATGGCATGAGTGCCCTTTCACACTTAACCTTTGGGGGGAAGGATATAGATTGGTTGCATGTTAACCAATCACACACCAGCCAGCATGTCTAACTCCACCCCACTGTAATACTTATACTAACACTTGTTTCCCAGCACCGACAGTTGGAGCAGCCAGGATGTACTAGCAACTAATCATCCTCCATGCTGTTAAGTATCAGTGCTGATTAAAGATGTATTTGAATCACGTACTGAGTCTAGAAGTCATTTACACTGTACACTGTGCCAGCCGTCTTAATTACAACACCGACCTTCCTGTTCATCGCAGTGCGTGTCTGTAGCACCTTGGCTTTGTACCAAATGAATTTCAGACAGCGCTCCCCCTGCTTGCCCTGGCCCCCGCCTTTGCGATGTGTTTGTGTGTGTGTGTGTTCCACTCTGACAGTTGCCGTTCCTGTTCCCAGTTTTTCTGGCGACCGCCGGCAACTTGACAGTCGCGGTAGTCCGCTGAAAAATCGCCTAAGTGGGACAGGCCCATTAGACTGGCGGATCTGTCTGAGTTCTGCTGTAAGCCAAGGCTTGTCATTGTTGAACCTGATCCGGGTCCTAGTGGGAATGCAACTGTCCTCACAAAAGCTGACATATGATGTCTGTATATTCATCGAGACATGGTTGCTTCCCTGGTTCACAAGGTTAATTCCCGGGATGGTGGGACTATTGTCTTATTGTATGTGAATGGTATGGATGACGGCAAGCAAGAACTATATAAATCCAGAGTAGGAACAAGGAAATGGGAACTTATGCTCTGCATTGGTTGAGAGTCCAGCAGTAGATGTTGGTGAGCCAAGTATGTGGACAGAGTGAACAGGATAAATGAAACTTTCCAGGTGAGCAATAATCTGAGAGTCTGGAGCTTAACGGCTGTCCCAGCTATATGTAACTAGTTTCATTTCACCAAACAATCTTGCATCTGCCTCTTCTGACATCATCTTATTGAGTCTATGCCAGTCCACAAAGCAATCTAATCAAGGAGTCAATCCCACTCCTTGCTGACAACACTGTGGCCCACACTTCCCCACATGCTCATCAACAGCCTCCTACTTTCAGTCAGTCAAACCGTCAAACAAACTTTATTGTCATTTAGAAATAGATCGATATATGCAATTCCAAACAAAATTCCGTTGCATTTGGCTCCCTGTGCAACACGATAATTAACAGAATAATAAACTGGAAAAAAATGGATAAAAGGATAAATAGACAATGGTGGCAGCCCATTACATGGCATTCAGGAGTCTGATGGCTCGTGGGAAGAAGCTGTTGCAGAACCTTGATGTTCTGCTCCTTATGCTACGATATCTTTTGCCCGAGGGCAGCAGAGTGAACAGTCCGTGATGGAGATGTGTGGGGTCTTTTATAATACTGCTGGCCTTAGACACGCAACGTTTGGTCGCAATATCCCTGATTGAGGGGAGAGAAGTCCCGATGATTTTTTGGGATGTGGGGGTAACCAGAGCACTTGGACAAGAGGGTCTTACAGGATGGTTGCCAGGACTAGACTGTCTGAGCTACATGGAGGGGTTGCAGAGGCTGGGACTCAATTTCTTGGAGCGCAGGAGATTGAGGGGTGATATTATCGAGGTGTATAAAATCATGAGAGGAATAGATCGGGTAGAGTCTCTTGCCTAGAGTAGGCGAATCGAGGACCAGAGGACATGGATTTAAGGTGAATGGGAAAAGATTTAATAGGAATCTGAGGAGTAACTGTTTCACACCAAGGGTGGTGGGTGTATGCAACAAGCTGCCAAAGGAGATAATTGAGGCTGGGTCTATCCCAACAGATATGTGCATGGATAGGACAGGTTTGGAGGGATATGGACCAAACGCAAGCAGGTGGGACTAGTGTAGTTGGGACATGTTGGCCAGTGTGGGCCAGTATGGGCAAGTTGGGGTGAAGGGCCTGTTTCTAAACTGAATCACTCTATGACTCTAAAAAACCCACACTGGGAGAATAAGCAAAGTTTAGCGTTTAGAGGTACAGCATGGAAACAGGCACTTTGGCACACCGAGTCCACGCCAATCATCATTCACACTCATTTTATTTTAGCCCGTTTCCTCATCCACTTGCTACGCACCAGGAGCAATTTTACAGAGGCCATCTGACCTGCAAACCCACATGTCTTTGAGATGTGGGAGGAAACTGGAAATCACGGGAAAAACTTGCTAACACCACACAGACAGCCCCTGAGATCAGCATTGCGCTGCGTGGCTGCATCTCTACCTGCTGCACCACTGTGCCACTGTGCCACCCCCACACAGCACACAACGATCACCAGAGATCAGTTGCAGTTGGAATTGTGAGTCAGTGGCAATATCACAGTACTGCCCACTATCAACGTTCAACCCTTTCGCATCCAGTGCACGCAATGATAGGTAGCAAAATGGTCATGGGAAAATATTGGCATGGAATTACCAATTTACCAAACAAATGAGGGTAAATGCAACGAGTGCACATGGACTTGGTGGTTTGAAGGGCTCTACCACTGTGCCACCGTGCCACCAAATATGTGGTTTGTTGTATGGCTCTGTAACAACACTTAGTAAATTCAACTTCAAAAATGTCCTAATCTCTGTGTTTCAATCTATATAATTAAAAGTCTCATCTTGACCACTTTCTGTCTGCATTGTATATTGATTTTAGAAGAAACACTACCATATATCGCTAAGATTTTTGGCCATCTTACTCACAGTTGTCCTCCGCTGAGCAGGCCTTGAGGATTTTTCCTATCGATGAAAAATACAAAAGTTAGTAGTGTTTAAAAAATCTTGAGGTCCTCTCACCTGTCAATCACCATGATGAAGGTAATGCCCCTTCTGGGGGTGAGGGGGGGGCAGGACTATAAAACCCCAGATGCCTGGACGTGACTCCGTCACTCTGCAAGATGGCGAGGGAGAGGCCACGACTCTCATTCTAAACTGTGAATCAACTGAACTGTGAGTCTGCAATGTACTTGCAATAAATGATTTGTTTGCCCTTAATGACAATGCCATGAGTTGTGTTGCCTGCTGCCCTGCCTGTGCTTGAAACTGCAATGCTTTATTAGGTCCGACTGTGTTTGGAAGTAATAAATGCTTTATTAGGTCCGACTGTGTTTGGTTCAAAAGTCCCGCTCATTTCGTGACTTCCGCTTAGTGGACAGGTCTTGCTGATTGTGTAATTTCTGGTAAGTGCAGAGGTCACACTGATTGTGGAAGCCCCAAAGTGGAGAGGCTGCGCTCAGCCGTGTGAGTATTCAAGAAAGTTTGCTGCCATATATATGGTGTGTGAGTCAGTGAGTGTGTGTGTATGTGTTTGTGAGTGTATATGTGTGTGAGTGCATGTGCGTGTGTCTATGCGAGTGTCTGTGTGAGTGTCTGTGTGTGTGTCTGTGTGTGAATGACTGTGTGTGAGTGTCTGAGTGTGTGTGTGTGTGTTTGAGTGTTTGAGTGTTAGTGTGTGTTTGTGTACAGAGATATACACCTGAAAACCATTGATATGTTTATTGCAGCTAAAATGCATGCTTCAAGTTTATTTGCAAAATAGATCTAATGAAATTGCCTGTAACTTCACTCCTTCATGCTAACTCTCGGCTTCTGATTTACACAGACTGTCAGTAAGTATTTATTTTACTTCGGAGTCACTTGAGTGACTACGTGAAGAACCCCGACTGCCCGCAGTGCGCATCATTACGAAGCATGCATTTGCGAAGCACCTGACTGGCAGGCACGTCGCTCCTGCCTGCGGTAAAGGGCCTGTCCCACCAGCATGCAACTCTATGCGATGAACGCGATCAAACTAGAAGCGGGGGCCGCGCGGAGGTCGGGTGATCCCCTGTACAGGGCCGTTCCCACCAGCATGCGCCTGCATGTGGCAAGCGCAACCAAACCGGCAGTAGAGGCCGCGCGGTGGTCGGGTGAGTGGCGCAACGCGGCGCAAAGTGAGGCGAACTTGGAGCGAAGTCTAAGGTAAGTTCGCCAGTACAGAGAGGAGCACACAGAGAGGGGCACCGAGGCACACACTCACACAGGGCCACAGAGCCACACACATAGAGGGTCACGGAGGCACCTACAGATAGGTTCACGGAGGCACGATGTCGAGACGGTGTGTAAATGTCGAGGCGACTGCGAGCCGACAAGCCGTTGCCGCGCGGAACTTTTGGACATTGTCGGTTTTTCGGAGCCCCGCACGGTGTCGGGACGAACTCCGCACAATTCCGCATGGCTCCGGCGATCGAAGTGGGACCGGCCCCGCGACGCCGGACGGCTCAAGCGACCACGTTAGGTCGCGCTCATCGCATAGAGTTGCGTGCTGGTGGGACAGGCCCTTAAGTTTAAACTCCAGGTAAGTATTTTTAACCTGTTTTTTGATGTCCTGCAGGAACCTTTTTCCACAGAGGTTCCTGCCGGGTGCTTCGCGGGTGCCGACGAGGGAACCACCTGCGGGCTGTGGGAAAACCCCGGTCCTACCCCGGACGTCGGTAGCTGGAGAATGTCGGGCTCGTGGAGTTCAGTCACGGACAAAACGGTCAGTGACTTCTGAACGCTGGGTTCCCGGGGAGGGGAATTCCGGCAGAAGTCCGGTTCTTAGACCGCAGTGGCCCAGGATATGGGATTGAACCCGACCAGAACGGTCAGCCCGGGTGCCGTGGGGGGGGGTCCCCTTGGTAAGGCACAGAGATGCTAGCAGCAATACGGTGTCCAGACCACAGTAGTTCCTAGGATAGGGGGTAAACCGACCAATATGGTCAGCCCTGATGCCGGGAGGGTTCCCCTCCGGGTAATGTAAAAACTGTAGGTTGACCAGGATGGAGCCCTTGTGGAGAGGAGGCTCCATCTAGATACACTCCGATTACAGGAGTTGTGACAGTGCCGGGCATATGTGCGAGCCCGAGCCAGCAGCACCTATTCCACAGGGCTGCTTTATGGGATGCCGAGTGATGGCAGTGCAGGCCTATGGGAGAGGCCACACCAGCAGCACCATGTAACAGGGCTGCTTCATGTTGAGGCCGAGGCTATGGCAGCGCTGGCCTATGGGAGAGCCATGCTAGCAGCACCATGTAGCAGGGCAGCTTAATGTAGGCAGCAACATCTGTAGAAGGGCTGCATAATGTTTCCCTCATGGAAGAGGTGAGCTTCCCGGGGCAGTTTGTTCTGACACTGAAGTTCTACAACTAAGGAACCATTTACAAGTGGGTAAGATTTACACTTGGTTGAACAATACAAATGATCAAGATTTTCATCGATTTAGAGGCATCTAACCATGCAAAATTGGACAATGCTAGCATTCTAAGCAGGCTGGATTTGGGCCAGAATTGTGTTAAGGCAGGCGTAGTACTTTGGCCAGGGCAGGTTAAAAAATATGGGCAGAATTGTCTTTCGAGACGGGTCAGAATTATGGCCAGTTGTTTTAGGCAAATTAGATTCAACAGACAGGCTCATTATTATGGTCAGGTTTGTCTTCCAAGACAGGTTCAAGTCAAGTCAAGTCAAGTTTATTCATCACATACACATACGGGATGTGCAGTGAAATGAAAAGTGGCAATGCCTGCAAACGACCAACAAACTACAAACGGAATGGAACAGAATCGCATGTTCTTTTTCATATTAAATATTATGGGCGGTATTGTGGTCCAGTAAAGTTAGTAGAGTTAGTCCCTGGTGAGATAGGAGTTTACGGGCCGAATGGCCTCTGGGAAGAAACTCTTTCTCATCCTCTCCGTTCTCACAGCGTGGCAACGGAGGCGTTTGCCTGACCATTCGCACTACTCTCTGCAGAGCCTTCCTGTCCTGGGCAGAGCAATTCCCAAACCAGATTGTGATGTTTCCGGACAAGATGCTTTCCACAGCCGCAGAGTAGAAGCACTGGAGGATCCTCGGAGACACTCTGAATTTCCTCAATTGCCTGAGGTGGTAAAGGCACTGCCTTGCCTTACTCACGAGTGCTGCAGCATGTGATGTCCATGTCATATCCTCAGAGATGTGGACTCCCAGGTATTTAAAACAGCTCACCCTATCCACAGTATCCTCATTTATCCTCAATGGTGTGTACATCCTCGGATGATGTGCCCTCCTAAATCCACCATCAGCTCCTGTGTTTTTTTGATGTTCAAGAGGAGGCTGTTGTCCTGACACCAGAGTGCCAGATCAGCCACCTCCTCCCGGTAGGCCTTCTCATTGTTGTCTGAGATCAGACCCACCACCACGGTGTCATCAGCAAACTTGATTATCGAGTTGGAGCTGAACCTAGCCACACAGTCATGTGTGTACAGGAAGCACAATAGGGGGCTGAGGACGCAACCCGGGGACAACTCGGGAATCGGGCCAGAGTTGCCGTTCAAGGCAGATGCGAAGGATGACAGGCGTGGCCTGTTAATTATGAAATATGGCTGATTAACAACTGGATTCATAGGGTGTGCCCATTTACAGTGATCATTGGAGATATTTGGAGGAGGCATTGCTGTGATGACACAATATAATTGTATAATGACAATAAAGCATTTAAAGAAAACTAGTCAGAGTTCCAAAACATTTGTTAAGTCTGGATGATAATTTTTAACGCTGTATTTTGATAAAATCCACTGTTTCAGTCTCAAACCATGTTTGAGAAATTGGGCTCCTCTATTCAATTAAAATTAAGTTGTTATCAAATAGATTTGTTGAAGGTGTTGCAGAGCAGCATACCCCAAACCATGAAAGCCGGGTCAGTATTAGCCTGACGCTGGGTCCATGGCAGCGTCGGCCAATTGGACAGGGCGTGCCAGCAGCGCCTTGTAGCTGTTTAACGTCTTCATCATGGAGGAGGAGAGCATACCGAGTCTAATGGTATAGCCGTGGAACATACACAAAGGGATGAAGGGCGCGTGTCAGAGATCATTACTGACAGCAAGATTTGCCATCCCAACATATGCAGTGAACACCGCTATCAGGGGGGCATTAGAGCCAGCCGCCGAATCTGTTCTTCAGGTAAGACGTATTCAACAGGCAAATCCTAGAGGATGAAGGTAAGCGGTTCACTGAAGCTGGTTGCAGCATGAAAGCTGGCCAGAGGTTCCATGCACTCTATCAGGTAATTGGGATTTACATTGAGCTATCAATTGGCATATGACTCCGCCAAAGGCAACAGATTGGAGTCAATAGAAACCTGTAACAGCTTTGTTGTTATAAAGCAGCAGTTTATTCATTAAGTAATTGGCAATATAATAGATGTGGTTCAGTGGGAGAATTGAAATCATGCTAAATAGAGCTAAATCATGCCATATAGGTCATGGTTAACACATTTTTGCTATTATCAGCTGAAGCTGACAAAGTCACAATGATGGATAGACATTATTCAGCATTGTTCCAGTAGTTTAATCAGTAAATATCTCATTATATTGCAAAATTATGCTAATGGCCTAAGAATGGGAAATTGCGAATATCATCTCTAGTTTGGAGTTGGAGGAGATTTGCATGAGTTACCAATTCTTAATTTATTGCGGAGTCGAGGCGGAGGGCGGCCATGACTGCGGGAAAGTGGGGGCTGTCCCGAGGGGTGCGCTCCTTCGGCCGCTTACAACTTAGTGCTTGGGTTCAGAATGCCCAGTCACCTGTGGCTTGTGTGGGAAAATGGCCCCACACTCCCGTCTCTACCTGCCAGTAATGTGATGGACGCGGGGGTCTGGACCAATTGCTGACAGGTCCCGCTCCCCGGCAACGTCATGTCTATTATTTCACTTTTCTGTTGAGTGGCATTCAGTCCGTTGGCTTGTAGGCAGCGCAGCCTTCCGGGTAGGTGGCGTTTCGGCCGAGCGGCCATTCAGTGAGTTTGCTTTTAGACGTCTCATCCTTTCAGTTCGTTGGCGTTTCGGCTTTGTACGCTTTCGGTTATTTGGCTTCCACTTGTTTGCTTCGGCTTCTCGTCCTTCAATGCCACGTCTGCACACGGCCAAAACGGTGCCTGACCATTCCCTGCACGCGTTGAATTCCTCTAGCACTTTTGTTTTTTGTTCAATAATTTTGAAGTTTCTTGTGTCTCCAATTCCAATAATCTGCTTAATATCCACCTGCATATTTTCTTTTTATTTGGAGACACACAAAGCTACAGATGTTGGAATCTTGAACAGAAAACAAAGTTTGGTTACATGCGGCCAGTTATCTGGTCAAATATACTGTTGTATCTCCCTCACCTTTTCAGGCAGTACCATCCCAATGTAACAATTTTCCATGTGAATAAACCGTATTTCTTTAAACTATAAACTCTGTATTTCTGGTCTGACATCTTTATGTCCATTACCTCCTTCCTGACCTTCTCCTCTTTGGAAAGTTTTGCTCATATCCTCAAGCTAATTTCAGCATAGTTTTGACGACCTCAGTTATAATTAATCCTCATCTTTCCCTGTTTCCAAGAAGCACATTTCCGCCATCTCCAGTTTAGTTTAGTTTAGAGATAAAGCACGGAAACAGACCCTTTGGCGCACCGAGTCCGCACCGACCAGCATCACCCTGCACACTTACACTATCCTACACACTAGGGACAATTTACAATTATACCAAGCCAATTAACCTACAAACCTGTACATCTTTAGATTGTGGGAGGAAACAGCAGAACTCAGAGAAAACCCACCCAAGTCATGGGGAGAAGGTACAAACTCTGTACAGACAGCACCCATAGTCAGGATCGAACCTGGGTCTCTGGCGCTGTGAGGCAGCAACTCCCCCGCTGCATCACCCGGTCCGCCCTAGCCTTCCAACATTTTACAGAAAAACCCTTCTGCTCATTTTCCACCAAGGTTGTGGCAGATTTGAGTGGAAAAGTGGAAATGCGATCTTCAGGGGCTGATGTGTATGCCTTCTCTTCCCTGGCCATTCACTATTTCCTAACTAGACAATTAGGTGGAAAGCTGTTTTTGGATGTGTAATGAAGCATCTCCGGGGTGAATGTGCTGAGATTTTATTAGCCCAGCTGAACATATTTCCAGAGGCAAGAAGCAATCCTTCCCTTGGGCAGGTGAACGGAGCAAGAGAACTTCCTCAGGGAAGAGACCAATGCCTCTCTAGATGAGGACTCTAACTGAGCACGTCAGTAGGAATAATGAAAATGTCTGTTGCTGAAATTAACTTCAAAACAACCCATAATATAGATTCCAGCGAACAACTTGGTATTCCCCATTCTTTATCCATTCAATTAAATCTACAGATTACTCTGGCACAGCACAAAAACTTGCATGATTTGTTTTCTGTTTCCAACAGACTTTGACAAATCTTTCTGCCTGATTCAACCCAGTCTCTAAATCAAGGAATGTCGTTACATTTTGAAAACAGCAAGCATGCCATTTGGGCTTTATATGCCAGCATATCAAAATGAGGGATAACTGCGTGGATAGCAGAACATTTTTCGAAAATTGGTTGCAGACATTTTCAAGGATAACAACTCTGTTTTGTAATTGCATTATTCATCAACTCTTTAATTATTGAACAATGGAATCCACAGAGTTAGTTATGTCAAAATTTCTAACTTGATTTGGAAGTATTCACTGTGTGGGTTGAGATGTTGATATAGATGGTTTGACAGGACTTAATTATCTGTCTTTCTTGCGGTATACAGCACAGTAGTTCAGTGCAGCATTAGTGCCACATCTAACTCAAAGTTCGCGAAGGTTCACTGTGGCCCCATATCTCAATACTATAAGGTTAAGCCAAGATCTGTGGGCGTATCTGCTGGGATTTTAACACAAATATCTAGGGTAACATTCTGATGTGGCAAAATCTGCACTGTTCGATAAATGTCTCATCCTGTGAGCTACTGCCTTACAGCGCCAGAGTCCTGGGTTTGATTCTGACTACGGGTAGTGTCCGTTAATTGCTTAACAGGTTAAGTGGTTTAATAAAATTGTAAATTGTCCCCAACGTGTATAGCATAGTGTTAGTGTGCAGGGATCGCTGGTTGGCGCGGACTAAGTAGGCCGAAGAGCCTGTTTCCATGCTGTATCTCTAAACCAATCTCTCCAGAGATGCTAGACAAAAGTGCTGAAGAAACTCAGCGGGTGCAGCAGCATCTATGGAGCGAAGGAAATAGGCAACGTTTCGGGCCGAAACCCTTCTTCAGACTCATTCACCCGTTCCTTCTCTCCAGAGATGCTGCCTGGCCCGCTGCATTACTCCAGCATTTTGAGTCTATCTTTGGTTTAAACCAGCATCTGCAGTTCCTTCCTACACATAAAATAAACTAAACATCCACTGTAAATTTCCATGGGGTGAAGGG
This sequence comes from Raja brachyura, assembly GCA_963514005.1. The sequence continues at coordinate 41,695,625 of OY740802.1, read as the reverse complement.
CCCCATCCCATCAGACTTTGGATATGGTGTGATGAGGAGGGGGCACTGGTCCATCAGAGGGTTGGGTGGTTGCTTGGTGTGAAAGGGGTGAAAGTGTTGAGTGATTGGAACATTTATGGGGAATAAATTGAGGTAAATATGGGACTCAATCTCTTTGTAATGTCTCTGCAACATCTCTCAGCCTTGACATGGAAGATAATCACTGGAACTCCCTTTACAAAAGCAGTGGGCAGAACAATAACTCCGTTTTGTGAGCCTTCCAAATAAAGTCATGGAATCATAGTTATATAGCAGGGAAGCAGGCCCTTCAGCCCAACCCATCCATGTCAACCAAGCTGCCTTCCTGAGCTCATCTCATTTATCTGCATTTGGCCCATAACCCTCAATATCTTTCATACCCATGGAGCTGTCCAAATGTATTTTAAATGTCATAATTGTACCCTCTTCAACCATTTCCTCTGGCAGCTCATTCCATATCAAGTTCAAGTTCAAGTTCACATTTATTGCCACATGCACCAATTAGGGTACAGTGGACTTTGAGTTACCATGCAGCCACACGAACAAATGAGCACAATACACAATAGAATATAACATGAGCATCCACCACAGTGGAATCAACATTCTTCACTGTGGTGGAAGGCAATAACGTTGTCAGTCCCCCTGATTTGTTCATCCGTTGTCGGGGCCATGAACCCTCCACAGTTGTTGCTACAGATGGCCCGATGTACAGGCCCTCTCGTCAGGATGCTCAAAACGCTGACGTCGGGACGGACGGACACTCCGCGGCTTGGAGGTCCCGAATTGGCCGCTTCCTACCGGAGACCGGGGCTTCCCGATGTAATAGGCCGCAGGCTGGCGATCAGGGCTCTTCAAGTCCACACCGCACCGCAGACCGCTGCTTCAGTATGTTATAGGCTGCAGGCCGGCGGTCGTAGCTCTTCTTCTAGCAACACCCGGCAAGGGATCACCCGGCTCCATGATGGAAAGTCTGCGCTGCGCCTGTTGCTGAAGCTCTGGACCCGACTCTGGGAAAGGCCGCACCAAGCCAAGCTGTTAGGCCGTGAGGGAGGGCGAAATGCAACTAGGAGAAAAGTCGCATTCCACCGAGGTAAGTGACTAAAAAAAAGTTTCCCCCAATTCCCGCCCCACCCCCTACACACACAAAACACATTTAAACACACTGAAAACAAAAAAATGGTGGAAAGGAAGAACAGCTGCTGGCGAGGCTGCCGTCGTCCATGCCTGTCAAAAACTTGTCCCCTCAGATCTTACTCCACTTTCCCCTCTCGCCTCTAGTTTTCGACTCCTCTACTCACCATGGGAAGGATCATATTTACTTCACATTATGGTCACATAAACAAAGTGACCATCCAGCTTTGTGCACTCCAAGGAAAACAGTTCCAGCTTATCCAGACTCTCCTGATAACTTAATTTTCCAATCCTGAAAATATCCTTGTGAATCTTTTCAGGAACTGTTTTAGCTTGATCAAATCCTTACTATAACATGGCAAGCAAAACTTCACATAATATTCCGGGTGCGGTTTCACCAACGTCCCATAGAGCTGTAACATGAAGTGCCAACACTTATACTCCTGTCTCCTGTCCATTGAAGGTAAGTGTGCTATATGCCTTCTTTGCCACCTTGTCTATCTGTGTCGCCATTTTCAGGGAACTATGTACCTGTTCCCCTGAGTCTCTCTGTTCTTCAACACTCTCCAGAGCCTTGTCTTTTATTGTGAACTTCCTCATTAGTTTAACCTCACAAATGGCATCACTTTCTACTATCATTTCTTTGTCCACTTCCCCACTAGATCCTGCCATAACCTTAGGCAACCTTCTTCACTGGGGACCCAACTTGAAACATCACCCATCCTTTTTCTCCAGAGATGCTGCCTAGCCCGCTGAGCTACTCCAGCAGGTTGTGTCTATCTCCAGAAGATAGCTCATGGGTTGGCAGAACTGGGAGGGAGCTGCTGGAAACGTTGGACGAGATGAGCAAGGGCCGGTAGGAGGGTGAACCGGGGTAATGCCTCCAGCGCCTTCAAGGTTGGCTGCAGAAGGCACCCCCCAGGACTGTAAGATGGCCGGGCGAGGAGAGGCAATGTACGCCCATTTGTGGGAATTGCACCAGTATATAGACCGTACGCGCCGACCGGACTTTGCACTTTGGACTCTTGCCAAAACATTGCAGTGCCTGCATATGTAATATATGCAAAAATAATGTCACTGTGCAGTTGCATATTTGACAGATGAAGCACCATTCAACCGTTGAATCCATTGAACCAATGTTGGGGTCACAACAGACTTGCTAACCATGCACCTACATTCTCACCTGCAAGAAGGAGCAAGGGATGCAGCAAACATTCCTGCAGCACACCACCATTCACAGGCATCCCTCTGACCTCTTCCATAAACCAGTTTTTATCCACTTAACGCAGCATGCCGCTAACTGCAAGCTCATCACCACACTAGCACTGTATGGCAACTCTAATAGGACAACCAAGTAGAAGGTGATTTCCCTCTCTCTACGACAAGCTGCTGTTCCACTTACATTTGGAATGTTATTATAAACTAAAGAATGGTTAACGTGTGAGAAGCTGAAGAAATATGCGCAGTGAAGACCACGATGCTGCCATAAAGATGCCACAGGAGGTAACAAACGTTGCCATCTTGGCACAAAACAAGTTAGATTCTGGTGTTTGCCCCAAGCCCTTACATGACACCCTCGGAGAAAGACTGCTGGCTTTCAGTGGAAGAAGCAGAGGATATTCTTGAAGAACAGGCTTCATCGTTCCAAGGCAACAAAGCCTGTTTTCAAATCTTCCTTGTTCAAATAGCGCTGGATGAGGTTGAATGACTGAGAAGGTATTCAAAAACAGAAACCTACATGGTGGAAATCTGCAATAGCCTTCGTATTCAGCACTCACATAACTATCAATGGACCCCTTGCCTTCTGACACTGCACTCTATCCTTGCAGGGCGGCTTTGAGGGCGGCTTTGTGTGCCTGGATGGGGAGCCACCAGCCAGGTATGAATGGGTCCACATCATCTCAGGAGGGAATGGATCAGCTTTTCAAGAACATGGTTAGACATAGAGTCATAGAGTCACACAGAACATAAACAGATCCCTCTACCCATCATGTTTATGTTGACCATCGAGTACCAATCTGTATGAATCCCATTTATCAGCACTTTATATGCAGCCTCCCATGGCTTGACAATTCAAGGTTCTTCTTAAATTTAGTTTACAGATACAGAGCAGAAACAGGCCTTTTGGCCCACCGTGGCCCCACCAACCAGCGATCCCTGCACCTCAACACCATCCTACACACACTAGGGACGATTTACACATACATCAAGCCAATTAACCTACATACCTGTACGTCTTTGGAGTGTGGGAGGAAACCGAAGAACTCGAAGAAAACCCACGCAGTCGAGAATGTACAAACTCCGTACAGACAGTAGCCGTAGTCAGGATCGAACCCGGGTCACCGGGGCTGCATCGCTGTAAGGCAGCAATTCTACCGCTGGGCCACTGTGGCCGGTGTTATGCTTATGACTACCCTGCTCCACTGCTCTCCCGCTCTCATGCAGTATGTTCCAGTTTCCAAAGACCATCTTGGTGAGAATATTCTTCCTCAGATCCCTTTACGGCTCAAAGCAAATTGCACATACCCTTCGGGCCTCCTACATGGGCTCCCACGATAAAATGCTCACCTCTGTCTCTGAAGTAGAGCTTGTGCTCATTTCATGGACGCTGGTAACTGCATATCCTCTCCACTGCCTCAGCCTGGTGTCATCGTGAACAATTTTGGGCACTATATCTGAGGATGAGTTTGCTGGCTCTGGAGAGGGGTCCAGAGAAGGTTTACAAGAATGATCCCAGGAATGAGGAGGTTAACACATGATGAACATTTGGCTGCACTGCGCCTGTACTCGCTGGAGTTTAGAAGAATGAAGGGGGACCTCATTGAAATGTACATATTAGTGAAAGGCTTGGGTAGAGTGGATGTGGAGAGGACGTTTCCACTTGTGGGAGAGTCTAGGATTAGAGGTCATGGCATCAGAAATGAAGGACGTTCTTTTAGGAAGGAGATGAGGAGGAATTACTTTTGTCAGAGGGTGGTGAATCTGTGGAATTCATTGCCACAGAGAGCTGTGGAGGCCATCAGTGGACATTTTTATGGTAGAGATAGATAGATTCTTGATTAGTACAGGAGTCATAGATTATCGGAAGAAGGCAGGGGGATGGGGTTAGGAGGGAGATCAGCCATGATTGAAAGGTGGTGGGCCGAATGGCCTAATTCTACTCCTACCACTTATGACCTTATGGCCTTATTCCCTGCTGATCTGCCATGGTCATTAAATTTAGTGTTGAATATTGAATGGCGGTGCTGGCTCGAAGGGCCGAATGGCCTACTCCCGCACCTATTGTCTATTGTCTATTGTCTATCGTCTATTGTGATCTCATGTCCAAACTATCCTCTAAAACATGGGGTGTCAGTACATGAGCTGATATCTGTAAACGTGGAGTGATGATGTTCCTTCACATGCCACTGACTGTCATGGATCAATGGCTCGGCTCTGTCTTGCTGGAGAAGGATATTGCTTGGCATTTACCAATGAAAATGTTAATTTTTCACATAAATGCATCTCCAAATATCATCTGGCTCTTCCGAAGATGTACACGAAACTCTGGAGTAACTCAATGGGTCAGACAGCATCTCTGGAGAAAAAGAATAGGTGACGTTTTGGATCGAGACCCTTCTTCAGACTGAGAGTCAGGGGAAAGGGAAATGAGAGGTATAGATGGTGATATAGAGAGATATAGAACAAATGAATTAAATATATGCAAAAAAATAACAATGATAAAGGAAACAGGTTATTGTTTGCTGTGGGCTAGGTGAAAACAAGTTATTTTTTGTGTCTATCTTCCGTTTAAACCAGTATCCGCAGTTCCTTCCTACACATCATCTGGTTCTGGCTGCAGAGAGGCAAGAACTTCATTTGCTGAAGAGCTTTGAGAGGCATTGAATACTGTGCAATTAATTAAGTGAGCTTTTCACTTGTTGACAGATGGAAGATCATGGTTGAAGATAAGACTGTAGGATGAATGAAGATGGGTTGTAAGAAGATGGATTCAGCAAGAGGGGAATGTCAGTTTGGTGGCTGTTTGCTCCTAGCTGTAGGGCAAAGATGGTAGATGGCTGATGATGATATTAAGGCTGCTCCATTTTGATGAGAACTTGCAGACGCACGTATGCTTCTCTTTGTGTCGGAAGGAACTGTAGTTGCTGGTTTAACCCATAGATAGACACTAAAAGCTGGAGTAACTCAGCGGGCCAGACATCATTTGTTCTGAAAAAGAATCAGTGACGATTTTGGTCAACATTCTTCTTCAGACTGAGGAAGTAACAGCAGATTTAAACTGAAGACAGACACAAAAAGCAGGAGCAACTCAGCGGGTCAGGCAGCATCTCTGGAGAAAAGGAATAGTTGAATGCTAGTCTGAAGAAGTCTGAAGAAGGGTCTCGACACAGAACGTCACCTATTAGTTTTCTCCAAAGATGCTGTCTGACCCGCTGAGTTGCTCCTGCTTTTTTTGTCTGTCCTCCTCTTTGTTTGCTGCTTCTGAAAGAGAGAAAATGAGAGAAGAAATATGATCACCTGTCAAATAAATACATTTGGGTGAGCTGACTGCTGTGGTTACATAGCTGGGAGTGTGCTCAAATAGCAAGATCTGTGAGTGATACAAGGTAATCCCACATAAACGAGCCATGATTATTTGTTGGTTAGTGTGGGGGAAGTGATGCACTGTGCACTCTGTGAGGCGAGAGGAACAGTTAACAAGGTTAACACAAAGATGGGTGGCAGTGTGAAATGTGAGGAGGATGCTATGAGAATGCAAGGTGGCTTGGGACAGGTTGGGCGAGTGGGCAGATGGCGGGAATGTCATATGCTGAGAGAATGGAGCGGCTGGGCTTGTACACTCTGGCGATTAGAAGGATGAGAGGGGATTTTATTGAAACATATAAGATTATTAACGGTTTGGATACGCTAAAGGCAGAAAACATACTCCGATGTTGGTGGAGTCCAGAACCAGGGGGCACAGTTTAAGAATAAGGAGTAAGCCATTTAGAACAGAGACGAGGAAACACATTTTCTCACAGAGAGTGGTGAGTCTGTGGAATTCTCTGCCTCAGAGGGCGGTGGAGGCCAGTTCTCTGCTTACATTCAAGAGAGAGCTAGATAGGGCTCTTAAAGATAGCGGAGTCAGGGGATTATGGGGAGAAGGCAGAAATGGGATAATGATTGTGGATGATCATCCATGATCACATTGAATGGCGGTGCTGGCTTGAAGGGCCGAATGGCCTACTCCTGCACCTATTGTTTATTGTCTATTGTTGGATATCCATTCAGTGGGTCCCTGTGTTTTCTCATCGAATTATCTTCCTGCACTGTATCCAAATCTTCAGCCTTGCCCCCAGTTTCGATTGCAGCAGCTCTCTGCTTCCACTGCCTTCCAGGAACTCAACTTGGTTAGGAACGTCCATCACTCCTGCTCCACTGTACGCCGGACAGTCTCCAGTGCATCTTTGGGAGGGGTTCAATCACAATTCCAATCACAATCACAACATTTATTAACCTAGTATGTTTTGCAGCATACGAGGAATTTCATTTGCCAAGTCAGTCATACAAATGAAAAGCAACGGAACACACAAAATCCATTTTAACATAAACATCCACCACAGTGACTCCTCCACATCCCTCACTGTGATGGAAGGTGGAAAAAAAGTTCAATCCGTCTCTTTTTTGTTTTCCCGCGGTCGGGGGCCTCGAGCCCTCCGTTGATGGGACAATCTTGAGTCCCGTAGCCGGCGGCGTTTGGGCCCTCTGCATCGGGGCAATCAGCTCCTGCATCGGGGGGATGTCAGCTCCCCTACGCTGGCGATCGGACCCCTGGTCGTGGATGATCGAATCTCTGCGTTGTTAGAGCTCCCGAAAAGGATGCTCTCCCTCAGTTATTCTTGCTATTTTTCCGCATCAGGATGAGTTTCACAATGTCGAGTATCGTCAGTTCCTATCAAAGCATTCCAGCCCTTTTAGAAGAATAATGCTAGACAACTAATTGTGGTAACTTTAATAGTCTCACAATATTGAGCTTGTTATCAATGATAGTTTAGTTTAGTTTAGTTTAGGGATAGAGCACAGAAAGAGGCCCTTCAGCCCAACGAGTCCGCACCCACCAGCGATCCTCGCACATTAACGCTATCCGACACACACTAGGGACAATTTATACTTATACCAATTAACCTACAAACCTGTATGTCTTTGGAAAGTGGGAGGAAACCGAATATCTTGCAGGTCACATGGAGAACGTACAAACTCTGTACAGACAGCCACAGAGTCGGGATCGAACTCGGGACTCTGGCGCTGAAACTCTACCCCTAAATATCCTGGTGCTTTGCCTCCGTTCTCCATCGAGGGTCTTCTCTCCCTTTCAAATTGCGAACAGATGGGCATGTTAAACTGTTCATTTTTGAGATAACTGGAAAGTGTTTCCAGGTGGACTCTGGTAATTCTCTCAGCCTTCATGTGCGAATGTAATTGCCCCAAGACACAGTGGCAGATTTGAAAGGAGCCGTTGATAATTGCATTTACAAATAGGAAAATGCACTATTGCGCAAAACCGGTTGCTAGGTTACTATAAATGGATAACCAGCAGTTATTACATTTTGTCAATACTGAAAGCCCTAAAGGTTTGTGATAAATTGCATGCAAGGTATTCTTAGGCTTGAAATTGAAAAATGGAGGGTGCACAGGGTATTGTGCACTTTTGAAGTTTTACACTGCATAACATTAGCATTTATTGTCCATTCCAGAACTATTATTTGATAGAGGGTCATTGTTAATGGAACTCTGTACTACAGTCAAGCAGCATGTAAACCAAGGATTTCTCATGGATCGCTCTGATACAACAATAGACAAAGGCCAAATCCTTTTTAGGGTGCAATCTATACCTACTCCATGCTTTAGTTTAGTTTTAGTTCAGAAATACAGCACGGACCAGTCCCCACCGGCCAGCGATCCTCGCACATTAACACTATCCCACACACACTAGGACAATTTACACATATACCAAGCCAATTACCCTACACATCCAGAACTTTAAAGAATACCAGACCAAGTACAGGCCTGTTGGGTCTGCTCCCGCAACACACACGTTCCTTGCCCGTAGCCCCCACGGGAGGTGTGGTCCTCCAACTCAAGCCGTTCCCGATCGTAAGATTCCAGCACTCCCCTTGTGACCTCATCAGTTGAAGTTGGTGGTTTCAATTTCAAAGTCTTTTGACTTTTTTAGACTTTTAATCAGTAACTAGACTAAGTGGGACCCGTTAGGTCCCAGTCACATGGGAGGCCTGGTCCCCCCCATCGCAACCCATTCCCCAAAGTAATATTCCACCACTCAGGGGAGGAGGAACGGCGGTGATGGAGGGGAATGGGAGATGGGGAGTGTGGGGGAGGGGGATGTGTGGGGGAGGTGGGGTGTGGCGGAGGGGTGATGTGGGGGAGGGGGGATGTGGGGAGGGGGCGGTGTGAGGGACGGGGCATTTTTCCGATTTTTAAACGTTCCCAACTTTTGTACCATTTCACGAATCGGAACAAACCCTATTTGACTTGCGGCAGAGGAGAATGGTGAGTAAGGTGGCGAACAATCGTAGCGCTATGGGGGGTCGTTTTTGTGCAAATTTAAATACAATGCAGACCGGTGAAGTGGTCAAGATGAGAGTTTTAGTAATAGTATAGATGAGTCGAGAATAAATCGAGAAATAAATCATAAAATGTTCAGATAAGGTGTCCCAGCCTCAGGGGAAATATGTAATTCGGAATATGTAAAAATGTTACTGTTTTTGCGAAGATGTAAAGACAACCACATATACACACACACATATACACATATACACATATACCCACGTACAAGATCAGACTTTTAATAAGTATATGAACGGCAAGGGTCCCAGCTTCAATCCCTACAGTACCCCGCTGGTCACAGAACCAGAATCACAAAAACAATTGTTGTCCATAATCCCCTGTCTCCTCTCACCAGCTCTAGATCCAGTTTGCAAAAGTGTCTTGTATTCCACTGGTTCTCCCACTGATTCTTATCCACGCCGGCTCACCCGCTGTGGACCCCGACTTGTCAGCGGACCACGATGACGGAGGAGGACTCGCTCGCCGCAGACCACCATGACAGAGCACCCGCCCCATAGGCCCGGTTCATCCACCAATCAGCCCAGAGCCACCAGCGTCGAATGAACCATGCCACCGAGAGCACGGTGGGGGGGGGGGGGGGGGGGGGGCGGGCCTGCTGCCAAGTGTGGTGGCAGCCAGTAGATCGGATTGTTCGGTACTTTTGTAACTCAGTCGGTCTAGGCACCCTATGTACATGAGACAATAAAGTATCATTCATTCATTCATTCATTCATCATTCACCTTTCATAGCATCTTCCCAACCTGAAAAAGTCTTATTTATGTTTAATCTCCTCCTGTTAGCCAGCAACTTGTCTCTCTGTACCAATATGGTACCTGCTGTTGGGGATTGAATGTCGACGTTAATCAGGAGTGACATTAATTCAAACATGAACCAGTCTCCAATCTAGGTGAAGGATAGCTGTACAAATACACACCAGTATCTCCAGAGTGAGGTATCTTACAATGCAGTGTGAAAACAAGGTTGGTTTGGACGCCTTCATTCTCAATAAATGTGTTTAAATATTCAGACGTGTTTTTGTCAGTTGGAATATGCTCCCATTTTAAATATAAATTCTACAGGGATATTTACCAGCAGCCGAAATGTTAAAGTTGACCCCATCATTGTAATAACCTAAGCTATATTTATCACCTGCTGCTATTTTATTCTGAAGAGTAGTTTGTACTGGAGCCTACCAGAGAGATAGCAATTCTGGATTTAGTGTTGTCTAATGAACCAGATTTAATAATAGAACTCAGGGTAAAGGAATTTCTGGGCATAATCCAGAAGATGCAGGATCATTTCATTCCAAAGAGGAAGAAAGATTCTAAGGGGGGAAGAGGCAACAGTGGCTGACAAGGGAAGTTAGAGATGGAATAAAACTAAAAGTAAAGGTGTATAACACAGCAAAGAGTAGCCGGAAGCCAGAGGATTGGGAAACTTTCAAAAGACAACAGAAGGAAACAAAAAGGGGAATACGGGGTGAAAAGATGAAGTACAAGGGTAAGTTGGCCATGAATATAAAGAAGGATAGTAAATGCTTCTTTACGTATGTTAAGAGAAATAGATTAATAAAGACAAAAGTGGGTCCCTTGAAGGCAGAACCAGGTGAAATTATTATGGGGAACAAAGAAATGACAGAAAAGTTGAACAGGTACTTTGTTTGTGCCTTCCGTAGTGAAGACAGAACCAATCTCCCAGATGTACTAGAGGACAGAGGATCTAAGGAGACAGAGGAACTGAAATAAACTTGCAGTAGGCAAGAAATAGTATTGGGTAGACCGATGGGATTGAGGGCTGATAAATTCCCTGTGCGTGATAGTCTGCATCCCAATGTACTCAAGGAGGTGGCTCTAGGTGGCTCTAGGTGACTCTAGAAATTGTGGACGCATTGGTGATAATTTTCCAATGTTCTATAGATTCAGGATCAGCTCCAGTGGATTGGCGGGGAGCTAATGTTATCCCACTTTTCAAGAAAGGAACAAGAGAGAAAATAGTAAGATTAAACGAGAACTTACCAGTTTGAAGTTTGATCTTTATTTTATGAGGAGTTACGCTGGTGATTATGTGAAGAAGACCCGCCAGGCCGCATGCGCACCAATCTTCAAAGCAGCGGTATGAAATCACAAATAATAACACCAAAGTGACATAGTAAGATGAGTGACTCGAGAACTACCAGATGATTCTTTATGAGAGAGGGTTGGGCGTGGCAGGCACAAAATCACCAACGTAACTCCTCATAAAATCAAGATCAAACTTCAAACTGGTAAGTTCTCATTTAATCTTACTATTTTACTTTGGAGTCACGTGAGTGATTCCGTGGAGAGTTCAAAGCTTTGTGATTTCATGCCGCAGATTACAAATCTCGACATCCCACTGCAGTGATTGACTCGAATGAGAAATTAACGCATTAGTAGTAACATTGCATTTAATGCAGTAATAAAGTTTATTTAAACAATATAAACAAACAACAGTATCCCTCTATCCCAGGGCACTTTAAACAGAACTTAAAATAGCATTGGCAAACAGCCCTGGATCGGCAATCGGCCGATGATAGAAATTCTGAAACATCAGCTCATTTGCCCATCTGGCAGCCGCCAAAATATGGTCGACGGGCACGTCCCTCGTCTTGGCTGCCAACGTAGCTGCTGCCCTAGTGGAAAGAGATGTAAACACATTATCTAAATGATACGCTGATGTTGATGCTCACCTGGTGGAATGAGATATACAATCGTCAGTGTTAATACCTGTATAACCCAGAGCTTGCTGCAGCCACTTTGAAATAGTCTGCGACCTAACTTTGTATAGTTGTTTGTTGACTAATAAACAATGCTGATTCCATACTTCTTAGGATTCTGGTGACCTTGATAACATAGACGTGAGACCGTGGGGTATCCAAAATGTGTTGCAGGAAAATAAGTTTTCATATTCGGAAAGTTCATATGCCCGACACTCTCCATTCTTCATAATAACATGCCACTCCTGCCTTATTCCATGGGTGGTTTGCATGATAAATTTTGCCCAATTTCCAAACCCTGGCAATAATCCAAACTTGTTTGGAATGCTCCGACTGTGCCTCAACCAAATATTTTTACCCTTTGTGTGTTGTACAAAACAAATGTAAATTTTACAACTTGTGAATGGTGCACTACCCAAATTTTGGAAGTGCTAGACCCATTTTGTTGAGTATGATTGGAAAGGTGCATGGAATTTCTGAGCTATCATGCTGCCCCCAGCTCCAGTGAACTGCTACTGCCGATGAGCACCTGGGGTGCGTTGTGAATGATGACATTTGCCAGCCGTCTGCCAGGCTTTCTTCCCCTGTAGAATAGACCTACCTGAATAACAGATTCAGTGGCTGGGTCTCACATCCCCCTGTTGGCACTATTCACTGCCGGCACCTATGTGCTTAAGTATGTTTTATTGACTTCTTTAGAGCCTGGAATCAATTATTCGTAGGCAACCCTAACAGGCGCTGCCACAGGCCGCAAGATACCAATACTGATACGAACCCATTGGCCTTAACCCAAATAGAATATTCTGCTGGGATGGCAACTTTATTGTCAGGCAAAGGTACCTCTGACATGTGCCTTTCATCCCTTGGGGTATTCCCCACAGCCATACCCCGAGACTCAGTGTCAGCAGGATACTGACCCGTCTTGGTCTCTGCCAAGAGGGAGACTTCTGTAGCACCGTATGCAACAGTTGCTGTATTTGGGATAGTCATTTCAAATGCACCATCCAGCCCCAGTGAGGAATTCATCCTCCGACTCTGTGGGCCTTGCTATCCAGCCCCAATGGAGAAGCATCTCCCGACTCTGTGGACGAGCAGATATGTGTGAACTTGAGCAACCCTGTCCCAGGCGTTGCTGGCGCCGCCTTTCATAAAGGCCGCCACTTTTTGACATGAAACAGCCCTGCATCAGGCGCTGCTAGCACGGCTCTCCCATGGGACGGTAATGTCACAAATGAAACAGCCCTGTATCAGGCGCTGCAGGCACTGCTCTCCTGTAGGCCGGCAATTTCATACATGATGCAGCCCTGTCAGGCGCTGCTGGCATGGCTCTCCTGCAGGCCGGCAATTTCATACATGAAGCAGCCCTGTCAGGCGCTGCTGGCGCGGCCTGTCCCATATGACCACGCTATTACAGTGTGAGCTCACTAAATCAACATTTTTAATGTACAGCTTTACCTGTGAAGGGTAAAAATAATACATAGCAATTTGTGCTAAACAACAAGGATTACATTGTCAGAAACATATAACAATAACTTTTTATGACTTTAACTTTGCTGTTAGCTTTTAACTTTACGAAAACACTATAAAATACATACATTTTATTATAAGGAGAAACCCTTTATAGCCCGACTCACCTGAGTCCAAAATAGGGCTGAATGAGTCCCATTTAATTCCTTGCCTGGGGACCAACGTCTGTGAGCCACTGACCCCACTGTCAGTGACACCAGCGTTGCTTCCTTCATGTTCCAACGGCATCCCCACAGCCTGGGAGCCGCTGACTACACTGTTAGCGGCTCCTTATCTCGCAACCCGAGCAAAATTTGCCGGTTATCCGCTTCCGCGGTCGGACTGGGTTTCCCCACAGTCCATAACCGGTTCACTCGTCGGGCTGTAAAACTGGCAGGAAAAGCTCTTTGAAAAGAGGCTCCTGCCTGAAAAAACTTGGTAAGTAAAAAAACGAACTTACCTTTTAGGTTTAACTTACCACCTGCAGGAGCTCTGCCCTGCCAGTCTGGTGCTTGCGCCAGTGCGGCTGACGTACTGGTGCGCAAGCGGCCTGGCAGGTCTTCTTCACGGAATCACTCACATGACTCCGAAGTAAAACAGGGAATTATTGACCAGTTAGCCTGACATCAATGGTGGGGAAATGCTGGAGTAAATTATTAAAGAAGTACTAACGGTGCATTTGGATAACAGTAAAAGGATTGGTCCAAGTCAGGGGGCGGGGGACTGCTAAACTTGCAGTTCCTGCAGCAGCTGGTGGGGGAACGGTGGCTGGTGAGGAAGTGACAGCAGCCGCGGCCTCTAAGCTCTGGTGGACAGCAGCTGGTGGTGGAGCGCTGGGTAGGCCCAGTGGTGGACTCCAGGCAGGTCATGCGGGTGAGATTGGTGGCCATCAAGCAAGGCCCAGACCGCGCCCATTGACCCGGGCGGCCTGGCGGCAGCATCGTTCAGCTGGGCTGGGCTGGGTCACCAATGTAGTGGCACCAAACATAGAAACATAGAAAATAGGTACAGGAGTAGGCCATTCGGCCCTTCGAGCCTGCACCACCAATCAATATGATCATGGCTGATCATCCAACAGTATCCCTTACCTGCCTTCTCTCCATACCCCCTGATCACTTTAGCCACAAGGACCACATCTAACTCCCTCTTAAATATAGCCAATGAACTGGCCTTAACTACGTTCTGTGGCAGAGAATTCCAGAGACTCACGACTCTATGTGTGAAAAATGTTTCCCTCATTTCGACCCTAAAGGAATTCCCCCTTATCCTTAAACTGTGACCCCTTGTTCTGGACCTCCCCAACATCGGGAACAATCTCCCTGCATCTAGCCTGTCCAACCCCTTAAGAATTTTGTAAGTTTCTATAAGATCTCCCCTCAATCTTCTAAATTCTAGTGAGTACAAGCCGAGTCCATCCAGTCTTTCCTCATATGAAAGTCCTGACATCCCACGAATCAGCCTGGTGAACCTTCTCTGTACTCCCTCTATGGCAAGAATGTCTATCCTCAGATTTGGAGACCAAAACTGTACGCAATACTCCAGGTGTGGCCTCACCAAAACCCTGTACAACTGCAGTAGAACCTCCTTGCTCCTATACTCAAATCCTTTCGCTATGAATGCTAACATACCATTCGCTTTCTTCACTGCCTGCTGCAACTGCATGCCTACTTTCAATGACTGGTGTACCATGACACCCAGGTCTCGTTGCATCTCCCCTTTTCCTAATCGGCCACCATTCAGATAATAGTCCACCCTCCTGTTTTTGTCACCAAAGTAGATAACCTCACATCTATCCACATTATACTGCATCTGCCATGCATTTGCCCACTCGCCTAGCCTATCCAAGTCACCTTGCAGCCTCCTAGCATCCTCCTCACAGCTAACACTGCCCCCCAGCTTCGTGTCATCCGCAAACTTGGAGATGTTGCATTCAATTCCTTCGTTCAAATCATTAATATATATTGTAAATAGCTGGGGTCCCAGCACTGAGCCTTGCGGCACCCCACTAGTCACTGCCTGCCATTCTGAAAATGACCCGTTTACTCCTACCCTTTGCTTCCTGTCTGCCAGCCAGTTCTCTATCCACATCAGTACTGAACCGACAAACGTGGTGAATAAACAGTTACTTTATTCGGTGAGATAATAGGTTCGAAATATATACACGTTTGGTCTTCTAGCATATTGTCATTATAGATTTCAGGTTAACTTTTTCTGCCTTATTAATCTTATTAATTCTTTGTAGTTCTTTAAATTCTGCCCAGAGACCTGATATGCCTCCCATCTTTGCACATTGAGTGTAATACTATGTTTTAAACTTTTTTAGTTAACTGTGAACAGTGATTCTTCCTCTTGGAATTAATCTTTTCTTCTCCGAGTGTATCTATTCTGTACATTCTGCAAGATTCTGTAAATGCTTGCTGCTTCATCTCGATTGACCAAGTCATTAACTTAATTTCCCAGTTCACATCATCTTGTTCTGCTTTCATGCCTTCATAATTACTCTTGTTTAAGTATGATATAATAGTCTTGGACCCATTATTTTTCTCTCAATAATGAATGTGAGATTCAATCACTATTTCCTAGGAGGTACATTCGCAATCTGGTCATTAATTAATCCTATCGTTTTGCATCATGCCAGGTCTTGTAAAGCCTGCTCTCTGGTTGTCTCCAGAATGAAATGCTCTGAGAAACTATCCCCCAAAGTGCTCCATGAATTTCTCATCTAGGCTTCCTTCACAATGCCGATGTTTCTATTCTGAATATAGATTAAAAAGCTCGATGATAATCACTGTACATTTCCAAGCAGCTCCTACTGTGTGATCTGTCCGGCCACATGGGAACTATAACACACCCACACAAGGTGACTTTTTAGCCTTTACAATTTACCTCCATCCAAACCTTTCTGCATCTTCGTTTGCTGACCTTGGGTCTGAGATTTTTATTAATGAACAGTGACTTATCACCTTGTCCAGGCCTCCTGCCCTTCCTAAATATCACAGTCCCCTTCTCCCACTTCAGTCTTTGAACCATGCATCTACATCTTGAACCTTATTTGTCCTACGCCAATCTGCACTTGGCTCAGTTCACAATCCAGGAATTATGAGTGTTAAATTTCTCTCCAATAGAGAGTAGATATAACTAATCCTGATACTGGACAATCAATGAAGCCTTATGGGTCTAGCTGCAGAGAACACATGAAGGACACAGCGGTAGCTACACATACCCCAGTTTGCATTGACGGCGCTGAAGTGGAGAAGTAGAGATGGTTGAAAACTTCAAATTCCCACGAATCAATATCACCAACAACTTCTCCATGACCACCCATATTGAATCACTGAGTAAAAAGCACACCAACGCCTCTACTTCCTTAGAAGGCTTCGGAGGATCGGCATGTCCCCTACAACTCTCACCACCCTCTACAGATGCACCAAAGGAAGCATTTTATTGAGATGCGTCACAGCTTGGTTTGGGAACAGCTCCATCCAAGACCGTCCAAAAATTGCAGCGAATTGTGGATGCAGCCCAGACCATCACACAACCCAACCTCCCTTCCTTTGACTCCATTTATACCTCACGCTGCCTCAGCAATGCCAGCAGCACAATCAAGGACAAGTCACACCCTGACCACTCCCTCTTCTCCCCTTTGCCATCGGGCAAAAGGGCAAAACGGCAAAAGGTATAGAAATGTGAAAATGCACACCACCAGATTCAGAGACAGTTTCTTCCCAGCTGTTATCAGATAACTGAATCATCCTACCACAACCAGAGAACAGTGCTGAACTACTATCTACCTCATTGGTGATCATCGGACTCTCCTTGATCGGACTTTGCTGGCTTTACCTTGCACTAAACATCATTCCATTATCATGTATCTATACACTGTAAATGGAACGATTGTAATCATGTATTGTCTTTCTGCTGACTGGATAGCACGCAACAAAAAGCTTTAAAAAAACAATAAATTAAACAAACAATGTCATTCCCTCTCACAATATTGTTCCCTGCAACTGCAACATTGTCATATTGCTCTATGCTTGCCCACCGAACCCCCTGACTCAGGGGATATGAGTTGTTTTATTTCTCTATTTACTCCACATTATACGTATTAGTAATTAACATATTTAACATATGTCTCGACCCGAGTTTCGTCTCGACCCGAAACGTCGCCTATCTCCTTCGCTCCTTAGATGCTGCTGCACCCGCTGAGTTTCTCCAGCTTTTTGTGTAACCCCATATTTAACATAAGTATGTTTTTAGGTCACTTCAATTATTGTTTGATTTTACTTTTCAATGCACATATTCGACTGATTTGGAATTAAATTAAAGAAAAGCCTTTGTTTGCAACAGGACAGTGTGGAAATTAGGGAGTAAGGCTTTAAGACCATGAATCCATCTCACCCTTCCCTGACCACTCCACGTCATCGAGTGACCCAGAGGATCAGGCAGTATTTCTGGAGAAAAGGAATAGGAGGCTTTTCTTCATTCTCGACACCCCTTCCTTTTCTCCAGAGATGCTGCCTGACCCGCTAAGTTACTCCAGCTTTTTGTGTATGTCTTCGGTTTAAACCAGCATCCGCTGTTCCTTCCGACTTGTTATAACACTCCATGTTATGAGATGGCTGCAGCCACAAGACTAGAGGCTCAAATTTACCTGCAGCACCACAAAGGGTTATTGGAATCATAGGGTAAGCACACAAGAAGCAGTGCAGATAAAGTACTGTCGCCATACGTCAAATTAAATGGGCAATGACCAAAATCAAAGGCAATAAGGACAAGTTCTTAATGTCGGCTAGAAAATTAGCGGAGGTTATTGGAAAGTCGTGCAACATTGAAGTATTTCTTCAAGAGCCAGAATCTTTCATCCAGTTTTATCTTACATATTTATTGATTTGATTGATTGAAAGATACAGCATGGAAACAGTAGCCCCTGGTTCTGGACTCGCCCAACATTGGGAACATTTTTTCTGCATCTAGTTTGTCCAGTCCTTTTACAATTGTATAAGTTTCTATAAGATCTCCCATTCATCCTTTTAAACTCCAGTGAATACAAGCAGGCTATCGATCACCTGTTCACACTAGTTCTGTTGTTTCTGTTATTTCTGTTATGTAACTTCTATTAGTTTGGCAAACATTCAAACACAGTCGGGGAAATTATTCAGAAGCCAATTCATCTACAAACCTGCACGTCTTTGGGATGTGTTCGGAAATCGGAGGCAGTGCAGCCTAGGTTCACGAGATTGATCCCTGGGATGGCGGGACTGTCATATGAGGAACAATTGAAAAGACTAGGCTTGTATTCACTGGAGTTTAAAAGGATGAAGGGGGGATCTTATAGAAACATATACAATTATAAAAGGACTGGACAAACTAGATGCAGGAAAAATGTTCCCAATGTTGGGCGAGTCCAGAACCAGGGGCCACAGTCTTAGAATAAAGGGGAAGCCATTTAAGACTGAGGTGAGAAAACACTTTTTCACTCAGAGAGTTGTGAATTTGTGGAATTCCCCGCCACAAAAGGCAGTGGAGGCCAAGTCACTGGATGGATTTAAGAGAGAGTTAGATAGAGCTCTAGGGGCTAGTGGAATCAAGGGATTATGGGGAGAAGGCAGGCACAGGTTATTGATTGGGGATGATCAGCCATGATCACAACGAATGGCGGTGCTGGCTTGAAAGGGCCGAATGGCCTCCTCCTCCACCTATTTTCTATGTTTCTATGTTTCACCCGGTGGAAAACCACGCTGTCACAGGGAAAACATGCAAACTCCACATCAACAGCACCCAGGGTCAGGATCGAAGTAGAATCTTGGGCGCTGTGAGGCAGCAGCTCTACCATCTGAACTCTCCCAATGAACATTTGGAAACATTCTCTTCTTCACTGGAACTGAAGGAAGTGTCAGCTTAATTTGCCGGTATGATATCTACCATAACCTTATCCAAACGTAAATTTTAAAGCAAACACAGAAACGTGCAGGTAGCGCAAATTCAAAGCTGAATGGTACTGAAGATCAGACATTTGTAAAATCTCAGGAGGTCCGCATTTTAGAATCATAGAGTTTCACAGCATGGAAATAGGTCCTTCGCCCAACTTGCCCACACCGGCCAAAATGTCCCAACTATACTAGTCCCACTTGCCTGGGTTTGGTCCATATCCCTCCAAACCTGTCCTGTCCATGTACCTGTCTAACTGTTTCTTAAACGTTGGGATGGTTCCTGCCTCAACCACCTCCTCTGGCATCTTGTTCCATACACCCACCACCCTTTGTGTAAAAATGTTACCGAACTAAAACAGCAGTGTAAAACCGGCTCTCTCTCCACTCTTTCTCTGCAGGCTCCAGGTGCATTTTTTAGTTAAATAATTACTCTAAGTTCATCCCTATAATCCAAGGAGACTAGTTTGCAATGATCACCACTGGCATTCTCCTCTGGTTACGTTGCAGCCAGTCTCAACCCAGTCCAGCACAGTCCAATCACTTGGTCACATTCACCTCTACCCTCGCAGGTGAAGGAAACCTACTCCTGCCTTCGGCTAAAAATGAGAGGGTTGAGATTGAGTACAAAATGGAAGCTGAATCTTCAGCCCAGGACTCAGAACTGCTGCAGTCAACAGTGCTGCCTCTCAAATCAAATAGTATGTTGACACCAAGCCTAACCTAGACACATGGAATTGCAGATGTGCTGGTTTATAAAGAAAAACACTATAAAGTGTTTATTTATGGCAGGTCAAGCAGCATCTCTGGAAGACATGGAGGGGCAACTTTTCAGGACAGGACCCTTCTTCAGGCTAATTGTAGGTGGGGGGGGGGGTGAAAGATGAGAAATTAGATAGGGCAGAACAAGGCCGGTCAAGTGATAGGGGGATAAACTACACACTTATGATAGACACAAAATGCTGGAGTAACTCAGCGGGACAGGCAGCATCTCTGGAGAGAAGGAATGGGTGACATTTTGGGACAAGACCCTTCTTCAGGGTGAAACCAGCATCTGCAGTTCCCTCGTACATACGGAGCACTTATTCTTGGTCCATCCAGGCCTGCTGCGTGCTGCATCTCTTGGTTGCTAACCATATTGACTGTCCTTCCCATTCCCATGCCAACGTGGGCCTCCTCCATTGTTAGAGTGGCACTGCATGCAATCTGGAGGAACAGCACCTCATATTCCACTCGGAGAGCTTATTGAATATTGAATTCTTCAAATTTAGATAACAACCCATGCACTCTCTTCCTCTCTTCCCTGTGCCTCACGTGGAAACATCCACTATCCCACCTTCTTTACCTCTATCTGTCTTCCTGAGGTACTGCCTGACCTGCAGTTTGCTTTAAATCATGTCTAATCTTTCAGGCAGGTTTGAAAGACCTCAGGATAAAGGAGGATTTCAATATTACCATGTGTAGGCGGGAATGGCAGATGCTAGTTTACACCAAAGATAGACACAAAACGCTGGGATAAATGAGCTAAGTCTGAAGAAGGGTCTTGACCCAAAACGTCCCCCATACCTTCTATTGAGATGCTGTTGTCAATCCAACGTTTTGTATCTCTTCAATGTCATTATTACCTTTCACTGAAACAGATTATCTGCTCCTTAACACAACTCTGGTTAGAGTAGTTGTCCATAAATTAGTGTTTGTGTCTGTATATTAGAATAATGAGTACTTATAGTTACTTTTGAAAAAAAAAATAATGAGTACTCTTCATGCCCACTCAATGGATGTCATGTAGAGTGGGAAACGTGAGTGATGTTGATGTTCAGAGAATATTTTAAATTGTTCCTCCAATGAATGTAGAGAAAGATCTTTAGTTTAGTATGGTTTAGAGATACAGCGCGGAAATAGGCCCTTCGACCCACCGAATCCGCACCGACCAGCAATCCCCGCACATTAACGCCATCATACATTTACCGAGGCATTTCCTTGTTTTCCGTCGCTGGAAAGATACTGACTGTGTCATCCTCAACCGGCTAATCAATAAGGTCGTGGAAGCAAGTCTGCCGGAGTCTCAGTGTGGTATCAGACCTTGTCGCAGCACTGCTGATATGATCTTCACGGTGAGATAGATACAGGAAAAATGCATAGGGTAGAAGATGGACCTCTACACAGTCTTCATCGACTTTGCAAAGGCCTTTGACCCGGTCAACCGGGAGGCTCTGTGGTTGATACTTCACAAGCTCGGCTGCCCAAGAAAGTTCATCCAGATCATCTGCCTCTTCCATGATGGCATGACAGGAGTAGTTCTGGTCAACGGCGAAACTTCTGCACCTTTCGACATCTCCAATGGAGTGAAGCAAGGTTGCGTTCTGGCCCCTGTAGTCTTCAATCTCTTCTTCGGCTGTGTCCCAAGTCATGCAGTCCAGGACCTCGACCGTGGCGGTTACCTGAAGTACCGTGGACAGATCTCCCTTTGACCTTCGACAACTGAACAGCAAAGACAAGACGCATGGACGGCTCATCCCCGAAGCCCTTTTTTGGGGATGACTGCGGCCTCACGGCACACGAGGAGTCTGACCTCCAGGTCATTGGGACCAAATTTGCGGAAGCAGCCCAGGCTTTTGGTCTCACAATCAGCCTCAGCAAAACAGAACTCATCCACCAGTCGGCTCCGGACTCGGCAGCACCGCCCCCAAGTGTACACATTGACAGCATGCAGCTGAAAGCCGTTGACTCCATTAAATACTTGGGAAGTGTGATATTATCTGATGGCTCAGTGAACAAGGAAATCTAAATGGAATCAGCAAGGCCAGTCAAGTACTTGGACGTCTGCGTACACGAG
Source organism: Raja brachyura (assembly GCA_963514005.1). The sequence goes on along the minus strand of OY740802.1, from coordinate 41,673,867 downwards.
TGTTGAACCACCACAGCATCAAGCTGTCAATTAAACTCAAAGTCTACAAAGCAGTCGTGCTTTCCAGCCGGCTCAATGGCTGTGAAACATGGTCCTTGTATAAGAATCACATCCGTCAACTTGAGATGTTCCACATGAGCTTGTTACAGTCTATCATGGGCATTCACTGGCAGGACAAAGTGCCCAACCTAGAAGTATTGGACAGATCCGGCTTCACAAGCATCGAGGCAATGAACATCAACGCACAGCTCCGATGGACTGGGCACGTCATCAAGGTTGGATGAACACCACATGCGTCGCCAGGTCTTTTACGGCGAGGGACAAAGGAACCGTGGGCGTCCCAAGAAGCGGTACAAAGATTGCGTCTAGGACCATCTCCACTATTGTGATCCAGCACCCAAGCTGGATCACAATAGTGGAGATGGTCCTTGGCGCACGGAAGCGTGCGTCAGCGACAGAACAAGCTGCCACGCAACAGTGCGAACAGCAGCCAGCAGCTTCGAGGTGCGCCGCATAGAGCAATTTACCAAAGCCAGGGAGAGGAGCAAGGCTGCCTCCCAGAACCCCCAAGTGATGACCTTCATCTGCCGCCACTGCCCTCTAGTGCTTGGTTCACAAACTGGACTGGTGAGCCATGTCAGAACTCATCGGAAATTAGACTGCACAACTCGCCATCGTCGTTACTGACGGGCCACCACCACCGAAGCAGGAAATATTTTTACATTTACACCAATCCAATTAACCTACAAACCTGTACGTCTTTGGAGTGTGGGAGGAAACCGAAGCTCTCGGAGAAAACCCAGACAGGTCACAGGTACAATATACAATATACAATGTACAGACAAACACCCGTAGCTAGAATCAAACCCAGGCCTCTGGCACTGTAAGAGCTGTAAGGCAGCAACTCTACCGCTGCACCACTGTGCACTCAGAATTGGTTGCATTTACCATATATTATGATAAGAGTATATATTTGGAAAAAAAATAAGTACTCTACTTTTGTTGTTCTCAAAAGTCCTAAGTGCACTGTAGACTTCATCAAAATTCTCAATCCGTTCTTTTCATGGATTTCACTTTGAACTGACTTGGAAGGAGAATTATCAAACAAAACTTGGCATTAGAACACTGGAGAAGCTCAATGATTCTCACTGCAATGGGCGATCAATATTGTCGTTGGGAAAATGTGGAAGCAGATGGTTTACAGAGGAATTTGAGAACCAGAGGTTGGAAGATGAAGGTACAATGATCAACGGAAGTGAAAGGGAAATTGGAAATGCATCAGACGTCAGAATTGGAAGGACGTAGTTTGTGAGGGTTATGGGGTTTAGAGGTGATGTCAAAGTAGGTGACTGATTTAACTCAATGGTACAGATTGATGAATTAATTGCATGTTGTGCTTCAGGGCAAGGCAACAGACCTCAAATTGTGGAAGGACCAAACCAAGAATGAACGGGACAGATGATTATCATTCATTCATTCATTCATTCATTCACTGCAGATGTAATAAATGCATGTATTTCAACAATGGAGTTCAGAGTAGGACACTGCAGGTGCAAGCAATGGATGCATTCAGTAAAAGTCTGGTGATCCATACCATGAGGTGTTGCCCAGATAGCACAATAGGCATGGTGGCGCAGAGGTGGAGTTGCTGACTTATAGCGCTTTCAGTGCCGGAGACCCGGGTTCGATCCCGACTACGGGTACTGTCTGTTGGAGTTTGTATGTTCTCACCTTGACCATCTAACCACCGGGTGGTTCTAGAAATGGCTGCCGTGCTAACAGTCCGTCTGCACCGTCCTTCTCTGTTGTTTCTTTTGTGCATGTTAAATGTATGTTTCAGTGTTCTTTAGCTTGTTTTATGTGGGGCATGGGGCGTTGGGGGATCTCTTACCTCGATGGAGATGCAATTTTTTCCATATCGTACCTCCGTCCGCACTGCTGCCGAACATCGAGGAGCTGGTGGCCTCTGCTGGAAACCGCCTTCGGGAGCTCCAAGCCATGGGAGCTTCAATCGCCCTGATGTGGGAGCTTTGATCACCCTGATGCGGGGGCTTTGACTGCTAGCTGTGGATGATTCGACTGCCCCTACCGCGGGAGAAGGATGAAGGAAGAAGATATGACTTTATTGCCTTCCATCACAGTGAGGAATGTGGGGAATTTGCTGTGGTGGATGTTTATGTTAACTTTTATGCAGTTGTGTGATTTGTTGCTTTTTTTAGTATGGCTGTATGGTATTACGAAAATCACTGTACCTTAATTGGTACACGTGACAATAAAATACCTTTGAAACCTTTGGATCCTTTGACCGTGTGGATTTTCTCTGGGATCTTCGGTTTCCTCCCACACTCCAAAGACGTGCAGGCTTGTAGGCTAATTGGCTTGGTATAAAATGCAAATTGTCCCTAATGTGTGTAGGATATTGTTAAATGTGCAGGGATTGCCGGTCGGCCGAAGGGCCTGTGGCTGTGCTGTATCTCCAAACTAAACTAAACACTGAAAAAGTATTCTCCTCTAATTGGAGGACACGCAGCCCAAAATAAACACTGTTAACCCTTGCCGTCTCCTCCTCTTCCCACCTCTCCCCCAGTCCTCGGGCTCCTCCTTTCTCCTTTCTTCTCCCCGCCACACCACCCCCCCCCCCCCCCCCCCCACCTCCCATCAGTCTGAAGACGGGTTTCGGCCCGAAACGTTGCCTATCTCCTTCGCTCCTTAGATGCTGCTGTACCCACTGAGTTTCTCCAACCCTTTGTGTACAGCCCAAAATAAATGTCAGTATCTGATCAGGTTGAAAAAAGATTTCAATCATTTGCCTGCTGTCTAGTAACCCACCAAGTTTCATGCCATGAAGAACACATTTAATTATGGGAAACAGCACTGCCAAGCCTCAATGCCCTTCACTACAATTAAATTGTCTTCCATTGATCTGTGTTTGAGATTTCATCTGAATTCAAGAGAAGCCTGCCAATTGCCACAATTCTTTATTTCGCGGGTTGAAGCCATGATGCATTTGAGACTGGAATTGAATCTTGTGGACCATGTAACTTGTGCCTTTTATAGTTTTGTGCTCCATCACACAGCCAATACAAAACAAAGTACTGTGACTGCCATCCATGTTTAATATTAATGGTATACTTGGAAATTGGGGAGAGTCCTTTGTGGACATGTGATCCGCTTATTTTAAGATGGCTTCTAACTAAACAAATTCGCGAGTACAGTCGCTATTATGTGATTATCACTGTGGTGGCCATGCTAGAGTTAGATTTAGCTCTCAGGACAAATGGAATCAAGGGATATGGGGAAAAAGCAGGATTGTGGTACTAATTTTGAATGAGCAGCCATGATCTTAATGACTCGAAGGGCCGAATGGCCTGCTCCTGCATCTATTTTCTATTTTTCTATGCTTATTGTGAGCTGTTCCACTAAAGTGATATTTGTTTAAGACTGAGGGGGGGGGAGGGGGATCAAGCTCTCGGGGACTCTGTCCCTGTTGTGTCTGGGGGGGGGGGGGGGGGCTGTGATGGAAGGCAAAAGTCTTAAAGTCCTTGTCTCTTCCCTCCTTGTTCTCCCTCTGCGTTGGGGCGATCCAGGCCTCCGATGTTGTGACCCCGCCGGGTGACGGTAAGTCCCGCGGCCAAATCCGATCTCCGCAAACGGGCTGGTTCAAACTCCGCGGCCCGGGCCGGTCAAAGGCGTCCAGTCCATCTACTCAAAGCAGACCATCTACTCAAGGACCAAGGACCAGTCCATCTACTCAAAGCAGTTCAATGGATCCCATCTGTTTCCTCAGACCAACACACCATTTTCTGTGCAGGATTCTCCGCTTCAGTTTCTGCTTATAAGCAGGGAGCAGACGCACAGCCAGATTGGGATGTGGGCTGACACGATGCTTTAGCAGTAGAGATGTTCCCGTACAGCGCTTGCAGCGCCAGAGACCCAGGTTCGATCCTGACTACGGGTGCTTGCCTGTATGTAGTCTGTACGTTCTCCCCGTGACTGCGTGGGTTTTCTCTGAGATCTTTTGTTTCCGTCCGCACTCCCAAGGTACAAGATTTGTAGATTAATTGGTTTGCTATAACTGTAAATTGTCCCTAGTGTATGTAGGATAGTGTTAATGTGTGGGGATCGCTGGTCAGTGCGGACTCGGTGGGCAGAAGGGCCTGTTTCCACACTGTATCTTTAAACTAAACTAAACTAAACATTTGTTCAGCTTTACTAAAGGGTGTTTAGGAGATGGAGCTGGAGATATCGTTGACTGTATGTAGCAGTGGTCAAGTGTTGCCCCTCTAGTTGGACAAGAGATGTGCTGATAGTATTTTGGTACCTCAATAGCTGAGGACACATTTGAAGTGCTCAGCTGTTGTGAACAAGGGCTCACGGTTTCACGACTTTTGGTGACAGTATAGTTCCTCAAGTGCTAACTTAGCATCAACATGGGGTGGAATGTAGACTGCTATCAGGAGAACCAAAGTGATTCCCCTCAGCATGTAGTAGGGGGGAATACTTAACTATAAGATATTCCAGGTATAGGGAGCAGAATATCAGTTTGCCTACTGCAAGAATAGGAGTATGGAGGATGCCATCTCAACGGCACTCCACTCCGCCCTCTCCCACCTCGATAACAGAGACACCTACGTGAGAATGTTGTTCATTGACTTTAGCTCAGCATTTAACACCATTATCCCCTCAAAATTGATCACCAAACTAGGCAACCTGGGCATCAACCCCTCCCTCTGCAACTGGATACTGGAATTCCTGACTAACAGACTATTAGGTTGGACAACCACACCTCTTCAACCCTCACCCTGAACACTGGCGTTCCACAGGGCTGTGTACTGAGCCCCCTCCTCTACTCCCTCTTCACCTACGACTGCACACCTGTACATGGTTCTAACACCATCATCAAGTATGCTGATGATACAACGGTGATTGGCCTCATCAGCGACAACAATGAGTCGGCCTATAGGGAGGAGGTTCAGCTCCTAACAGCATGGTGTGCTGACAACAACCTGGCTCTTCTCCAAGAAGACCAAGGAGCTCATTGTGGACTATAGAAGGTCAAGGGGCTGCACGCACACCCCCATCCATATTAACGGGACGGAGGTGGAGCGTGTTTCCAGCTTCAGGTTTCTGGGGGTCAACATCTCTGATGACCTCTTGGACCCACAATACCTCTACACTGGTCAAGAAGGCTCACCAGCGTCTCTTCTTCCTGAGGAGACTAAAGAAGGTCCATCTGTCTCCTCAGATTCTGGTGAACTTCTACCGCTGCACCATCGAGAGCATCCTTACCAACTGTATCACAGTATGGTATGGTAACTGCCCTGTCTCTGACCGAAAAGCACTGCAGAGGGTGGTGAAAACTGCCCAACGCATCACCGGTTCCTCACTCCCCTCCATTGAGTCTGCGAAGGGCGCACAGCATCGTCAAGGACTGGTCTCACCCCAGCCACAGACTGTTTACCCTCCTCCCATCCGGGAGGCGCTACAGGTCCCTCCGTTACCGGACCAGCAGGTTCAGGAACAGCTTCTTCCCTGCGGCTGTTACAATACTTAACTCTGCACCTCGGTGATTGCCAGTCACCCCCCCCCGGGACACTCCTTCCCCCAGTATAATTGCACTACTGACACTGTTTGTATATATATATATTTTATCATTCATTATTCTAAGTTCACTCTTCTGGGTAGATGCTAACTGCATTTTGTTGTCTCTGTACTGTACACTGCACAATGACAATTAAAGATTGAATTGAAAAAAAGAAGGTCGACATTACCAACATGTCTGGGCACCATGCGGAGTTTATTAAAAAGCAGACGCCTCAGCTTTTTAATAAATTCTCCATCCCCTCCCCCTTCCCAGTTCTCCCACCAGTCCTACTGTCTCCGACTACATTCTATCTTTGTCCCGCCCCCTCCCCTGACATCAGAAGTCTGAAGAAAGGTCTCGACCCGAAACGTCGCCCTTTCCTTTGGTCTGTTGAGGCAAGAGTTAGCCATGTCTCTGTAACACAGAGCACACAGCGGTCTCTCAGTTCTCTAAGGTAGTTTACTCTATTTTTAAGTTCATGCAGAAGATAGACACAAAATGCTGGAGTAACTCAGCGGGACAAGCAGCATCTCTGGAGAGAAGGAATGGGTGACGTTTCGGGTCAAGACCCTTCTTCAATTTATGCAGTTTGTTCTCAATTGCAGAGTTCTAGGGAGGGTAACCTTGAAATCATGCTGTTTCAGTCTCCCCTGCAGTCCAGCTCACCTGCCATGTTTCTGAGGAGGATAGCTGTTCATGGTCGGAAGCTGGAATTGCAAGGTGGAGTCGGCCGTTACATGAGGTAGGTGAAAGTACTCGAGGTCGGGCTTTCAGGGTAGTCGACCCACGATATCTGGCGCTCCAGGAGGTCGGACTTTCAGCCTGGTCAATCCCTGATGTTGGGATACACCATCTGCTGCTCTTCTAGATTGGGCTTTCAACATAGTTGGTCCCCGATATCTGGTATTCTGGGAAGCCTATGCCCCTTGCCGGTCGGGCCCAATGGTCAGTATCTCTCCAGCGTCGGGGCCGGCACTCAGACAGGGTCTGGGGTCCGGTCTGGTCCGGACTACAGCTCCTCAGGGTTGCGACATGCCCAAAGTTGGGCCTGGTTCACAGGATGGGTTGGAGTCTCCTCGTGGTCAGGGCCTGCATCTAGTTTTCTTTACATACCAAAAATAAATGTAATCAATTATTTACAATAATATGAACAATACAATACAACACCAATAAACCCACCACCATAATACATGTAAAACAAATATTCTTGAACACTGAATATTAAACGCCTATATCACAATCCTTGTCAAGGATACATTCCACCCCCCGTCGTGCCCAGCGGTCCCAAAACTTCCCCAGGGTGCCCGAGGACAGCTCGTAGTCCCTCTCTACTATCACCCGGGTGTGGATGTATCCCCAGAAAAGGGGCAGGCAGCCGGCTCGGGCAGTGCCCTCTTCCGCTTGCACTGTGACTCACGGATGGCCAACTTGGCCAGGCCCAGGAGCAACCCAACCAGGACATCTTCAGCTACCCTCTCCCCTATGCACAGGATGTCCAAAGATGGACGGGTGTGAAGTGCAAGGAGCAGCCACTTTAAATATTGGAACAGAGCTGCAACGTTACACACTCCATACATGGTCATCTGAAGGGGGGGGGGGGGGGTGCGATGGGTGCGGTCCCACCACCCTTTTTTCCAGAGTAAAAAAACCTAGAGTGAAAAAAATAATTTAAAAATTGGGCCGTAATATTTCTTTACTTGGTACCCCCAACAAGTAACTATTGGTACTAAACCTCTCCTAGGCTAATGGTGTTTTATCTCCTATGAACACAACAAGCTTGTATACACTGTCATAACAACCTTATCACACATTAAGCCCGCCTGCACCGCACACTTTATTATACCACAAAGCAACGGCTCCAGGAAGATACTTGTGCATTGTTACGTTGATTGCTTTATCTGTAGTCTGGGGAAACACATGTGTGTGACCGTGTCTCCCTTTGATGTAAGTTTCCTTAAAAGCAAATCTATATCTGCCATTGATTCAAAGAGAATCCGCTCCCATTCACTCACCAAGCACAGTCGTGGGTCCGGGGCAATGAATCCTAGCAGGAACATGGCAAATCACACCATACATACGTACAATTAAACCATACATAATTCCTCAACCCGTTCAAACCTACAGCCCACCGCTCAAATCCTTGTCAAGTGTTCACCCCCGCACCCGACCTTGTGCATCTTTCTATGGTAAGGTGTCCTCACTACCCAATGATGTCCTCTTCTCCCATCTCCATCGCCCTCCTCTGCTTGGACTCCTCCGGACGGCCTTCTACCCTCTTTAGACCTTTTCATTGCCAACTACCAGTGGGATATCAACAGTCTTAACTTTTCTGCTCTGCTTATCTAATTAAATAGCACCCCCTCCAAAGACACAGCCCTCTGCTCGAGTCTGAAGAAGGGTTCCCGACCCGAAACGTCACCAATCCTTTTGCTCCAGAGATGCTGCCTGACCCGCTGAGTTACTCCAGTACTTTGTATCTATCTTCCATAAAGATTTGCCACAGGTAGTACAAAGAGAAAGTAAACAGACAACAGAATATAGTGTTGTTGATGCACAGGGAATGCAGATAAACAGATAAAATTACAAGATCCACAGCAAGATAGATTGGGAGATCGGGACTACATCCTTTGCTTGTGAGAAGTCCTTTCCATAGTCTGATAACAGCAGGGAAAATAAGGACATAAGGAACTACAGACACTGAAATCTGTGGAAAAGGTTGTTCCTGAAGATGGTGGTAGGTGTTCTCGGACGTTTGCATCGGGAGAGTGGAGAAGAAGGGATGACCATGATGTGACTAGCCCCTGATTACAGGGGCTTTCATGAGGCAGCGAGCAGTAAGTGTAGATGCGGTTGATGGTGTGGGGAGGCTGGTTTGTGTGATCAACTGGGCTGCATCCACAATTCTCTGTAGCGTCCGGCGGCCTTTGGTAAAGCAGTGGCGAAACCAAGTCATGATTCATCTCAATAGGATGCTTTCTATAATGGTCAGTATTATTGGAGACATGCAAACTTGGAAAGGCAGAGGGGTGGGTTCTCTTTCTTAAAGAACACGAGGGAACCAATTGTTCTAGGTTTGCCTGCCAAAATATAGCACGGAAATCAATTGTACAAACCGATACCATGGGGTTGCAACTCACTTATCTTATTCCCCTCCCATTTGATTTATTTCCAGTGCTAACACTAGTCTTTCTTCTAACAGAGGTGAATTAATAGAGTCACTCAATGCTGATCAGAAATTTTCAAAAGGCAAGCCTGAGTAATTGGGGAACAAACTGTAACAGAAAAGCTTATAATATTTTGCTAGTCAAGGTACAGACATAGAATGTATGACTTCAGTTGGCCTGGCTAAGGTCAGATGGCTCTAATCACCCTTAAGGGCCTGTCCCACCAGCATGCAACTCTATGCAATGAGCGCGACCTAACGTGGTCGCTTGAGCCGTCCGGTGACACGGGGCCGGTCCCACTTCGATCGCCGGAGCCATGCGGAATTGTGCGGAGTTCGTCCCAACATCGTGCGGGGCTCCGAAAAACTGACTATGTTCAAAAATTCCGCGCGGCAACGGCTTGTCGGCTCGCAGTCGCATCGACGCATTACACACCGCCTAGACGTCGTGCCTCCGTGACCCTCTCTGTAGGTGCCTCTGTGACCCTCTATGTGTGTGGCTCCGTGGCCCTCTGTGTGTGTGCCTCTGTGCCCCTCTCTGTGTGCCCCTCTCTGTCCTGGCGAACTTACCTTTAAGACTTCGCTCCAAGTTCGCCTCACTTTGCGCCGCGTTGCGCCACTCACCCAACCTCTGCGCAGCCCCTGCTGCCTGTTTGGTCACGCTTGCCACATGCAGGCGCATACTGGTGGGAACGGCCCTGTACAGGGACCACCCGACCTCCGCGCGGCCCCCAGTTCTAGTTTGATCGCGCTCATCGCATGGAGTCGGATGCTGGTAGGACAGGCCCTTTAGTTTTATTATATGAATTTCAATGGGGTGTTTTTCAGCTCAAGATACAAACACGCCAAGCTCGGTTTAATGTCATTTCAATTTTCAATTGCATTTTACGTTATTTTCTTCCTCAATTTCCATTTGCACCTGATGTCAAATTGGCCAGAACAGAATTGGGATTAGAGTTTCTCATGCACTCAGGAAATTCAACCTTTTGAGAATGGACATGAGGGGTTTTCCTGCCTTATATCCATAATTATCTTCTGGGCCTCAGCAGAATTAAGGAGGTACCATGTTTATGTTTGAAGATGACAGGAGACAAATGCTATGAAGAATTATTTGAGCTAATGTTATGAAAAGTGCGTATGAAGGGAGAAGGAAGCTATGTGACACATCTCTGTATAGATCAAGGGTCCCTGGGGGTAAATTTCACCTACGCAGGGGGTAAATTTGTGCATACTTTTTTCTCATTGACTGTATATTTCTCATATACTGTTTGGTTCTTTTATATGTGAAATAACATTGTTATGTGCTATTAAAGTTGCCAAGGATAAACGGAATGAAAAAAAGTTGGGAACCCCTCGTATAGGTGTATCTATGTGGAAATGGTCCACCTCACAAGCACTGTTTCCAGGCAATGACTCCATCCAGCTCTTTAAATGCAGCCTAATGAAGTATCCCAGTGCTTCGTCGATCTCAAGATTAAGCCTCCATGTACATCATCCCTTGCCTGAGACCCCTGGTTCCTTCTCCATAGCATTGTCCTTTGATGTCCATTTCAGGTGTATGCAAAATCATCTTCCCAAAATACGCGACGATAATTGCACCCAATCCACATTGGCCATGCTCTCATTTCACTCTGACCATCGGGAAAAAGTCATAGAAGTCTGACACCCTGACCTCCAGGTTCAAGAACAAATGATTCCTCAACAACCATCAGGCTCTTAAACACGACAAACACCAACTAAACTATGAACTACGCACTGTATTGGTTGCACTTAGGACGTCGGGCTATTTGCTTTAATGTTGGGTATTTATTTTATTGACTTTTTTTTGTTTATTATGTTATCTATGAGTACAGTGTTCACAGAATTTCAATTTTCTGTTTTTGGTACATACTCCATTCAGACACTCTGGACTGTTGACTCCCAGTCCACACGACTTACTCACACATAACTCCCAGACCGCTCCGGCAATTGAATCACTAGGTACTACATTCACTTCACACCACTCTTTGCACACTACAGATGAGTCACACTTCGAGCTGTTCACATGGAGCGATCCCAAATTCCGTGATGCCAAGGGAGCCGTATCTGCGAGATCACGTTCCCCTATTCATGAGCTGTAAAAGAGCTCATTAGAAAGTAAAATCAATAACAGGGCTAATCTTGCATTCTATGTGAAGTTGGCTTCATTTCAGCGCAGAGGTTTAAGAAAACAAACGTTTCTTGTACAAGTTGTCTGGGCACGACACCTTACATAAGGAAGACAGTTTATTTTTCCCATCAGGCAACTGAAATTCCCCGAAATGCGCAATCCCTGAGGCCACAAAAGCTGGTTGAACAAAATCCAGTAGCCACATCAATAGCATAAATTTAACTCAAGGTCCAAGGTTCTTACGAGACAGTAGGACTAGTCAAAGATTGGGCTACAATACAAAGGTCCATCACTCATTCCCATCCATTTCCAGTCAGATTGGCTGTGTGGAAAAATGACAGATACAAATGTTGCCCCTTGACTGGTGTGATTAACACATTTACACCAGAAGAAAATGACACTTTGAACAGAATGTTTAAGAAGGAACTGCAGATGCTGGAAAATCTAAGGTAAACAAAAATGCGGGAGATACTCAGCGGGTGATGCAGCATCTATGGAGCGAAAGAAATAGGCACTTTGAGAGGAGATTAGATCTTGAAGGATAAATGTTGCAGTGGGGTGGGGAACACATTGCAGTTTTTCAGGAGAAATTTCAGGCAGTAAAATAAACTTTCCGACTAAATCCACTTTAGCCTTCGCTTTCCAAATGTTACGTTTGTTGCAGTTGTCCTCTCCCACCGGTGATTCCACCCCAGGACATGATGCTCCATCTCAGAGGCAGCTCTCTTCCCCAAGTCACAATAAGACACTTGGGCAGGTACATGGATAGGATAGGCTTAGAGGGTCATGGGCCAAACGCAGGCAAATGGGGCTAGTTTAGGTGAGACATCTTGGTCTGCATGTACGCATTGGGCTGAAGGGCCTATTTCCATGCTGTATGACCTGGTGAAAGCTCCAAATCAGTACTGAGGAAGATAGACAGAAATTGCTGCAATAACTCAGGGGGTCAGGCCAGAGTCAGCCTCACCGATTGAGTTACACCAGCATTTTGCACCTTTCTTTGGTATAAACCAGCATCTGCAGTTCCTTCCTACACATTTTGCCTGTAACACTGAGGAAGTTTTGCATTGCTTGAGGTGCTTTTCTCAGCAGAGACATTAAACTGAGGCTCAATCTACCTATTCAAATGGTTCCAGGGTACAATTCAAAGAGGACTGTTCTTCCTATGCTTACTAGTGCCCTTCAATTAAATTTCACAAGACAAGCCCAGACAATGATTACCAGTGTGGGTTTGTGACTGGGTGGAGGGGTCATAACACTACTAAAGGTCCAACTTATCTACAGCCCATACATAGGAACAGGTGTCAGTAGAAGGGCAGGGTGGATTATTCGGCTGCAATGGAGCTGAAAAGTAGACATCTTCTCTTTTGTGGGGACGGGTCGTAGCTGGTTTTCCCACTGGTGAAGTGTTTAGCTTGCAAACAGTTCTCAGGAAAGGATCCCTGTCATAACCTGGAGAGAACTTGTGCTCAAAAATGATCAGGGTGCAGGGGAAAAATTTAATAACAACCTGAGGGTTAACTTTTTCACACAAACGGTAGTGGGTGTATGGAAGGAGGTAGTTGAGGTAGGCACTATCGCAATGTTTAATAAACATTTACCTAGGCACGTTTAATAAACACTTACCTATGTACAGGTAGCTTTAGGGGGATAAGGACCAAAGGCAGGCAGGTGGGAGTAGTGCCGATGTGACATGTTGAGTGGTGTGGGAAAGTTGTGCTGAAGGGCCTGTTTCCCTAAATGTTGTATTCACATCACTATTCCATGTTGAAATTGATGTGATGTGAAGTTGTTTGGTCAGGAGAACCATTAAAGGTGCACTGCACACACTAACACAGGCGAACAGTAACAGGCAATCAAATCAACACACAAAACATTTTCTAAAAAAAGCTTTCCTTTACTGCAAAAATTTACAGTATTTAATTTGCAGTTTTTGTGTGCTCCTTTATAACATTTTACATAACATTTTACAACACTACAACTTGATTATTAAAACAAGGACGACTTATATTCTTGATTTAAAAAAAATGTATACAACAATTACCCCAATCATCCCATTCCACCCACTCATTTCTCTTGACTCAACCAAAATTATTTCTGAAATATTGGTCATATATTTGGTGCAGAAATGCTGCAAAATAAGGCTCAGAATGCACCAGAGAGCATCTAAAACCCCAAACCTTCCATGGCCTTCCCCCGGCCGCGAGGGACTTTGTGCTTCTCATTCGTGATGTGCGCTGTGCGCACATTATTTCACATAACATTTATGTAATTATGTCATGCCACCCCCCTTCCACCTATGCCACCCCGGGTTCGGTCAGGTAAATCCTTCACTGCACCTGGAAGAAGGTGAAAGAGGATATTGGTATCACTAGCAATAGTGCTAGATTTACAGGTGGAAAAGTGACATTAGAGTAGTATGATTGTAGTAGGTGATAGTGCTTCCTCCTCTAGGGCCAGCATGGAAATAGCTGCCCTATATGATTGCTTCAAAGTTAGAGTGTTTCCACCGTAACATTGACTACTGAACTAAAGTTGATCTACACTGTCATTATTTTCACGTTGAAACCCAAGGACATCACTCAACAATAAGCATCAATTGTAATTTATAGGATTATGGGACTGGTCACAAATTCAGGCATTTAAATTCAGGCAAATCACCTCTACATAATACATGATTGAAAATTCAGTCGAAATTCACAGAAAATTAGTAGAGAGGTTTGACTGTGACCTCCAATGTTCTCAACTTGATATTTGGTTTTCTCCAAACCACTATCTCCTGTTATTGCTCTGTCAAATTATTTATTGCACCTGCACTGTATGCAACTGCTCGTAGAAATCACTTCTTCAGGAATTTATTTTTAAACGTGGGCTTCAAAGATACTTTGACCATCATTGCAGAATGTATTTTTAAATTTTAAATAGGTAATTATAAATGCATTTATATTTAATCGCACAAACTGTGCGCAGCCATGCTAATATCAGTGATCATGACCTAACCCTAAACATACTTCCTGTAGATTAACCCTTAGTAATTCATGCCATTTATAACCACACCACACATATGTGCATGCCACCCTTTACATGGTATTACGGTACTACACAAAGACTCTCTCTCTCTCTCTCTCTCTCTCTCGCTCAGGCACACTAGTTAGTAAAGCCAGATAAAAGCAGCTGGCTGTGGAAATGTTTCTGTGTATTCAATGGAATAAAGTTGGATCTCACCATGAGTGTGCTTTTATTATTGGGCCGCCGATAAACATGGTGTCAGGAGTGGGATGAATTTTCCAAAGGTAGTTTACCATGCCTAAGAATCGTTGTAGGGCAGTCACGTCCGGAGGTGCTGGCGTTTCGTTGATTTTGGATGATCAGCCATGATCATATTCAATGGCGGTGCTGGCTCGAATGGCCTACTCCTGCACCTATTTTCTATGAAGCAGGCTGTGTACATTTAATATACTCTGTGGTGAATAAATTATTTCGTAGATAAAGAAACCAAAACTGTACACGATATGTGATCGATCTCACCGACTCCTCTGTAACTGTAGGAACCCTTCCTGCTGTACTCAGAACCTCTGGTTATGAAGATCAACATACTATTTGCTTTCTTGCATGCATGCTACATGTTTATTTTAGTGGCTGATGTAGACAGACAAGCAAGTCACTTTTTACATCACTATTTCCCAATGTTACTTCGGAGTCACGTGAGTGACTACGTGAAGAAGTCCGTCCCCACATATGCGCGTCACTACGTCTGACGCATTGCACAACGACTGACTGGCGGGCGGGTCGTTCCCTCAACCAGGTAAGTTTAAAGGCTCAGGTAAGTGTTCATAACGTAGCTGAGGTCGTTCCTCCCAGTCCAGGGTGTTTTGCTTAACATTTCAGCATCGGACTTCGGGAGACCATGTCTAAAGTAAAGAGGCGGGCTGCGACAAAACCGGCTGCAGAAGACCGCGGGACTGCGGGCGGCCGCCGAATTCCCCTTCAGGGCCGCTGGCAGAGCAGCCAGTGGCTACAGACTTGGTGCTGCCAGAAAGTGCCTTGGCTACTCCACGGGGGAGGAAAGCCACCAGAAAGCCTGTTTTTCCTTTTCTTTTTTTAAGGTCTATCTTTTAACCCCCTTTCTCTAATCCTTTGACCAAGGCTTTCTTCTCCCCTTTGGCACGCTCTTTCACTTTCACAACTCTTTTCACCTACTTCACTCTCTTTCTTTCTATTCTTTTTCTTTAAAAGCCATAAAATGATGGGGTCCAATGATTATAACAATGTATATGTGAAGTGCAATGATGTATTTACCTCTAATAAATAACATTTAAAAAAAAATAATAATAACAATAATATTTCAGATGAGTGTGAAAGATACATCTTCTAGATGCGCTGGGATGCATCCTCAGTGATGTGACCTGGGGTCATCGGGTGTTTCGGGTCTCACAACATCAGACACCCTCGCCCAGGCGACCCAGCAGCAACCGCCCACAGATCAGCCCTCTATTACGGACGTTTTGGAATTTCTTTTGTCAGTTTTTCATGATAATAAGCTCAGTTACAGTGCCATTAACAGTGCTCGGAGTGCTTTGTCAAATTACTTATGGCTGGGGTCAGTGAACCACACAGTAGGATCTCACCCTTTAATAACTAAGTTTATGAAGGGCATTTTTAACTCTACCTCCCCTAGGCCCAGGTACACGCACATATGTGATGTGAGTGTGGTTCTCACGCTGCTCCGTCAGTGACCACCAGCTTCATCTCTGTCTCTGCACCATCTTACACTCAAAGTAGTCATGCTCATGGTGCTGGCCTCAGCACAACGGGTCCAGACATTACAAAAACTCAGACTGGACAGTATGGGTACATCCTGTAATAACATCACCTTTTTCGTTCATGATCTCATTAAGCAGAGCAGGCCAGGGATACTAGGGCTCAAATTTTATGGCATACCCCTCAGATCCACGAGTGTGTGTAGTGTCACACATAATTCAATACATAAAGGTCACTAAGAGCCGGAGAGGCTCGGAACTCTCCTTCTTTGTTAGTTATACCAAACCTCATAAACAAGTTACGGTGCAGACCATCTCTAGATGGATTAAACAGGTTCTGGCGTGTGCAGGAGTGGACACTGACGCTTTTAAAACTCCACCAGGACTGCATCGACATCAGCAGCAAGGGATATGGACGTCCCTCTTGACCACATTCTAGCGGCTGTGGGATGGTCGAATGAGCGGACATACCAAAGGTTTTATAATAAGCCTATCGCCAGACCGGGGATTTTTGCTGATTCTGTTTTAAGTTCTGTTTCACAGTTTCCCCTGGGTGAGAGGGGTCACTGTTAATTTTAGTTTTTATTATGAAAGCATCAGTATTGTTTAACCATGTCATGCTTGAATGCATTAATTTTCTCACTTGTCCTGGTCAATTGATGCAGTTGTGACGCGTGGACTCGTTCCTCGGCATGAAATTGCAGAGCTTCAAAATCTTCACGTAGTCACTCACTTGACTCCGAAGTAAAATAGTAAGATTAAACGCGAACTTAACAGTTTGAAGTTTAATCGTTATTTTATGAGTTACGATGAGCGATTACGTGCCCTCCGCTCCCTACCCTCATAACATAACGATCTTTCTGTAAGTTCTAGTCAACTTTAATCTTACTATTTTAGTTCAACAACTTTTTTCTGTGTTTTCACACCGCTACTTTGAAGATTGGCGTGCATGCATGGGAACGGCCTTCTTAACGTAATCGCTCATCGTAACTCCTAATAAAATAACGATCAAACTTCAAACTGGTAAGTTCTCGTTTAATCTTACTATTTATCACCATTTAAATAAATCTCTTCTTTCTGCTTTTCCAATATCAGTGGATAATCTCACATTTATTCAGAGTATATTACATTTGTCACCTATTAACGTGCACACACAACTTGTCTTAATCACACTGAAATCTCTTTGCATTCTCTCATTGGCAAAATTTAGAAATATTATGTTTTCAAGTTATTAATGAATGTTGTGAATAATGTATATTACATAAATAATCTGCATATTTAAGAATGCTTAATACGATAAACCTACAGATTGATAGGTTAATTAGCCACCCAATTTCCTGCAATATGTAAGTGATTGGTAAAATCTGGCAGGTCATAGAGTCACAGTCATGGAGCGATACATTGTGGAAACATGCCCTTTGGCACAACTTGCCCACACCTGCCAATGTGTCCCAGCTACACTAGTCTCACCTGCCCGCGAGTCCCTCCAAACCTGTCCTATCCATTAACCTGTCTAACTGTTTATTAAATGTTGGGATAGTCCCTGCCTCAACTACCTCCTCTGGCAGCTTGTTCCATACACCCACCACCTTTTGAATCACCTCCAACAATCAGGCTCCAATATAGCAATGGAAAATTTAAAAAAACTGCCTCAGGGGAATCAATGTTGAGGGTTGACGGACCACACAAAGAAAGCTCTTCCCTGTCAGTCCCTCACAGTTGGCCAGATGAGAACCAACCGTATGACAGTGCCTAGTCTATCACTTCTTAAACATTGGGATAGTCCCTGCCTCGACTGCCTCCTCAGGCAGCTTGTTCCATAAACCCACCACCCTTTGTGTGAAAAAAATTACCCCTCAGATTCCTATTAAGTCTTTTTCCCTTCACCTTATGGGGGTATGGAATTGATGGGAACGTGGAGAGAATAAAATTTTTGGATTAGTGAATGGAAGGTTGACAGCTAGTGCAGGTCAGTTTCCATCCAACAAACAAGACTTTATGATTCTATGATTCTGTAACTGCGATCCACACTACATCAAGCCAAACCCCCCTAGTTACTGCTGGCCACTGTAAAAATGAGCCATCTAGTCATGCTCCATTTCCCGTATGCCAACTAATTTTTCGGCACAGTGACGCAGTGGTAGAGTCGCTGCCTTACAGCACTTGCAGACCCGGGTTAGATCCCACCTACGGGTCCTTGTCTGTAAGGAGCTTGTACGTTCTCCCCTTGACCTGTGTAGGTTTTCTTCGATTCTTCGGTTTCCTCCCACCTCCCAAAGACGTCCAGAATTGTAGGTTAATTGGTTTAGTTTAACTGTAAAATTGTCCCCAGTGAGCGTAGGATAGTGTTAATGTGCGGGGATCGCTGGTCAGTGCGGACTCGGTGGGCCAATGGGGCCTGCTTCCGTGCTGAATCTCTAAACTAAATTTGCAATCCATGCCAGTATATTACGCCTGAACCCATATGCTGTAAATTTGTCTAATAACTTTTGACAAGGATAAGACAATGTCTTAAAATCTAAGCATACCACATCCATTAATTCTCTTATCTATTACCAGTTACACCCTCACAAAAGCTCCAGTCGCTTTTTCAAATACGATTTCCTATTCAAAAATCTTGACTTATTTTAGAAACATAGAAAATAGGTGCAGAAGTCGGCCATTCAGCCCTTCGAGCCAGCACCAGCATTCAATGCTGATGGCTGATCATTCAACTCAGTATCCTGTACCTGCCTTCTCTCCATACCCCCTGATCCCTTTAGCCACAAGGGCCACATCTAACTCCCTCTTAAATATAGCCAATGAACTGGCCTCAACTACCTTCTGTTGCAGAGAATTCCAAAGACTCACCACTCTCTGTGTGAAAAATATTTTCCTGATCTCAGTCCCAAAGGAATTCCCCCATAGCCTTAAACTGTGACCCCTTGTTCTGGACCTCCCCAACATCGGGAACAATCTTACTGCATCTAGCCTCTCGAACTCCTTAAGAATTTTGTAAGTTTCTATAAGAACCCCCATCAATCTTCTAAATTCTAGCGAGTACAAGCCAAGTCTATCCAGTCTTTCCTCATATGAAAGTCCTGCCATCCCAGGAATCAGTCTGGTGAACCTTCACTGTACCCCGCTATGGCAAGAATGTCTTTCCTCAGATTTGGAGACCAAAACTGTACGCAATACTCCAGGTGTGGTCTCACCAAAACCGTGTACAACTGCAGTAGAACCTCCCTGCTCCTATACTCAAAACCTTTTGCTATCAATGACAACATACCATTCACTTTCTTCAATGCCTGCTGCAACTGCATGCCTACTTTCAATGACTGGTGTACCATGACGCCCAGGTCTCGTTGCATCTCCCCTTTTCCAAATCGGCCACCATTCAGATAATAGTCTACCCTCCTGTTTTTGCCACCAAAGTGGATAACCTCACATTTATCAACATTATATTGCACCTGCCATGCATTTGCCCACTCACCCAGCCTATCCAAGTCACCTTGCAGCCTCCTAGCATCCTCCTCACACCTAACACTGCCCCCAGCTTCGTGTCATCCGCAAACTTGGAGATGTTGCATTCAATTCCCTCGTCCAAATCATTAATATATATTGTAAATAGCTGGGGTCCCAGCACTGAGCCTTGCGGTATCCCACTAGTCACTGCCTGCCATTCTGAAAAGGACCCGTTTATGCCTACCCTTTGCTTCCTGTCTGTCAGCCAGTTCTCTATCCACATCAATACTAAATCCCCAATACCGTGTGCATTAAGTTTGTATACTAAACTCTTATGTGGGACCTTGTCGAAAGCCTTCTGAAAGTCCAGTTTTAACACATCTACTGGATCTCCCTTATCCACTCTACTAGTTACATCCTTGAAAAATTCTATAAGATTCATCAGACATGATTTACCTTTCGTAAATCCATGCTGACTTTGTCCAATGATTTCACCACTTTCTAAATGTGCTGTTATCCCATCCTTAATAACTGACTCCAGAAGTTTCCCCACTACCGATGTTAGACTAACTGGTCTGTAATTCCCCGTTTTCTCTCTCCCTCCTTTTTTAAAAAGCGGGGTTAAATTAGCTACCCTCCAATCCTCAGGAACTTCTCCAAAATCTAAAACCAGGATTTCACTCAGTTCCTCCACCTTATTTGATCCCCGGTCCCCCGCTATTTCCAGCAGATAATTTATGTCTTCCTTAGCGAAGACAGAACCAAAGTAGTTATTCAATTGGTCTGCCATGTCCTTGTTCCCCATGATCAATTCACCTGTTTCTGACTGCAAGGGACCTACATTTGTTTTAACTAATCTTTTTCTCTTCACATATCTATAAAAACGTTTTGCAGTCAATTTTTATGTTTCCTGTCAGTTTTCTTTCATAATATATTTTCCCTTTCCTAATTAAGCCCTTTGTCCTCTGCTGGACTCTGAACTTCGCCCAGTCCTCTGGTAGGTTGTTTTTTCTGGCTAATTAGAATGCTTCATCTTTTGTTTTGATACTATCCCTGATTTCCCTTGTTATCCACGGATGCACTATCTTCCCTGATTTATTATTTTGCCAAACTGGGATGAACAATTGTTGTAGTTCATCCATGCAGTCTTTAAATGCCTTCCATTGCACATCCACTGCCAACCCTTTAAGAATCAATTGCCAGTCTATCTTGGCCAATTCACGTCTCATACCTTCAAAGTTAACTTTCTTTAACTTCAGAACCCTTGTTTCTGAATTAATTATGCCACTCTCCATCCTAATGAAGAACTCAATCATATTATGGTCACTCTTGCCCAAGGGGCCACGCACAACAAGACTGCTAACTAACCCTTCCTCAATACTCAATACCCAGACTAAAATAGCCTGCTCTCTAGTTGGTTCCTCTACATGTTGGTTTAGAAAACTATCCCGCATACATTCCAAGAAATCCTCTTCCTCAGCACCCCTGCCAATTTGATTCACCCAATCAATATGTAGATTGAAGTCACCCATTATAACTGTTTTACCTTTGTTGCACGCATTTCTAATTTCCTGTTTGATGCCATCCCCAACTCCACTACTACTGTTAGGTGGCCTGTACACAACTCCCACTAGCGTTTTCTGCCCCTTATTGTAACGCAGCTCTGCCCATATCGGTTCCACATTCTCCAAGCTAATGTCCTTCCTTTTTATTGCATTAATCTCCTCTGTAACCAGCAACGCTACCCCACCTTCTTTACCTGTCTATCCCTCCTGAATATTGAATATCCCTGGACGTTCAGCTCCCAGCCTTGGTCACCCTGGAGCCATGTCTCCGTGATCCCAACTATATCACAGTCATTAATACCTAACTGCACCTTCAACTCATCCACCTTATTACGAATGTTCCTTGCATTGAGACACAAAGTCTTGAGGCTTGTTTGTGCAATGCTCTTACTCCTTATACAATTATGTTGAAAAGTGGCCCTTTTTGATTTTTGCCCTGGATTTGTCCGCCTGCCACTTTTACTTTTCACCTTGCTACCAATTGCTTCTACCTTCATTGTATACCCCTCTTTCTCTCTGCTCACACGTTTAACAAACCCACCACCTCTTATTCTCTGTTTATTTATTTTTTCTTCTTTCCCCCCTACATGTTTGGTCCGAGTGCTTCCCTTCTCTGCCTCCTGCTTCAGACACTGTCTGCTAGCTTTCTCTATTTGAATCCCTCCCCCCTACAGTTCTTGTTTAAAGTCTTCCCAGTAGCCTTTGCAAATTTCCCCGCCAGGATACTGGTCCCACTCGGGTTCACATGCAACCCGTCCTTTTTATACTCCTTCCCCAAAAGAGGTTCCAATGATCCAGAAACTTGAATCCCTGCCCTCTGCACCAGTCCTTCAGCCACGCATTTATCCTCCACCTTGCTCCATTCCTACTCTCACTGTCGCGTGGCACAGGCAGTAATCCTGAGATTGTTACCGTTGCGGTCCTTTTCCTTAACTCTCTTCCTAACTCCCTAAATTCTCCTTTCAGGACCTCTTCTCTTTTTCTAGCCATGTCATTGGTACCTATGTGTACCACAACCTCAGGCTCCTCTCCCTCCCATTCTAGGATATCTTGGACATGTTCAGACACACGCCAGACCCTGGCACCAGGGAGGCAAACTACCATCCGGGTCTCGTGACTGCGTGCACAGAATCGCCCATCTGACCCCCTAACTATAGAGTCCCCTATTACTACTGCCCTCCTCTTCTTTTCCTTACCCTTCTGAGCAACAGGGCCAGTCTCTGTACCGGAGGCCCGGTCGCTGTCCCCCCCCAACAATACTCAAGCAGGAGTACTTATTGTCAAGGTGTACAACCACCGGGGTACTCTCTGGTCCCTGCCTCTGCCCCTTACCCGTGCTAACTGTGACCCACGTGTCTGCCTCCTGTGCCTTTCTACATCTTGTTCCCACATCTTTTATTATAAACTCTAACATTTTCACTACTACTGGTGGTAGGTTAACTGGCCTCTAGCCCTGTTTTCTCTCTCTGCTCCTTTGAAATAATGGGATCTAGCAAATCTTTTCCATAACCCAGGGAATATTGGAAGTTGACAAAGACCACATCTACTGTCATGTCCACCTCTTTGTCTCTCTGAGAGCAGATTATCATTCCCATTATTTATTGGTCCCATTCATTTCTGCAACACCATGTTTTAAATTAATATTAATGTCCTTTGATAGAAAGATTAAATGAGAACTTCACATTTGAAGTTTGATCTTTATTTTATGAGAAGTTGGAGTGAGATTACGTGAAGAACCGCATGCCAGCCCGCATGCGTGTAAATATTCAAAGCAGATGTATGAAACCACAGACCACATGCACCAAATTAAATTATAGAAAGATTAATAATGCTTGATTTACCTAATGATCTTTATGAGATTGAGGTTTTGGAGTGGAGAGCACGTAGTCCCTCACTTCAACTTCTCATAAAATAAAGATTAAACTTCAAACGGTAAGTTCTTATTTAATCTTACTCTTATGTACATTGAAGTCTCGTGATGAGAGTATGTGAAGCCTTCAAAGCTCTGTGGTTTCATGCAGTAAACCAATCTGTATGTGAAACCATTAAAAAGATAAACCATAAATGATATAAAAGACATGGCCATTAACAACATGATGCTACCTTTACATACATGTACATCACCCTTAATTGGACCACAGTCCCAATTGCCTTTGGGTTAGACAATAGCTCATGCAACACTGTTCAGAATTCTATCTGCAACCTTCCAGACATGTTCAACAACATTTTATAACTTCTGAAAGTCCGAGCCTTCTGCTGTTGCAAGAAAGTGATCAAAGGGAAATATCCATTCTACTGGCTGCTGACGAGCCATGATTTGTATTCACTCCTTCTTTCAGCTGCTTACACTCTATCCATCTTGAAACAGTCTGCGGCAACAATCTCTTGTGAAACTATTATATAACTATGAAGAAACATTTCCTTCATTTCATAGGTTCTTAGTAACCTCAGTGTACGTTTTTAACATAATAAACACCCCCAATCTCTGATCTGGTGGATATGTTGTCAAGTCCAACTTGTACCCAACCATGCCTGTTTTGCTTTATGAGTTAATTCACAAACAAATGCTACCCTTATGTCAGATATGATCAAGAAATCCAGAAGGAGATTGTGTAAAGACTGTACTGTTTGTGCTGACATCAGTGTCATAAGCATGAGTAACCTAAAAGTAACTCTTCCATTATTTGGGATACAGCTGATGATAATCTACATGAAAATTGATACTGATTACACATTCCACACTACTTCGTATCTAGGCTTTGGAGTGTTCATATAAAAGACACCTTCCATAACCTTAGTCAACAGTGGGTGAGAACCATTCATTTATTGTCCCTCACTCCAACTTCTAGTACTAGATACAACAGCAAAGCAGTAAGGGCAATGTCAACTGAGCATAGTCGCTTCTCTTAAACCCAAACTGGAAGAAAACCACAAACCTCTGCTACTTCTGTTTAAAAGTAGCTCACATGAGTCTCTTCACAAACCTTTCCAGACAACCATGCAGTGATAGATGTACGAAAAATAGGTTGAACTCGCCACCGCTCGTGTCTTTGTGCAAATATAAGAACTTCTTTCAGCAGACTTATTTACAATGCAAGCCCTGGTTGCGTAGGCCAATTTGGCGGTACTATAATTCATTATGCCTCATCTTGAATTATCTTAGGAGGCATCGACTGATAAATACCCTGAGCCTTACCTGAGGGTAGAGTCCGAGACATATCTGCAGACTTTATGACAAAACCTAAATATGTAATAGATAATGCCGGCTCCAGTATGGACTTTCCTGGATGAATAAAAAACTCTAGATATTCTAGGAGAGCCTTGGTTGCTGAGACAGCTAACTCTGTGACACCTGATCTCTTCCCAACAATAAGCATGTCCTCTATAAACTCCATGATAAAATAAGTAGGACAACATTGACTTGAGAATCTTTGAAAATAGCCTTGGGCTGAAGTCAACCCCTTAGGTAGAGCCTAGAATTTCCACAACTGGCCTTGCCAGATAAATCTCAGATATATCCTGTGACTCTCGCGTATTGATATGGAAAAGTATGCATCTTCGAGATCGATTGAGGCCCTAACGCAATCCTCTGTAATCAGCTATTTTGTTGAATGAAAATGATTCATCTTAAAATGGTTATACCAAGCACATGTTCAGACTAGCCACAGCCGAGAATAGTAAGATTGAACGAGAACTTACCAGTTCGAAGGTTGATCTTTATTTTATGAGGAGTCGAAGTGAGGGATTTCGTGAAGAGCCCGCCGGCGCGCATGCTCGACATACTTCAAAGTAGCGGCGTGGAATCACAGAAACCAACAAAGAAATGACTTCGCATAGTAAGATTGAAGTGACTAAGATTACCAGATGAAGGTGATTGAGGGTTGGGCGAGGAGGGCACGAAATCCCTCACTTCGACTCCTCATAAAATAAAGATCAACCTTCGAACTGGTAAGTTCTTGTTCAATCTTACTATTTCATTTCGGAGTCACGTGAGTGACTTCGTGAAGACTTCAAAGCTTCTGTGATTACACGCCCTGGACCACGTCCATGCTGACACACCACTACCAGGGATGGATGGGAGGAACAAACTTGCTCAATAGTTCATACTGCAAAACAAGAGCAGAGTTATTAACAACAAAACAAAACCCCTCATGCGGGGACATCTCCACGTTCGTGACCTGCATTCAGCACGGCTTCTGCGAACTGCAGAGGAGCAGCAACAGGCTTGTTATAAAAACGCTGGAACACAGCTTCATTAGCCCATCCTGCTGTGGCGAGAATTTGGTCCATGGGCACCTCCATGACCCTCGCCCTTGACGTCGATGCAGCCCTGGTGGAAAGAGACTTGAACACATTAGTGTCGATACCTGACTTACCCAAGACGACTGGAAGCCACATGGATATCGTCTGGACTGTCACTCGATGATGAGGTCTCTTGTGAGTGACAAGCAGGTATCTCTCCATTCCTCTGATGCGTGCCGTCACTTTGACATAGTGGCGGATATGTGAGACTAAACATAGCCTAGCATCTGCGGGGTATGCCGGGAACTTCAGCTGCAGCCCTGTGCACCCAGGTCTATGCTGCTTTAGTAGCTCGTCAACGAAAAAGACTACTTCTGTAGGGGTAGCTGTCATTCTGTCGACACGCAGTTTGTGTAGTGTCTGTACCCTCTGAGCTGAAGTCAGCGCTAGTAACATCACCAGCTTCATGGTGAGTTGGTCCAGTTGGAGCCCTTCCATGGGAGACCACGTCCTGAGCAGGGTTAATACATCCCTGACATCCCAGGTGATATTATAGCGTGGTGTAGGCGGATTCATATTGAATATACCCCGCATGAGTCTGGACACTAGCCTGTTGGATCCTACCTCCAACTGAGGTAGAACGATAGCGCACTTCTGGCGCTGTTGATGGCACTGTAACTTAAGTGTTCATCATGGTGCAACCCCGCGAGGAATTCCAGGACGTCGGTTGTTGTCACGTCATCGTACGTGATGCGAGAGCGGCTGCAGTAGGCTTCCCACTTCTTAATATGCGAGCGGTATCTTCGCCTTGTAGACTCTCGACACGACGCCCCGGTGGTATCCATGGTCCGAGCCGAGAGGCCGTATTGGACTAACGGCCTGTTCAGAACCTGCAAGCCAACAAATTTAAATAGCCATGGCAGGGATGCGGCTCCCCTGAGACAGGGTGAGTAACCAATTGTGGGCAACCCTTCAAAAGGACCCAAGGTTCGTTGAGCATGTCAAAGACCACCGGATACCAAGGCTGTGTGGGCCAGTCGGGTATAACAAGGATGCCCTTGGCAGCATCTGCCTGAATCTTTCCCAATACCCGACTGATGAGGCAAAATGGGGGGAAGGGATAGAAAACCACTTCCCCCAGTCCAGCGAGAATGCATCTAGCGCTATTGCCCCAGGATCTGGTTCCCATGAAACGTAGGTTGGTACCTGATGGTTCCACCGTGACGCCAAGAGGTCAATGTCCGGTTTACCAAATTTGGCTGTGACTTTAGAAAAGATCTCAGGATGCAACATCCATTCAATATTGTCATTAAATTTGCGTGACCTGGTGTCCGCCACAGTATTAAGCTCACCTGGCAAATAGGTAGCTGAAATCCAAATGTCTCTTTGAACACACCAGAGCCAAATTGAGTTTGCCAATTTGTCACACGAAACTGGCCTGGTACCACCCATATGGTTTAAATATGCTACTGCTGTGGTGTTGTCTATTTGGAGACGGACATGTACTCCAACAAGCTTGGAACAATACGCACGAAGTCCGTGGAATGCTGCCAGCAACTCCAAATAGTTAATCCCTTGAGTTAACAACATCGTTGATTCAAGGGTGTCCCATCTGCCACCACAACTAGAGCAATTATTCGTGGATCCCCAACCATTGGAGCTTGCATCAGTTTGCAAATATACCACCGGATTAGCCTCCCTAATAGTCTTGAATGAGTTGCTAATGTGACACACCCACCATTGCAACTCATTTATCGCTTCGGGCGGCAGCTGCATGGACCGATCATAATGACCAGCGTTCTGTTTTAACGCAGCAATTTTAGCTCTTTGCAAATTCTGATAATGCAAAGGTCCATATCGCGCTGCCGAAAACAAAGCTACCAGCTTCCCAATTATTGTAGCTAAGTGCCGAATCGATGGTATATTGGTGCGGATTAAATCTTGACACACCTGGGTAACCTCCTCAATCTTGTTAATTGGAATGGTAACCCTCATGCTTATAGAGTCCACCGTGAACCCTAGGTAATTAATCACCTGGGCAGGGTAGAACTTTGATTTCTCTGGATGGACAATAAACCCCAATTGTTGAAATATATTGACAGCAGCTGCAACACCCTGTTCAGCCAATTCCAGGGTGTGGCCCACAATTAAGACATTATCTAAATAGGCCATACTATATGGTGTCGTTGTCTCAAATAAGCCATAATTGGCTTCACTAATTTAGTGAACAATCTAGGGCTGTGGTGAGCCCATTAGGCAAAGCTTTGTACTGCCAGAGTTGCCCCATCCAGATGAATTTTAAAACCTTCTGTCACATTTCTGGACGGATACGGAATAATATGCGTCTTTAAATCAATGCATGCCATAAAGCAACCATGAGAAATCAATGATTTGGTTGTTTCAACGTATCCATTTTAAAATGAGAATATGTTACAAAAGTATTCAAACAGGTTAGATCAATAATGACACGACAACTTCCATCCTTCTTAGATCTGGTGAATATGTTCGAAACAAATTCAACTGGTTCATGCACCACTCTCTTAATCACTCCTTTGCTCAAGACTTAACAATTCCTTATAGCCGGCTGCCTGTTCTGCAGCAGATAATTTTAAATGTTCGAGCGGGCATGTGCTGGGATGGAGGAATGTCGCCATTAATAAACTCAATTTTATGCCCCTGAATATTCTGCAACACATACTCGTCACCAGTGAAATTACCTCATGCACCCAAAAACCACCGAATGTGACCACCAACATGTGAAGTTAAACAGAGAGAAAAGAGAGAACCAGACCCCCTCACCTCCGTGGTTACCGGCGGTCCTTGACACGCGTGTGTGGACGTGGAGGTGCTGGGTTGGCTTGAGGGCGCGGCGTCTTCGTTTTCCACCAGGGTCTCTGCCGACCCTGTCCTAAAAAAGACCCTTGGTGCTGGGTCTGATGTTGCTGTCGTTGTGGAGCTTGAGGGTGGGTCCTCGTCGAGATACTGGCCGACCCTCGTGAGCGAATGTATGGAGCTTTTGAGCCGGACGGTGTGGGGGCACTCTTAGAGCGCATGATCCCCACCGTTTTGGCTTGTTCGTCAAGCTCTTTGACTCTCTTCGAGAGGTCCTCACCAAAGAGCTGACGGAGCGGCGGCGGCGGCGGTGGTTTGCACAATCCTGCAAACTTCGGGTTGAGTGCTGGGCGGATGCTGTTTTTGCGAAACCCGTTGATTTCGTGCTGGGTCGCGCACAATAAGGCCAGAGCATCTTCCTGGTCCAAATTCAGCTCGTCCTCGTCCACCGACCGCGCAAAGGCGGTAATACCGGCCGTGAGGAGTTTCAGGATCCGCTGCAATTGTAGCTCTTGTTGACGGATAGCCGCACTGATGTTGCCCCATATTGGCGTATTGACCACAGGCACGTTGAGGGAGTTGCAGTTTGATGGAGCCTTGTGACGGCTCATAGCCTGGATGAGGACTTCTTCCTGCAGCACCTGATTATTAAGAAAGTCCACTGTGGCTGCCAGCTTTGAATTGAGAGGAAGACCAGCCGTATGTGAGGCCGCGAATTTGGTCGCCACATCCAAGAGTTCTTCCGCTGGCACCTCCAACGGAGTTGGTACGGGATCCACCAGAACCTCCTCCTCCTGCTGCTCCAGGCTGATAGTAGATGTTTGTGAAGACGCCCTGTGCCTGTTGCTGCCCTGCTGTTGTTGACGTTGAAGCAGGAGCTCCAGCAGCCGCTCCATACGGTCAATACGCCCTTCACCCTGAACACTCAGGTGGTCGGAGTCCTCCGGCTCTGAAAAGAAAACCGGGCTCCTGTCATCGGCCCGCACCTCGTCGAGGCCCTGCCGGTGCCGGTAGTTGTCGCTAACAGCCGCCGAGGCGAACTGCGCGATTCCTGCGCGGGCGTGTTCAATCGCCTCCGTTTAGCGAGAGCTGAAGCCGCTGCCACTAAGGGCACTTGCGGCGAGGTGTCGGTACCAGCCGAAGCATGGCTGCCTGGGGCCCGCGCAGTCTTGCCGGCTGCCCACATCGTGGACGTTGCCGACGCATGGTCTCGCCCACCCATCCATGGGGGGCTCGGCGACCGTGACGAGACCCGACTCGACCGACCCGTCCCGGCGTCGAGAGTCGGGGTATGCCGGCTGGCCTCACAGCCGCCCCGGGTCTCGCCCTGGAACCTGACCGCTCCTCCGCGACAGGCAATGCCTTAGCCCTAACAGGGTTAGGCTTCTGGGCTCCTGCCCTCCCCCTTCTCGGAGGGCTGAGTGGAACAGGCCGTGCAACGGCACGTGCCCTGCTCGAGGTCGCCAGCGAGCCCGCTGACAACCTGACTGCCATGGCAGGGTCCCCCTGCTCTGGCGGCACACCACACTCCTCCTCACCGAACTCCTCCGAGCTGTGGTGTGCTGGCGGATCTGGACCTGTGAACACAGGGCTTACCCACATCTCCGCCTGAGTCCCGGCCTGCGCTGCAGGTACTGCCGATGGTAAAGGCCCCGGAACTGTTGACCGGCGAACTCGTCCTGACGTCCTCCGGCCCTTGGAACTCCCATCCATGTCCTTGCTGCAAGACAAAACCAACAACAAGGACCACCAACTAAAGGTAGAATACTTACCTCCGTGGCCCCTTCTGAAGGGCTGGCGAGGAGCGCGCTCCACCGCCAGCCGTCGCAGCAACGCGGTACGACGATATGTCGAGCATGCGCGCCGGCGGGCTCTTCACGAAGTCACTCACGTGACTCCGAAATGAAATGATTTGGCATCCTCCATTTCTCTTCCACCTTGAGAAGATATTAAAAATATACCCCTCGTGTTTATGCTCAGACAGCTCATCCTTTTGTGAATTGTCTCTTTCAACTTGGATTGCCATAGTTTCCTCTTTAGACCTTATGTACGGAAATCTTGGCTTCTCTTGCCGCGAAGGAAATGAATCAGCCAGAAACTGAATCTTATAACGTTTATGATTTGTAAAAGGAAAAGATCGGAGGTTATGTCCCCACTTGATGTTGAACCATCTCAACCTATCTCTGACTTGAATATTGTCAGCACATCACATGCGACTGATGGAATAATATTTGCATACCTCAATGGCCTCCACCTCATTGTTGCTTTGCTGTCCATGCCGAGACAGATGGTGGCTGTAGATGTGATCAAGGCAGTTTGTAAGAAAGCACTTACTATAAAAACCACCAAGGCTGCCAACAAAATAATAGATAAAAGGTGATTATCACCCCCCCTCCCCACCCCCCAGCCACCAAGATCCAGCAACCCCTGAGACTGACACCACCAAAAATGGCCTTATGCGGTTGATCAATAGAGTCAACTGACTCTAGATTATGCTCTGTCCTCTTGGCTCAGGTATTGTGGCCAGCTGGGGAACGATACTGAGTATGTGGAGTGCGCTGCCTCCATGGTGAGCATTAAAACCTGCAAATAAAAATCCCTTTGGCTTGGTTTTAATTGTGTCGGCCTGGTGCTCCAACCAGCCTCAGCATAGCGGTATCTGCCACTCATTTGGTGGGGATGATATGCATGCAGGTAAACGGGAGTCTTACCCACAAAGGGTGTCTTTACCACACCCACCACGGCCTTGAATTCCTCTTGCAAGTCTTTTACTTGCTGGCCCAAGTCTTCTCCAAAGAGATACTTGCAGACTGCACATACTAGCCTTGCACAAAAAATAGCATATATTGGGTTGATCTCAAGCCTATACCATCCTAGCACAATTGAGTTTAAACTGTGTATTACACAAAAGTGCTAAGGCATCTACTGCAATTCAGACAGCTGAGTTCTCTCCACCAACTTTGCCAAAGCCGTAATCCTTCTTTGAGAATTCTCTGAACTTGCTGGAGTTTAAAGCCTTTTGACTTTGTTTTACACTTCAGAGAGCCCCAAATGGTGGCATTAACCTACGGACCATACTGATTTAATCAGGACAAGCATACTATCTAGCAGTGTCCGGCATGATCTTCTCAATCAACTGATGAGAAGTCAAGTAACCAATGCCACTTGCCAGTTCTTCCTCTAACGGTTCTCCTATCCCCGAAGGGATGGCAGCAGATCCTTACAAGACCAGCAGATCCTTATAAGGCTTGAGTTGACGCATATCATCCACTTGATGTGGGAATTCGAGTTCACTGTCAACTACCTCACAGTCAGAGTCTCCACGAATAATCCTCAAACCCCTGTTCAGAGTGGGAGATATCATAATGCAACCCTGAACCAGGTATTGCTGCCGCAAATATCTGTCTGGAAGTACCTGTCTCGGTGCGCAATACATTCCCTTCGACCAGACTCTCAATCAGGATTTCCAGCATTGAGAGCCTGCAGATGATATACTCAATGGATGTTGAGGTAGTACCTTCCTGCCCAATATTGTCCTTTTGGGCATTTTGCCGTTTTGGCCGTGGTCTGCCCTGAACTTGGGTCACCAAACTGCTCCCTTATGGAGCTTTAGCTTTTATTATTTATTTATTTATGTTTTCCAGCACGAACCTGCAAGTCAGGTAAAAATGCTAGATGCCAGTTCAGCCTTTACTGGTTTACCTATCCCCGAGAGGATAGCGACTTATGTTCCAGCGTGCTGGCAACTCTTTTTAGCCAAGCTGAAAGAATTTAGCATGTGTTGAGAGACTCCTCAAACTCCCTGCCCCTAAGCAAGAGATATCCTCAAATATCTGCGTTTAACTGCCTCTATCAATGAAATGCATTTCCTCACTCTTGTGGTCAGTCTGATAACCTCAAGTATAGATGTTGAGGCAGTGCTTCCCTGACCAATATGATCCATTTGGACAGTCAGTTTCTAGTTGGTTACCCTTCTAACAGGTAGTTCTCCTCTAACCAGGGTAGACAAGCTGCTCCTTCGGGAAGCTTTCACAGAGGTGGCTGTGCGGGCCACCCTGCCAGCGTCTCTGAGCCCGGTTCCAACAAGCTGTCCTGCTCTTTTTCAGAGCCAGTGGAAGGCAGATAATGCTGCCAGTTTTTCCGAGCCCATGTCACCAGGCTGCTCCATTTCGGAGCTTTCACGGAGGTTAGTAAGCAGACCTTACCTGCCAGCGTCTCCGAGCCCGGGTCAACCTCCTTATCAGAGCTTCAGGGTAGTTCATTTTGCAGGTCGTGCCTGTTCCCATCTTCGGCCCCATGCTTGCCAAACTGCTCCCTTTTGGAGCTTTGAATGGACATTGCTGTGCAGGTCGCGCCTGCCAGTTACTCTGAGCCTGGTTTGACAGGCTGCTCCTTCTGGGCCTTGGCACAGCTTACTGTGCAGGTCGCGCCTGCCAGTTTACTCCGAGGCTGGCTGCCTACTCCCTTACGGAGCCTCAATGGCAGTAGCTGTACAGGTCGCACCTGTCACCCTCTCCGAGCCTGCTGCATCCATTTTCAGAGCCTGAAAAGAAAAACAGCTTACCTGCCAGAGCATTTTCAAATGGCTCCTAATCCCGCGCCATGCGTCGGCGTATTGATGCGCATGCGGGCTGGCCATTTCTACACGTAGTCTCATCATGAGACTTCGATATAAAATTCCTCCCACTCATTTATCCCCTGGTTCCCCAGCGCTGCACCACCCTCTGCCATCCATGTAACTGTACAGAGAAAGGAGAAGCCACAAGACACTACAGATGGAATCTGTAGCAAAAAAAAGGAGAGCTGCTGAATGAATTCAGCAGGCCAGGCTGCAGCTGTGGAAGGCAATGTGGTGGCATGGTGGTGCAGCAGTAAAGTTGCTGCCTTGCAGCACTTACAGGGTTCAATCCTGACTACAGGTGTTGGCTGCACAGAGTTTATATGGATTTTAACAAGGCATTCAACAAGGTTCCACATGGCAGGTTGCTCTGGAAGGTTAGATCCCATGGGATCCAAGGAGAGATAGCTGAATGGATAGACAATTGGCTTCATGGAAGGAAGCAGAGGGAGATGGTGGAAGGTTACTTTTTGGAGTGAAAGCCTGTGACTAGTGGTGTGCCCTATGTTTGGATGTTGGGCCCATTGCTGTTTGTCATCAAAATCTATGATTTGGATGAGAACGTACGTGGCATGATTAGCAAGTTTGCAGATGATGGAAAAGTGGGTGGTATTGCAAATAGTGAAGATGGGTACCACAAATTGCAGCAGGATCTTGATCAGTTAGGCAGGTGGGCTGAGGAATGGTTGATAGAATTTAATACAGAGAAATGTGAGATGTTGCATTTTGGAAAGACTAACATGGGTAGGATCTACACAGTGAATGGTAGGGCTCTGGGGAGTGTTGGGTCAGCTAGGACTCTACTCCTTGGAGCGCAGGAGGATAAGATGTGATCTTTCAGAAGAGTACAAAATCATGAGAGGAATAGATCGGGTAGATGCATAGTCTCTTACCCAGAATAAGGGAATCAAGAACCTGAGGACATAGGTTTAAGGTGAAGGGTAAAAGATTTAATAGGAACCAGAGGGTTAAGTTTTTCACTGAGGAATCTTTCCATTAGTACCAATGGTCACATGAGGCACACTGCAGAAAAAGTGACCCCATTCATCTGAATGTAGGCAGGTAGTGAAAAATGAGGGGTTGTATATGTAATGATGTGACTCAAACACACGTTAAGATACAACACATATTTATTAAATCACTTACAGTACTGGATCTGCAGTACATTACAGCTCCGAGCTGCTACATCTACTGGCTAGCACGGGCGAGTTCTTGATATTATAAAGCATGCACCAGGCGGAGCTACTACTAACAAGCACTATAATTGGCTAGCATGCAATAGCCAATCTACGGTAAAGTTATTCACATCTTTTTAATTAATTATAATTGTTCTGAGGAATAATCAGCCAGATTGGATGGTGGAGAAACAGTTAAAATAGCGGCATCTTGCTGATTTTTGACTAGCTGTTTAGCTTGTGTATCTCAGGAGCATTTGGAAGATTCAAAACCTTTGTCAGCTGTGTTACCTGGCAGAGTGTGAGACACATTTTTACAAAGTTTTCTTTCAAAATTTCTTTTAGCAACATCACTGGACAAGAGCTCTTCTGACCTGCTCACATAATAGAAGTTATGTGATCAGGCCTTCACCTTTTCACTGAAGGTACTGGGGGATTTTCAAGAGAAACATAGAAACATAGAAAATAAGTGCAGGAGTAGGCCATTCAGATGATCATCCAAAATAGTAAGAATAAATGAGAACTTACCAGTTCGAAGTTTGATCCTTATTTTATGAGGAGTTACGATGAGGGATTACATGAAGAAGTATGCGCGTCATACTTCAAAGCAGCGGTGTGAAAACACAGAAACCAATAGCCAAAGTAAGATAGTAAGACTTTCAGAAGACTAGAACTACCAGATGATCCTTTTGATTATGAGGGCCGGGAGCGGAGGGCACGTAATCCCTCATCGTAACTCCTCATAAAATAAGGATCAAACTTCGAACTGGTAAGTTGTCGTTTATCTGTGATGGAATGAAGTTTCTGTACCTCAGTAAACAACCTAGAAGATCTCCTTCTCCCAATATAAGGGTTGATGTTGGGCTGCACTGGGTAATAGTATTTTCTACCCATCGCCCTGCCTCTGCTGGTCCCTGCCTCGGAATCAAACCCCCTTCGCATCCAACCTGCTTGTTTTCTCGGAGCAGGGATAAAAGGTTTTGTAAGTCCAATCGTTTTCGACTCTTCATCGATATCCTTAATTTGTTTTGGCAGATTTTCACCATATAAATAATCTGGTGCCTGGACATTGCTTGCCCTACACAGCCCTGCAAATTTTGGGTGCAATGTTGGCCTAATGGCGATTTTCCTCACACAATTAATTTTGAAATAGGCATTGCAGAACAACACAAGCATGTCCTTTTGAGTTTTGGACATTGTTGACCCTTGTATGTCTTTCCCAAATGCAGTGATGCCTGCTGATATCAGCTTGAGGACATGCTGGAAACACATTTCCTGCCCTCGCATTGTTGCACTCATGGGTGCCCAAATTGCAGAGTGTACTGTTGGCACCCTGAGCGAGGCACAATTGACGGGTGTTTTATATAGTTCAGCTGTTTCAGTCATAACAATGTCTTGGAGCTGGTGAGAAACCAAATAATTAATGTTGGCAGCCAGGTTCTTGTCCATGGCCTCACCAGTCCCTTCCGGTATAGCAAAACTCCTTGCTACATCGGGAACACCCGGAGCATGGCTCTTGTGCTCTGGTGTATACACATAAGTAGGGCACCAGCTTCAGGGTCAGTCTCCTCCTGCCCTGGTACTCCCGAGTCTTGCTCTAGGGAGACCTCATCCAGACCCTGACAAGGCACTGGAGAGTCAGATTCCCATTCTTGACAGGCACCATATTCAGTGTATGGAACTCCCTTGGAGGCTGCCTGGGAGATCTCTGGGTCTTTGGACCCTTGACTGATTAAAGTTTGGAGCATTTTCTCCATTTGTTCCATTCTCTCCCACATTCTTTCCTGGTCTGGAGGAGAGTCCTCTTCATCAGACCCGTCAGACAAAACGGGCCTGACAGACTTTCTTTTAGATTTCTTCCCTATAGTTGTGGCCTCAGTGCCCTGCGAAACTGGAGCAGCTGAAGGCTCGTTAATTACGGGAATAACAGCCACCGGTATCGGAACCGGCACCGCACTTATCTTTACTCCCAATCGCTGCGATGGGACCGCATCGCTACTCAACACACGCTTGCATCGAACCGACTTTCTTCCACCGCTCTCCATACCACAGGCAGTCCTGACTCGCAAGCCAGCCTTACGGAGCTTAATTACTCGCTGTAAAGTTTTAAAAACCACTTACCTGCGAGGTTTCTACTCACCGCTGGTGGAGCTGCGCTCTCCAGCCCATTCCAAGCGACATGCGTCGACGTAATGAAGCGCATGTGCCTGGCAGGGCTTCTTCACGTAGTCACTCACGTGACTCCGAAGTAAAATCAGTATCCCGTTCCTGCTTGTTCCCCATATCCCTTGATCTAAATCTCTCTTGAAAACCTCTAGTGAATTGGCCTCCACTGACTTCTGTGGCAGAAAATGCCACAGATTCACAATTCTCTTGGCGAAAAAGCTTTTCGTCATCTCAGTCCGAAATGGCCTACCCCTTATTCTTAAACTGTGACCCCGGGTTCTGGACTAAGGTAAGCTAAGTGTTTCCACATGTCAGCACCTTCTAGTCCATTCATTTCAGATTTTAAATAGCATCCTTTTAATAAGCACTGAACTACATAGACTATTATTGTTGGTTGTTTATGTGTGTTTGTGTGTATGTGTGTATGTATATATATGATACACACACTGAACTTTTTTTCTCTCATTTACAAGTTATGTTGTGCTGCTGCAAGTAAGAATTTCAATGTTCTTATGGGACGTTTGACAATAAAACACTCTGACTCTTGACTTCCTGGCTTGTACTTTTTTGCATATCTTTCATTCATTTATTCTATATCTCTCTATATATCACCGTCTATATCTCTCGTTTCCTTTTCTCCTGACTCTCAGTCTGAAGAACGGTCTCGATCCTAATCATTAGCTATTCTTTTCACCAGAGATGCTGCCTGATCTGCTGAGTTACTCCAGCTGTTTGTGTCTATCCTTCTACCAGCCCTGGATTAGGATTCATTTGACTAAATGCTGCACAGTATTGTTGAACACAAGTGACAAATTTGTCATATTTATTTTGATGATTTATTTTCCAGCTTTAATGGGCTAGAAAGTAGTTGAGCCATTGCCATTAAAGCCACGATGGAAACAACCTTATATGAAACCAAAGAATCACAAATCCTGCAGTATCGTTAATGAAAATAAGTTTCCAAATGGTATGAGAAATTTTATTGTTAACCTATTGATAATCTAAGTACTTTTACAGCCTTTCAATTTCCCAGCCAAACTCCATAGGAACCGCTATAAAGCAGAGTGTGCCCTCAACGTGAGATCAGCATGCATTTTGCACATCCAGCAGTAAATCGCTGCTACAATAGCATTTTTATAAGGTGCAGGGGATTATTGCTCATGACCTTTGTGCATGAGTTCAATAAAACAGAAGAACATGCACTTTGACTTTAGTATGATAAATATGAGCTATGAAGATATTTGACTGGTATTTATGTTAGCAGCACTCCCTGATCCTCAAAGCAGCCCTGATTTCAGAGAAACCTTTGCTCTTTTGCAGCCATTAGCTGGTTACACGGGTCCCAACCCAAATTCCCATTTATACACATTCTCCAGTGATGCTGCCCGACCCGCTGAGTGAGTTCAGCACTTTTTTTCTAAACCAGCATCTGCAGTTCCTTGTGTTAACGGGAAACGATAGACACAAAATACTGGAGTGACTCAGCTGGACAGGCAGCATCTCTGGATAGAAGGAATGGGTGACGTTTCTTCAGACTGCACTCAGTCACCCATTCCTTCTCTCCAGAAATGCTGCCTGTCCCACTGAGATACTCCAGCATTTTCAAGTCAAAAGTCAAAGTCAAACAAACTTTATTGTCATTTAGAAATACATCGATATCTGCAGTTCCAAACGAAATTCCGTTGCATTTGGCTCCCTGTGCAACACGATAATTAACAGAAGGATAAAATGGATAAAATGGATAAAAAGGATAAAAGGATAAATAGACAATGGTGGCAGCCCATTACATGGCATTCAGGAGTCTGATGGCTCGTGGGAAGAAGCTGTTGCAGAACCTTGATGTTCTGCTCCTTATGCTCCTTATTTTGTGTCTATCTTTGGTTTAAACCAGCATCTGCAGTTCCTTCCTGAACAAGCTTGGGCAATTTGAAGTCAGTTCATGATGCACATTGACTGGTGAGACAAGTGCCACTAAATTTAGCCCATTACCAGATATCATTGCCCACAATTGCCATCCATGTGCTCTGCGGCTGAAAGTAGAGGACTGAACGATGATTTCATTTCGGAGTCACGTGAGTGACTTCGTGAAAAGCCCGCCGGCGCGCATGCTCGACATATCGTCGTACCGGGTTGCTGCGACGGCTGGCGGTGGAGCGCGCTCCTCGCCAGCCCTTCATAAGGGGCCACGGAGGTGAGTATTCTACCTTTAGTTGGTGGTCCTTGTTGTTGGTTATGTCTTGCAGCAAGGACATGGATGGGAGTTCCAAGGGCCGGAGGACGTCAGGACGAGTTCGCCGGTCAATAGTTCCGGGGCCTTTACCATCGGCAGTACCTGCAACGCAGGCCGGGACTCAGGCGGACATGTGGGTAAGCCCTGTGGTTACAGGTCAAGATCCGCCAGCACACCACAGCTCGGAGGAGTTCGACGAGG
This sequence comes from Raja brachyura, assembly GCA_963514005.1. Next base: position 41,635,738 of record OY740802.1, on the reverse strand, counting down.
AGGAGTGTGGTGTGCCGCCAGAGCAGGAGGACCCTGCCATGGCAGTCAGGTCGTCAGCGGGCTCGCTGGCGACCTCGAGCAGGGTGCGTGCGGCTGCACGGCCTGTTCCACTCAGCCCTCCGAGTAGGGGAAGGGCAGGAGCCCAGAAGCCTAACCCTACCAGGGCTAAGGCATTGCCTGACACGGAGGTGCGGTCAGGTTCCAGGGCGAGACCCGGGGCGGCTGTGAGGTCCAGCCGGCACACCCCGACTCTCGACGCCGGGACGGGTCGGTTGAGTCGGGTCTCGTCACGGTCGCCGAGCCCCCCATGGATGGGTGGGCGAGACCATGCGTCGGCAAAGTCCACGATGTGGGCAGCCGGCAAGCCTGCGTGGGCTTCAGGCAGCCATGCTTCGGCTGGTGCCGATACCACGCCGCAAGTGCCCCTAGTGGCAGCGGCTTCAGCTCCCGCTAAACGGAGGCGGTTGAACACGCCCGCGTGGGAATCGCGCAGTTTCGCCTCGGCGGCTGTTAGCGACAACTACCGGCACCGGCAGGGCCTCGATGAGGTGCGGGCCGATGATAGGAGCCCGGTTTTCTTTTCAGAGCCGGAGGACTCCGACCACCTGAGTGTTCAGGGTGAAGGGCGTATTGACCGTATGGAGCGGCTGCTGGAGCTCCTGCTTCAAAGTCAACAACAGCAGGGCAGCAACAGGCACAGGGCGTCGTCACCAGCCTCTACCATCAGCCTGGAGCAGCAGGAGGAGGAGGTTTTGGTGGATCCCATACCATCTCCGTTGGAGGTGCCAGCGGAGGATGTGGCGACCAAATTTGCGGCCCCACATTCATCTGGACTTCCTTTAAACGAAAAGCTGGCAGCCACTGTGGACTTTCTTAACAACCAGCAACTACAGGAAGAAGTCCTCATTCAGGCAATGAGCCGTCACAAGGCTCCATCCAATTGCAACTCCCTCAACGTGCCTGTGGTCAATACACCGATATGGGGCAACATCAGTGCGGCTATCCGTCAACAAGAGGTAAAATTGCAGCGGATCCTGAAGCTCCTCACGGCCGGTATTACCGCCTTTGCGCGGTCGGTGGACGGGGACGAACTGAATTTGGACCAGGAAGATGCTCTGGCCCTCCTGTGCGCGACCCAGCACGAAATCAACGGGTTTCGCAAAACCAGCATCCGCCCAGCGCTCAATCCGAAGTTTGCAGGATTGTGCAAACCACCGCCGCCGCCCCCGCCCCGTCAGCTCTTTGGGGAGGACCTCTCGAAGAGAGTCAAAGAGCTTGACGAACAAGCCAAAACGGTGGTGATCATGCGCTCTCAGAGTGCCCCCGCACCGTCAGGCTCAAAGTCTCCATACATTCGATCACGAGGGTCTGCTAGTACCTCGACGAGGACCCACCCTCAAGCTCCACAACGACAGCAACATCAGACCCAGCACCAGGGGTCTTTTTTAGGACAGGGTCGGCAGAGACCATGGTGGAAAACGAAGACGCCGCGCCCTCAAGCCAACCCAGCACCTCCACGTCCACCCACGAGTGTCAAGGACCGCCGGTAACCACGGAGGTGAGGGGGTCTGGTTCTCTCTTTTCTCTTTGTTTAACTTCACATGTTGGTGGTCGCCTTCAGTTGTTTTTGGGTGCATGGGGTAATTTTACTGGTGACGAGTATGTGTTGCAGAATATTCAGGGGCATAAAATTGAGTTTATTAATGGCGACATTCCTCCATCCCAGCACATGCCCGCTCGAACGTTTAAATTATCTGCTGCAGAACAGGCAGTCGTCTTGGGTAAGTCAGGTATCGACACTAATGTGTTCAAGTCTCATTCCACCAGGGCTGCATCGACGTCAGCGGCGAGGGTCATGGAGGTCCCCATGGACCAAATTCTCGCCACAGCAGGATGGAGAACAGAGAATTTCGTGCCCTCCTCGCCCAACCCTCAGTCACCTTCATCTGGTAATCTTAGTCACTTCAATCTTACTATGCAAAGTCATTTCTATTGTTGGTTTCTGTGATTCCACGCCGCTACTTTGAAGTATGTCGAGCATGCGCGCCGGCGGGCTCTTCACGAAATCCCTCACTTCGACTCCTCATAAAATAAAGATCAACCTTCGAACTGGTAAGTTCTCGTTCAATCTTACTATTCTCTTTGTCAGAAGCAGATGCTACACGTACAGCTCAGTAACGCCACAAACACTGATCAAACGACTCTATTATAAATAAACTGTTCAACACAATCAATGATTTTATGAACGTTGCTGGGTTTAAATAATAGATCTTACCACAACCAGGTCTTGTTTATTAAATAGTCCTGTGGGAATCTGGAGAAATAGCCTTCTCAAACTTGCCACTCAATCATTTTGCAGACGTATTACATTCACTTTAACTGGATTATGCAGATTTCTACTCCAGTTATGTGGCTCGTTAGCTACCCAAGATATGATGATGGCTCATAACTGCAGCCATATTGTGATCAGTTGCCTTATGTTCTCATTTCCAACAACTGACATTTTGTTAGTAGATCAGAATATTATAAAATATATATTATTCATGCCATGTTCATGAAATTAAATTACAACTCAAAGTAATGATACAATAATCTATTTGGTCCTGCTAACCTACATTTAACAGGGTTACAACAAAAATTGCTGGATTAACTCAGCGGGACAGGTAGCATCTCTGGATAGAAGGACTAGGTGACGTTTCTAGTCAAGACCCTTCTTCAGACCTCTGGAGAAAAATAAACAGGAGTTGAGCTGGAATCCATGAGGAGAAAATTGCAGGCATAAAAGAAAAGTAAAAGCTATGATATAATGGTGGCTCAGCAGCAAAGTTGCTGCCCTATAGCACTTGCAGCGCCAGAGACCCGGGTTTGCTCCCGACTACGGGTGCTGTCTGTACAGAGTTTGTATTCTTTCCCCGTGACCGCGTGGGTTTTCTTCGACATCGGAGCAAGGAAAATGTTAAATAAACTGTTGTTAGCTAGGAGAAGTACGGACGGGGTTTCTGCGGCAACAGACGGGATTCGAGGATGGTGTGCTACCTCCCTGGTGCCAGGATCCAGGATGTCACGGACAGAGTGCAGAAAATCCTCAAGGGTGAAGGTGAACAGCCGGATGTGGTAGTGCATGTCGGCACAAACGATGTCGGAAAGAAGGGGATGAATATTCAGCAGCGTGACTTAAGAGAGCTCGGAAAAATGCTGGACCTCCAGGGTGGGTATCTCCGGTTTGCTTCCAGTTCCTCGTGCTGGCATGAGCAGGAACAGGGAGATACAGGACCTGAATTTGTGGCTGTGGAACTGGTGCAGGGGGCAGGGATTTAGATTCTTGGACCACTGGGATCTGTTTTGGCGCAAGGGGGAACTGTACAAAAGGGACAGATTGCACAGGTGGGGGACCAGCATTCTGGCAGGCAGGTTTGTCACTGTTACACGGGTGGTTTTAAACTAAATAAGGGGGCTGGGTGTCAAATGGGATAGTCAAGGATGGAGTTAAAGGGAAAGAGAGAAAAGGGATGGTTAATGACCCCAGAAATAACAGGAAAGGAAGCTCACAAAGGGAAAGGAGAGGTTGGCCAAGGGCAATAAGGACCGATGTGAAAGGTGAGATGCGTAAGGAATTAAAAGTGTTGTATATGAATGCGCAAAGTAGATGAGCTTGAGGCTCAGTTAGAGGTTGGTAGATATGACATTGTGGGGATTACTGAGACGTGGCTGCAGGAGGATCGGGCCTGGGAACTTAATATTCAGTGTTATAAATCCTATAGAAAGGACAGGCAGGTGGGCAGAGGCGGGGGGGTAGCTCTGCTGGTGAGGGATGGAATTCAGTCCCTTGCGAGGGAAGACATAGGGACTGATGAGGTAGAGTCACTGTGGATTGAGTTGAGGAATTGTAAAGGCAAGAAGACACTAATTGGTGTTATCTACAGACCCCCAAATAGTAGCCCGGATGTAGGGTGTAAGTTGCAGCAGGAGTTAAAACTGGCATGTAACAAAGGTAGTGCCACTGTGGTGATGGGGGATTTCAATATGCAGGTAGACTGGGAAAATCAGGTTGGTTCAGGACCCCAAGAAAGAGAGTTTGTAGAATGCCTCCAAGATGGATTCTTAGATCAGCTTGTAATGGAGCTGACCAGAGAAAAGGCAATTCCAGATTTAGTGTTGTCCAATGAACCAGATTTGATAAGAGAACTCGAGGTAAAGGAACCGCTTGGAGGTAGTGATCATAATATGATTTGTTTTAATCTGCAATTTAAGAAGGAGAAGGTTAAATCGGAAGTGTCAGTGATGCAGTTAAACAAAGGGGACTGTGAAGGCATGAGAGAGGAGCTGGTCAAGGTAGACTGGAAAGGGATCCTAGCAGGACTGATGGTGGAACAACAATGGCAGGAATTTCTGTGCATAATCCGGAAGATGCAGGATCATTACATTCCAAAAAGGAAGAAAGAATCTAAGGGGAGTAGGAGGCAACTGTGGCTGACAAGAGAAGTTAGGGATAGAATAAAACTAAAAGAAAAGATGTATAACACAGCAAAGTAGCCGGAAGCCAGAGGATTGGGAAACTTTCATAGGACAACAGAAGGAAACAAAATGGGCGATACAGGCTGAAAAGATGAAGTACGAGGGGAAGGTGGCCAGGAATATAAGAAAGAAGAGTAAAAACTTCTTTAGAAATGTTAAGGGAAAAAGAGTAGCAAAGTCAAATGCGGATCCCTTGAAGGCAGACACGGGTGAAATTATTATGGGGAACAAGGAAATGGAAAAAGAATTGAACAGGTACTTTGGATCTGTCTTCACTGAGGAAGACACAAACACTCTCCTAGATGTACTGGAGGACAGAGGATCTAAGGGGGTCGAGGAATTGAAATACATTTTCATTAGGTGATAAATAGTATTGGGTAGGCTCAGGGCTGGATTAAGACCCATAGAGGCCCTAAGCACTTAAAAGATTTTGGTGCCCCCATAGATATATAATTCAAAATATAAACATTAAAAACCCATAAAATAATTTTAAATTTTTCAAAACGAAACAGCGATTTATTTTGTGCCGTAAACCATTTACCATTTCTGTGGTGCCCCCCTTCCCTAATCACGTGCTTATTTTGCTTAATGGTTGATCCAGCCCTGGGTGGCTAATGGGACTGAAAGATGATAAATCCCCTGGGCCTGATGGTCTGTATCCCACGGTCCTCAGGGAGGTGGCTCTAGAAATAGTGGATGCATTGGTGGTCATTTACCAATGTTCAATAGATTCAGGATCAGTTCCTGTGGATTGGAGGATAACTAATGTTATCCCACTTTTCAAGAAAGGAGAGAGAGAGAAAACAGGGAATTACAGACAAGTTAGCCTGACTTCGGTGGTGGGAAAAATGCTGGAGTCAATTATTAAAACAGTAATAATGGGGCATTTTGATAGCAGTAAAAGGATTAGTCCAAGTCAGCATGGATTTATGAAAGGGAAATCATGCTTGACTAATCTTCTGAAATTTTTTGAGGATGTGACAAGTAAAATGGATGAAGGGAAGCCAGTGGATGTAGTGTATCTAGAATTTCAGAAAGCCTTTGATAAGATCCTGTACGGAAAACTGGTGACTAAAATTAGAGCACATGGTATTGTGGTTAGGGTGTTGACATGGATAGAAAATTAGTTGGAGTGTCGCAAGGCTCGGTGTTGGGGCCGCAACTGTTTACCATATATATTAATGATTTGGAAGTGGGAATTAGGAGCAACACTACCAAGTTTGCGGATGACACAAACTTGGGTGGCAAGTGTGAACTGTGAAGAGGATGTTAGGAGGTTGCAGGGTGACCTGGACAGGTTGAGTGAGTGGGCAGATGCAGTATAATACAGATAAATGCGAGGTTATCCACTATGGCGGCAAAAACAAGGGGGCAGATTATTATCTCAATGGGGTTAGGTTAGGTAAAGGGGAGGTACTGCGAGACCTGGGTGTCCTTGTACACCGGTCACTGAAAGTTGGTGTGCAGGTACAGCAGGCAGTGAAGAAAGCTAATGGAATGTTGGCCTTCATAACAAGAGGATTCCAGTATAGGAATAAAGAGGTTCTTCTGCAGTTGTATAGGGCTCTGGTGAGACCACATCTGGAATATTGTGTACAGTTTTAGTCTCCTAATTGGAGGAAGGACATCCTTGTGATTGAGGCAGTGCAGCTTAGGTTCACGAGATTGATCCCTGGGATGGCGGGACTGTCATATGAGGAAAGATTGAAAAGACTAGGCTTGTACTCACTGGAGTTTAGGATAAGGGGGCATCTTATAGAAACATGTAAAATTCTAAAAGGACTGGACAAGCTAGATACAGGAAACATTTTCCCAATGTTGAGCGAGTCCAGAACCAGGGGCCACAGTCTTAGAATAAAGGGGAAGCCATTTAAGACTGAGGTGAGAAAACACTTTTTCACCCAGAGAGTTGTGAATTTGTGGAATTCCCTGCCACGGAGGACAGTGGAGGCCAAATCACTTGACGGATTAAAGAGAGAGTTAGATAGAGCTCAAGGGATGTGGGGAGAAGGCAGGCACGGGTTATTGATTGTGGACGATCAGCCATGATCACAATGAATGGCGGTGCTGGCTCAAAGGGCCGAATGGCTTCCTCCTGCACATATTTTCTATTTTTTTATGAGAAGGGGGCAATGAAGAATACAGAGATTTGCCTCGTGCAAATTGGAGGAACAGCCCCTCAAATTTTGTTTGGGCAGCTTCCACCCCATGAATATTGACTTCTCTAACTAGCCTTTCCTCTCCATCCCTTACTCTTCATTGTTCTCCGACCAGTCCGACCGTCCCCATGGCTAAATTTTATCTCATTGTCACCTTTTCCTAACTAACAATGATATATTCTCCATTTTCATTGTCTCATTTGATGTCTTGTTTTCATACTTTACCCTTCTCATGGGCGGAAATCCCGGAGAATCCCGGAGTAACTCCAGTGATTTGAGAGGTGGGGGACAATCACCCCCATGTTTGGTGATCCGGATTTTGAAATTTGGTGAAACAAAATCTATTAAAAATCTCCGCTTTCCGCAAGACAGTGGGGGTGGGACTAATGATTGAGGGAGGGCGTCGATCAGACGAGAGAGATGTCGGTCAGCAGGCAATGGGGGGGGGGGGGGGGGGGGGGGTGGCGGAACGTGATGATTCAGCGTGATGATTGGAGGAGGGAGGTGTCGGTCAGAGGTGGATGTAGGGGGGTGGGACTGAGGATAGGGCGCGGTGATTGGAGAAGGGAGGCAGATGTCCTGGTGGAGCAAAGATCATAGAGCAGAGCTTGAATTGGCCCGTTTGCGGGGCATTTCACCGCCCGGCGCCGTGCAGCTTGAAATCGGCCATGGGATCTTCCACCGCCCCGCGGTCAAATTGTTGCATCGTGCCGATCGAGGCTCCCGATGTTGAAGCCCCCGCCGGTTGATGGAAGATCCCGCAGCCGGTTTTAAGCACCACGATTCGGGGCGGACGAAGCTGCTGTTGCTGGAGTTCAGAGTTAGTCACCAACCAGGTCAGCTCCCGATGTTACCGTCCACAGGGCCCATGGCCAAAGCCTCGTGTGTGTGTGCTTGCGGTCACCCAAAAGTTGTGCCCCCCCCTCCATGTTTTGATAGCGATTTCTGCCCCTGCCCTTCCTTACCCCTGTCACCCTCTCCCCGGAGTCGCAGTCTGAAGAAGGGTCTTGACCCAAAATATCACCCATTCCTTCTCTCCAGAGATGCTGCCTGTCCCGCTGAGTTACTCCAGCATTTTGTGTCCATCTTCGGTGTAAACCAGCATCTGCAGTTCCTTTCTACAAAATTACAACACATTTCCTTTCTTAGAAATGTCTAGGTTCCATTGTCAACTATTAGCAGCTATTTCTGGTTCTATTTTGAACAGGTCTGATCTCACAATCTGACAACGTTTGGCCATTAAGTCAAGTGCAACACATATTTTTATTCCTGTACTTTGAAGAATTACGTTTTGTCCATTGACAGTGGTAGCTTTTGTGAAGACTAATATGCTAGTTCAATTTCCCTTTTACTGAAGAACACAGTTCAGTAAAGGTGATTGACTTCAATGTAGCACCAACAGTGGTTAGTTCTCTAAGGTAATAATGAACCTTGGCCAGTCTGTTACAACAAGGATTTATAAACACTTGTGGAGATATTCGTTGATCCGTACACATAATCAAAAACTGAAAATACAAAGTAAAAATTATGCTGAAGTTTTCTTGGTCAAAGAAACATAAAAAATAGGTGCAGGAGGAGGCCATTTGGCCCTTCAAGCCAGCACAGGCCATTCATTGTGATCATGGCTGATCGTCTTCAATCAATAACCCGTGCCTGTCTTCTCCCCATATCTCTTGATTCCACTAGCCCCTAGAGCTCTATCTGACTCTCTCTTAAATCCATCCAGTGATTTGACCTCCACTGCCCTCTGTGGCAGGGAATTCCAGAAATTCACAACTCTCTGGTTGTGGTCTCATCACCAAAAAAGGAGATTAATATTTGGCCAGGAAAGAAAATATTTAAGTAAAAATCAGAAGCAAAAGGAGTCCATTCAGTTCTTGGCGTCTGACCTGCCACTCAACGTGATCATGGCTGATCAAACAGATTCAGCTGTTTGCTTATTTTGGAGATACAGCGCAGAAAAAGGCCCTTCGCACACGAACACTATCCGACACACACGAGGGACAATTTACATTTATACCAAGCCAACTAACCTACAAACATGTGCATCTTTGGAGTATGGGAGGAAACCGAAGATCTCGGGGAAAACCCACGCAGGTCATGGGGAGAACGTACAAACTCCGCACAGGCTAGCACCTGTAGTCGGGATTGAACCCTGGACTCCAGTGCTATAAGCGCTGTAAGGCAGCACCTCTACCAATGCGCCACAGTGCCGCCCAAGCAATGTTTCAGATTCCTCCCCAGTTCCCTTGAGCTGTCTTGCCCTCAGGGCAATATCAAAATCCTTCCTGAATCTCTTTAATGATTTGGGTTTAACGGATTTCCATTGCAGGTATTTCGACAAGTCCTATGGGTGAAGGAATTTCTCATCCTCTAAGTCTTAAATGGCTAAAGCTTTATCCTCAGCCTGTGACCCCCTGGTACATGACTCCCCAGACACTGGAAACATCCTTATCTAATCCGTCCAGGCTTGTTCGAATGTTATATATTTTTATGTGATCCCCTCTCATTCTTCTAAACTCCAGTGCGTAGAAGCCTATTCGATCCAATCTGTATTCATACACCAGACCTGCTATCCCGGGAATTAGTGAACTTTCAGCAAATTACCTCCAATTCAACACCATCCTCAGATAAGGAAACATAAACAGCGCACAATACTCAAATTAATATGAAGACCAGCCAACCATTTGCTTTCATCACCACCCTGCACACTCACCTTCACTGACTGGCACGCAGGATTCATCTTGCTAAGTCTCTTTGCAATTCCCCTTTTCTCAATCTGCTACACTCTGATAATAATTCACCTTCCAAAATGGACAGCCTCCCATTCCCCCAGCATCCATTGTATGTCTGTCCACTCCCTCAACCTGTCCCATTCAACATGCAAAAGAGTGGCACGGTGGTACAGTGGTAGAGTGGCTGCCTTACAGCACTTGAATCGCCGGAGACCCAGGTTCGATCCCGACTACGGGTGCTTGTGTATATGGAGTTTGTACATTCTGCCCGTGACCACGCTGGTTTTCTCCAAAATCTCAATTTCCTCCCACACTCCAAAGACGTATGGATTTGTAGGTTAATTGGCTTGGTTTGAATGTACATTGCCCCTAGTGCGTGTGGAGCAATGTTCTTCTTTTTCGTCTTGCGTATGGCGTGCACAGCCTAAAGTTGTAGGTCAACTTGTTCTATTTGATCTTGCTTGTGCACGTCGGGTTGATTGCATTAGTCGAAACAGGGTGGACCACGTGAAGGTTGCAATCTCCCACACCACCCATGCATATTTGGAGTGTGGGAGGAAACCGAAGATCTCGGGCAATGTTAATGCCCGTGGATCGCTGGTCAGTGCGGAATCAGTGGGCTGAAGGGCCTGTTTCCGCGCTGTATCTCTAAACTAAATTAAACTAAACTAAAACCTAACTGAGGTGGGCCCTCCAGTGTTGATAGTCAGAAAGTAGGAAGTCTCGTTACCAGTTCCTACTGATTGGGGTCTGTCAACTAGGATGTCGAGGATTCAGTTGCAGAGGGTTGAGGAGAGACAAATTTCCTTGCATTTAGCAATAGGTTTAGAGGGAATGGTAGTGTCAAATGACCTGAATTGAAATTCATTTCATTTTCCCTAAAAACATTTCCCTACCGATACTGATCTGCTTTCATTCCTCACTCGCATTAGATCCAACAATCCTGGCAGGTTTTTCGTAGTGCTGACAGATAGGCAGCCCCTTGACAGCATGAAGAAGGGCACAGCTGATGTTTCCCTGCGTATCACTTGTGAAGCAAGGGAACCATGTCGACAGTGGGTGCGAGGTGTGGCCACATGATCACCTACATGGCGGTCAACACTGAGGGGGTAGAGTGGACCATGGACCATGGACATGCCGATCCCAGTCAGATTGATAGACACAAAACACTGGAGTGACTCTGCAGGACAGGTAGTATCTCTGAAGAAGGTTCTCGACTCAAAACGTCACCCATTCCTTCTCTCCAGAGATGCTGCCTGTCCCGCTGAGTGTCTCCGGCATCTTGGGTCTATTTTTGGTTTAAACCAGCATCTGCAGTTCCTTCCTACACTATCCCAGTCAGGTTCATGTTGGACTGCGAGTGTTTCGTTTTAGTTTTAGAGATACAGCACGGAAACAGGCCCTTCGGCCTATTGAGTCCGCACTGACCAGCAATCCCTGCACATGAACACGATCCTTCACACGCTCGGGACAATTTCACGTTTTTTTACATTCATACCAAGTCAATTAATCTACAATCCTGTACGTAGTTGGAGTGTGGGAGGAAAATGAAGATCCCTAAGAAAACTCACGCATGTCACGGGGAGAACGTGCAAACTCCATACAGACAGCACCCGTAGTCAGGATCAAACCTGTCTGCAGTGATCTCCTCTCTTGGCCAGAGTAGCTGAATTGAGGACATAGGTTTAGGGTGAAGGGGAAAGTTTTAAAAGGAATCTGCGGGGTCGTGGTTTCACAGAAAGGGTGGTGGGTGCATGGAACTAACTGCCAGAGTAGGTAGTTGAGGCAGGGACTATCCCAACATTGAACAAACAGTTAGACAGGTAGGTGGATAGGATAGGTTTGGGGGGATATGGACCTAACGCCGGCAGGTGGGACTAGTGTAGCAGGGACATGTTGGGCCAAAGGGCCAGTTTCCACACTCTATCACTCTATGACTTTATGAAATAAGGATAGAGGAAATGATAGGATTGTTTTAAGAGTTGGCATGGACTTGATGGGCTGAGTGGTCTCCTCCTGTGCTGTAATGTGCAGGAGGAAGTCATATTTTGCAAACCAAAAGAACATGCTGCTCTTCACGTGTAAAATTGTCTCGATAAATTTCATCCAATGATGAAATATATCCAGTCCTCATATAATCATAGCTCACAAAGGTAGATTTCACTGCCGTGTATGAACCCCCATTTGCAATCTTTCTTCACACATCATTGTTTCACAGACTGTCATTTGCTTCCACAATGAAACTGCTCGTTTCACCTGCAATTAATTGTGATCCTTTCAAATGTCTTTTTTTGTTTATTTTGTCCATTTCAGGTGATTTGTCGAACGCATTTGTTTTGAAGCCCAGGATCTGATGAAATGGCAAAAAAATTGTGAATTGCGACAACATGAACAGTAAACTGTCCTCGTGCTCAGACCTGCTTTGTCAACACGTTGTTGCATATTTCACACTATGAATGAGCTTTTCAAGAGTCAGCGTGTAAAACAGCAGCACTCATTGTTAGTAAATTCATTCACCTCAACTACATTTTCTGCCTTGTGGTCTTTGCTTCAAATTGGAGCTTAATTACAATAAGAGACTCGGGCATAATAGACGTGATGTTTTCCACCTTTGACCATAGGTAAATGTAATTGAAGACAAGAATTATGCCTTTCTGCTTAATGTGTGAAATTTCATATTAGGCAAACTAAAGACAAACTGCACACCACAACCCATTTCAAGTCGAACTTCATTTCGCAGTTTTGAAACCAGATAGTAGGATTCCACTGAGCTTAAAGGAGAGCTCCTCATAGTGTCATCCAACGTGGAAGTAGGCCCTTCAGCCCAACTTACGCACACTGACCAACATGTCCCATCAACACTAGTCCCACCAGCCTACGTTTGGCCCATCTATCTACACTATACAAAAACTCTCATCTTGTCCTCTTCCGGTTTGCATGTTTTTAAATTTGTGTACAAACGGTACCCGATAACGCTATGACTTTTTGCCACCTTACTCGCCGTTTTCCTGTGCTCCAACCGAATCAAGTTTTGTTCCAATCGGTGGAATAATACAAAGGTTATGGAGGTTTAAAAATCGTAAGATCGGCAGATTCGTCTTCTCTCCTGTCAGTCACCAGGACGGCAACGCCCCTTCCGGCACCCGCTGTCAATCACGGGTGCGCGGAGAATAAAGGAAGTCGTGAGTTGGCCAGTGAGTCCAAAATGCCGTGAGTCGGTGAGTGAGTGAGTGAGTGTCCAGAAAGCCGCGAGTCAGTGACTGCGTGTCCAGAAAACCGTGAGTCTGTCAGTCAGTGACTGAGTGTCCAGAAAGCTGAGTCGGTGAGTGAGTCCAGAAAGCCATGAGTCAGTGAGCGAGTCCAGAAAGCCATGAGTCAGTGAGCGAGTCCAGAACACAGTGACTCAGCCGTGCCTGCGCAGTTGGGGGCTATGGGTGAGTGGTGGAATATTGTGTTGGGAGACCAGGCCTCCCATGTGAGAATGGGACCCAATGTGTCCCACATAGTCTAGTATTTAACTAACACTCTCATCTTGTCCTATTCCGGTTTGTGCTGTTTTTACAATTGCGCAGAAACGGTACTGGTAGCGCTACGATTTTTCGCCACCTTACTCGCCATTCTCCATGGCAACGTTCCCCCCCCCCCACAGGCCCCCGACAGGCCCCGTCTGTAGCTGTCCCCGTCCTCAGCTGCAGTACGCTTCCCACCCCACCTTCCCCCCCCCCGACTGGCTCCGCGTGCAGCCCTCCCCCCAGCTGAAGGCTCCCCCACTCCAGCCACCGGGGGAACGTCCTCTAGCTGGGGACAGGACAGCTTCAGGTGGGGGGTGGCAGCGATCGTCCATGGCCTTCTCGGCCCTTCCAGTCCGTGCCGACCATTTATTTTCCCCTAGTCCCATCTACCTGCACTCATACCCCTCCATTCCCTTCCTGTACATATACCTTACTTTTAAATGTTAAAATCGATCCTGCCTCCACCACTTCTGCAGGAAGATCATTCCACACAGCCACCACTCTCTGAGTAAAGAAGTTCCCCCTCATGTTACCCCTAAACTTATGTCCCTTAACTAGCACAACTGTCCCTTAACTAGCACTAGCACTAGCACAAGAAAATTCCATTCAGCCCACAATGTCCATACTAACACTCCAGGATCCAGTCCCTTCGGCCTACAACATCTGTACTAGCTCACGAAAGTCAATTTGGCCCACAATGCATATACTAGACCTCCAGAAACTAGTCCCTTCGATCCACAACACCTTGACTAGCCCAAAAAAGTTCCCTTGCGCGTACAACGCGTACTAGCCCTCCAGGAAGCCCCCCTCCCACCGGCCCCAGCCTGAATCTGTCCCCATCCCAAGCTGCAGGATGCTCCCCACCAGCCACTACCTGAATCCGGTGGCGAGCAGTCACGGCCACGGTAGGCAGTGGCAGCGGCAGGACATGACAGCGTGTGGCAGAGCATGGCAGGGGTAGGCAGCTATAGGTCACGGCAGCGTTAGGCCACAACAGCGCTCACCCCCTCCCCACGACAGGCCCCGCCTGAAGCTGTCCCCTTCCCCGGGCTGCAGGATACTCCCCCCTTCCCCACCAGCCCCCGACAGTCCCAGCCTAAGGCTGTGCCCCTCCCCCGGCTGCAGGACGCACCCCCACCGGCCCCCGACAGCCCCCGCCTGAAGCCGTCCTCCCCTTGGCTGCAAAATGCAACAAGAAAAAATGGACTGAATAAATCTTTAACGTTTAAATTATTGTTATATTTTAAGAGTTATTGACGTTTTCAGCTTTAATAAATCCCTTTTCCACTTGCCGTGCCCGTCCGTTGCGCCTGCGCAGTAATACCTGCGTGTTCTATGTCACAATGGGAACCCAATGGGCGGGAATGGCAGCGCCACTGGAGAGCCACTAAGAGTGGATGGGGAGGGGATTGAGGGGGTTATGGAGTGAGTGCCTGGGAGGTGGGGAATGGCAAGGGGTGGAGTGGGGGTGGGGGGGTGAGGGGGGATTAGGAGTGTCACAATGGGAGCCAGTCAGCCGTGACTGCGCAGTTGGGGCTATGGGTGAGTGGAGGAATATTGCGTTGGGGGACCAGGCCTCCCATACGAGAATGGGACCCAATGGGTCCCACCTAGTCTAGCATCCCTCTAAACCTGTCCTATCCAAGTACCTGTCCAAATGTTTCTTCAACATTGCGATAGCACCTGCCTCAAATACCTCCTCCGGCAGCTCGTTCCATACACCCAGCACCCTTTCTGGAAAAAGTTACCCCATTAAATCTTTCCCCTCACCTTAAACCTACCTCCTCCAGTTCTTGATTTGCCTACTCTGGGCAAGAGACTTTGTGCGTCTACCCAATCTTTTCCTCTCATGATTTTCTACCTCCTATTCTGCCTACAATCCATTGAAGTTTTCAGTTTCAAGTGAACCCCCCCCCACCCCTGCCCCCACAGACTTAATTTTAAATAAACCCCCGAATGACGGGTAATAAAGAGTCAGAGTCCAGGAGGGAGATTGATGATTGAATAGTGCCAGAACAACAATTTTGGTTCATAAAAATCAAGGAGGTGATTATTGACTTTAATAAAGGAAAATCGAGGATCCATGAGCCTATCTTCATCTGAAGAAGAATCTCGACCCAAAACTTCACCTGTTTAAGAAGGAACTGCAAATGCTGGAAAACCAAAGGTGGACAAAAGTGCTGGAGAAACTCAGCGGGTGCAGCAGCATTTATGGAGCGAAGGAAATAGGCAATGTTTCGGGCCGAAACCCTTCTTCAGAAGGTCTATCCTTCTCTCCAGTGATGCTGCCTGTCCCACTGAGTTACTCCAGCATTTTGTGTCTTACCTGTCTTCATCAATGGGACAGTGGAGGAGAGAGTGAATAGTTTCAACTTCCCGGGCATATCCTGAACTTTTATGCAATTACAGGTAGCTCATCAGTGCCTCGAGTTCCTTACAAGATTGAAGAGATGTGGCATGTAGTTGAATGCTCTGTTCAAGTTCTGGGTGTACAGTCAAGAGCATGCAGCTGATTGGTTTCATTAAGGGCCTGTCCTACCAGCATCCGCCTCCATGCGATGAGCGCGATCAAACTAGAAGCGGGGGCCGCGCGGAGGTCGGGTGATCCCCTGTACAGGGCCGTTCCCACCAGCATGCGCCTGCATGCGGCAAGCACGACCAAACCGGCAGCGAGGGCCGCGCGGAGGTTGGGTGAGTGGCGCAACGCGGCGCAAAGTGAGGCGAACTTGGAGCGAAGTCTTAAGGTAAGTTCGCCAGGACAGAGAGGGGCACACAGAGAGGGGCACAGAGGCGCACACACAGAGTGTCACGGAGCCACACACATAGAGGGTCACGGAGGCACCTACAGATAGATTCACGGAGGCACGATGTCGAGGCGGTGTGTAATGCGTCGAGGCGACTGCGAGCCGACAAGCCGTTGCCGCGCAGAATTTTTGAACAGTCAGTTTATCGGAGCCCTGCACGATGTCGGGACGAACTCCGCACAATTCCGCACGGCTCCGGGGATGGAAGTGGGACCAGCCCCACGACGCCGGACGGCTCAAGCGACCGGCGTTAGGTCGCGCTCATCGCACGCAGTTGCATGCTTGTAGGACAGGCCCTCTACAGTCTGGTTCGTTAACTCAAACACCCAGGACTCAAGGAGGTTGCAGAAAGTGGTGGACATTGTCATGGATACTGAATTCCCCACCATCAAAGGGATCTACAGGAGGTCGACACAAATGCTGGAGTAACTCAGCGGGACAGGCAGCATCTCTGGAGAGAAGGAATGGGTGACGTTTCGGGTCGAGACCCTTCTTCTGAAGATAGGTCTCGACCCGAAACCTCACCCATTCCTTCTCTCCAGTAATGCTGCCTGTCCCGCTGAGTTACTCCAGCATTTTGCATCTACCTTCGATATAAACCAGCATCTGCAGTGCTGTCCTACACATTTTGATCTACAGATGGTGCTGCCTCAATAAGGTAGCTAGAACTCACACCATCCTGGCCATGCTCTCATTTTACTGCCTCCATCAGGAAAAAGGTGCAGGATCGAGAAAACCAGGAGCTTTCAGTGGAAAGACAATACATGATTACAATCGAGCCATTCACAGTGTACAGATACAGGATAAGGGAATAATATTTAGTGCAAGGTAAAGCCAGTAAAGTCCGATCAAAGATAGTCTGAGGGTCTCCAATGAGGTAGATCGTAGGTCAGGACAGCTCTCTAGTTGTGGTAAGATGGTTCAGTTGCCTGATAACATGAAGTTTCTTCCCAGCTGTTCACACTTCCCAAAGGTTAACACTTATATACCTTTTGTCCACTGGGAGAGGAGAGGAGAGGGAATGGCCACAGTGTGACCCCGTCCTTGGTTATGTTGCTGGCCTTGCCAAGGCAGCGTGAGGTATAAATGGAAGGGACGTTGGTTTGTGTGACAGTCTGGGCTGTGTCCACAATTTGCTGCAATTTCTTGCGGTCTTGGATGGAGCTGTTCCCAAACTAATCTGTGATGCATCCTGATAAAATGCTTTCTACGGCACATCTGTCGAGGTTGGTGAAGGCTGTTGGGGACATGGTAAACTTCATCAGCCTTCTAAGGAAGTAGAGGTGTTGGCGTGCTTTCATTTCATTTCGGAGTCACGTGAGTGACTTCGTGAAGAGCCCGCCGGCGCATGCTCGACATTATCGTCGTAACGCGTTGCTGCGACGGCTGGCGGTGGAGCGCGCTCCTCGCCAGCCCTTCATAAGGGGCCACGGAGGTGAGTATTCCACCTTTAGTTGGTGGTCCTTGTTGTTGGTTATGTCTTGCAGCAAGGACATGGATGGGAGTTCGAAGGGCCGGAGGACGTCAGGACGAGTTCGCCGGTCAACAGTTCCGGGGCCTTTACCATCGGCAGTACCTGCAGTGCAGGCCGGGACTCAGGCGGAGATGTGGGTAAGCCCTGTGATTACAGGTCCAGATCCGCCAGCACACCACAGCTCGGAGGAGTTCGACGAGGAGGAGTGTGGTGTGCCGCCAGAGCAGGAGGACCCTGCCATGGCAGTCAGGTCGTCAGCGGGCTCGCTGGCGACCTCGAGCAGGGGGCGTGCGGCTGCACGGCCCGTTCCACTCAGCTCCCCGAGAAGGGGAAGGGCAGCAGCCCAGAAGCCTAACCCTGCCAGGGCTAAGGCATTGCCTGACACGGAGGAGCGGTCAGGTTCCAGGGCGAGACCCGAGGCGGCTGTGAGGTCCAGCCGGCACACCCCGACTCTCGACGCCGGGACGGGTCGGTTGAGTCGGGTCTCGTCACGGTCGCCGAGCCCCCCGTGGATGGGTGGGCGAGACCATGCGTCGGCAAGGTCCACGATGTGGGCAGCCGGCAAGCCTGCGCGGGCTTCAGGTAGCCATGCTTCGGCTGGTGCCGACATCACGCCGCAAGTGCCCTTAGTGGCAGCGGCGTCAGCTCCCGCTAAACGGAGGCGGTTGAACACGCCCGCGCGGGAATCGCGCAGTTTCGCCTCGGCGGCTGTTAGCGACAACTACCGGCACCGGCTGGGCCTCGATGAGGTGCGGGCCGATGATAGGAGCCCGGTTTTCTTTTCAGAGCCGGAGGACTCCGACCACCTGAGTGTTCAGGGTGAAGGGCGTATTGACCGTATGGAGCGGCTGCTGGAGCTCCTGCTTCAAAGCCAACAACAGCAGGGCAGCCACAGGCAGAGGGCGTCGTCACCATCCTCTACCATCAGCCTGGAGCAGCAGGAGGAGGAGGTTTTGGTGGATTCCATACCACCTCCGGTGGAGGTACCAGCGGAGGATCTTCTGGATGTGGCGACCAAATTTGCGGCCCCACATTCATCTGGACTTCCTTTAAACACGAAGCTGGCAGCCACTGTGGACTTTCTTAACAACCAGCAACTACAGGAAGAAGTCCTCATTCAGGCAATGAGCCGTCACAAGGCTCCATCCAATTGCAACTCCCTCAACGTGCCTGTGGTCAATACGCCGATATGGGGCAACATCAGTGCGGCTATCCGTCAACAGGAGGTAAAATTGCAGCGGATCCTGAAGCTCCTCACGGCCGGTATTACCGCCTTTGTGCGGTCGGTGGACGGGGATGAATTGAATTTGGACCAGGAAGATGCCCTGGCCCTCCTGTGCGCGACCCAGCACGAAATTAACGGGTTTCGCAAAACCAGCATCCGCCCAGCGCTCAATCCAAAGTTTGCAGGATTGTGCAAACCTCCGCCGCCGCCCCCGCCCCGTCAGCTCTTTGGGGAGGACCTCTCGAAGAGAGTCAAAGAGCTTGACGAGCAAGCCAAAACGGTGGGGATCATGCGCCCTCAGAGTGCCCCCACACCGTCAGGCTCAAAGTCTCCATACATTCGATCACGAGGGTCTGCTAGTACCTCGACGAGGACCCACCCTCAAGCTCCACAACGACAGCAACATCAGACCCAGCACCAGGGGTCTTTTTTAGGACAGGGTCAGCAGAGACCCTGGTGGAAAGCGAAGACGCCGCGCCCTCAAGCCAACCCAGCGCCTCCACGTCCGCACACGCGTGTCAAGGACCGCCGGTAACCACGGAGGTGAGGGGGTCTGGTTCTCTCTTTTCTCTCTGTTTAACTTCACATGTTGGTGGTCGCCTTCGGTGGTTTTTGGGTGCATGGGGTAATTTTACTGGTGACGAGTATGTGTTGCAGAATATTCAGGGGCATAAAATTGAGTTTATTAATGGCGACATTCCTCCATCCCAGCACATACCCGCTCGAACGTTTAAATTATCTGCTGCAGAACAGGCAGCCGGCTATAAGGAACTGTTAAGTCTTGAGCACAAAGGAGTGATTGAGAGAGTGGTGCATGAGCCAGTTGAGTTTGTTTCGAACATATTCACCAGACCTAAGAAGGATGGAGGTTGTCGTGTCATTATTGATCTAACCCGTTTGAATACTTTTGTAACATATACTCATTTTAAAATGGATACGTTTGTAACAGCCAAATCATTGATTTCTCATGGTTGCTTTATGGCATGCATCGATTTAAAAGACGCATATTATTCCGTATCCATCCAGAAATGTGACAGAAGGTTTTTGAAATTCATCTGGATGGGGCAACTTTGGCAGTACAAGGCTTTGCCTAATGGGCTCACCACAGCCCCTAGATTGTTCACTAAATTAGTGAAGCCAATTATGGCTTATTTGAGACAACGACACCATATAGTTATGGCCTATTTAGATGATATCTTAATTGTGGGCCACACCCTGGAATTGGCTGAACAGGGTGTTGCAGCTGCTGTCAATATATTTCAACAATTGGGGTTTATTGTCCATCCAGAGAAATCAAAGTTCTACCCTGCCCAGGTGATTAATTACCTAGGGTTCACGGTGAACTCTATAAGCATGAGGGTTACCATTCCAATTAACAAGATTGAGGAGGTTACCCAGGTGTGTCAAGATTTAATCCGCACCAATATACCATCGATTCGGCACTTAGCTACAATAATTGGGAAGCTGGTAGCTTTGTTTCCGGCAGCGCGATATGGACCTTTGCCATATCAGCATTTGCAAAGAGCTAAAATTGCTGCGTTAAAACAGAACGCTGGTCATTATGATCGGTCCATGCAGCTGCCGCCCGAAGCGATAAATGAGTTGCAATGGTGGGTGTGTCACATTAGCAGCTCATTCAAGCCTATTAGGGAGGCTAATCCGGTGGTATATTTGCAAACTGATGCAAGCTCCAATGGTTGGGGAGCCACGAATAATTGCTCTAGTTGTGGTGGCAGATGGGACACCCTTGAATCAACGATGTTGTTGACTCAAGGGATTAACTATTTGGAGTTGCTGGCAGCATTCCACGGACTTCGTGCGTATTGTTCCAAGCTTGTTGGAGCACATGTCCGTCTCCAAATAGACAACACCACAGCAGTGGCATACTTGAACCATATGGGTGGTACCAGGTCAGTTTCATGTGACAAATTGGCTAACTCAATTTGGCTCTGGTGTGTTCAAAGAGACATTTGGATTTCAGCTACCTATTTGCCAGGTGAGCTTAATACTGTGGCGGACACCAGGTCACGCAAATTTAATGACAATATTGAATGGATGTTGCATCCTGAGATTTTTTCTAAAGTCACAGCCAAATTTGGTAAACCGGACATTGACCTCTTTGCGTCACGGTTGAACCATCAGGTACCAACCTACGTTTCATGGGAACCAGATCCTGGGGCAATAGCGCTAGATGCATTCTCGCTGGACTGGGGGAAGTGGTTTTTCTATGCCTTCCCCCAGTTTTGCCTCATCAGTCGGGTATTGCGAAAGATTCAGGCAGATGCTGCCAAGGGCATCCTTATTATACCCGACTGGCCCACACAGCCTTGGTATCCGGTGGTCTTTGACATGCTCAACGAACCTTGGGTCCTTTTGAAGGGTTGCCCACAATTGGTTACTCACCCTGTCTCAGGGGAGCCACATCCCTGCCATGGCTATTTAAATTTGTTGGCTTGCAGGTTCTGAACAGGCCGTTAGTCCAATACGGCCTCTCGGCTCGGACCATGGATACCATCGGGGCATCGTGTCGAGAGTCCACAAGGCGAAGATACCGCTCGCATATTAAGAAGTGGGAAGCCTACTGCAGCCGCTCTCGCATCACGTACGATGACGTGACAATAACCGACGTCCTGGAATTCCTCGCGGGGTTGCACCATGATGAACACTTAAGTTACAGTGCCATCAACAGCGCCAGAAGTGCGCTATCACTCTACCTCAGTTTGGAGGTAGGATCCAACAGGCTAGTGTCCAGACTCATGCGGGGTATATTCAATATGAATCCGCCTACACCACGCTATAATATCACCTGGGATGTCAGGGACGTATTAACCCTGCTCAGGACGTGGTCACCCATGGAAGGGCTCCAACTGGACCAACTCACCATGAAGCTGGTGATGTTACTAGCGCTGACTTCAGCTCAGAGGGTACAGACACTACACAAACTTCGTGTCGACAGAATGACGTCTACCCCCACAGAAGTAGTCTTTTTCATTGACGAGCTACTAAAGCAGCATAGACCTGGGTGCACAGGGCTGCAGCTGAAGTTCCCGGCATACCCCGCAGATGCTAGGCTATGTTTAGCCTCACATATCCGCCACTATGTCAAGGTGACGGCACGCATCAGAGGAATGGAGAGATACCTGCTTGTCACTCATCATCGAGTGACAGTCCAGACGATATCCCGGTGGCTTCGAGTCGTCTTGGGTAAGTCAGGTATCGACACTAATGTGTTCAAGTCTCATTCCACCAGGGCTGCATCGATGTCAGCGGCGAGGGTCATGGAGGTGCCCATGGACCAAATTCTCGCCACCGCAGGATGGGCTAATGAAGCTGTGTTCCAGCGTTTTTATAACAAGCCTGTTGCTGCTCCTCTACAGTTCGCAGAAGCCGTGCTGAATGCAGGTCAAGAACGTGGAGATGTCCCCGTAT